>JAPDSC010135597.1:0-89483 GCA_026290005.1 Latrodectus geometricus | reverse complement strand
ATGTGTGTGTGTGTGTGTGTAAGTGGAGTTTCTACACAGCAATGAACAAAATTGTTTTCCTTAAAAAAGAAGGTTTTCTACATTTCTTCATTTCTCAAATAATTATTAAATTTATCAAATTTAACTAAAATTAAAATAAATAATTAAAGTTAAAGCAATTATTGATGAATGAATCAAATAATTTAAAAAAAAATAAAACTTTTCAAATTGTAAATAAAAAATGTCTAATTTAGTATATCACACAAATAAAACATAGTATGAGGTTACTCTTTTATTATACTCTCAAACAATTTAGATTTTTTGTCATATAGTTAAAAAAATTGTATTTTTCAGTTATATTTTATATACGATATAAAAGAATAAAACATTAAGATCTTATGGAAATTTCTAAAATTCCCGGTGACACTTTTAATACCTTTTGATTCTACCTACAAGTTTTATAAAAATCTTTAAATAAAAAGAAATAGAACAATAGTTAATGTTGATAAACCATTCCCCTCATAATGATCCCTTATTAATAATCATGAAAATTTCAATGAAATTAAACTTTTATTTCATTAAAATCTTGTTTTTAAAAGCAAACGTTTGTTTTTTGGTCAAGTCATGATTTGGAAACCAAAGTTCGTAATAGCTGTAAAATATTTTCAGATAACACATAACGGATAAATAAAAAAATAGATCTATGTTGAAATTTGAATAAAAAATATTTACAATAAAATTTAATATCATAATTAAATGAAAATTCATTTATAAATAAAAAATCTAAGTATCATAAATATGCTTTCATAATAATATATTTAATGAAATACTGAAAATAAAGTTATTAGTATGTTTCTCTAAGAGCTGGTATATACGAATGAACTCAAAGCATTCATTTTCTTTGTTGAAAAAATGCTTTTTAAAAAAGCTTGTTCTGTGTTTGCTAGAATTATACATCTTACACATCAAAATAATACCAGGGACTACCTTTAACTTGTCTGAATGAACGAGCTCTTACTCATTGACAAGATTAATGTTGGGATGGCGATTCTAACTAAAATCGTTATATGCTTTAGCAAGATAAATTAATATAATGATGTGACGACGCAAAGTTCCTATAATTTACATTTAATGCATGATAATTACATAATATATCATTCTGGTTGAGCCAACAATCATTCTTGGGTAATGTAGATTTGAAGGTTAAAGAGAATAATGAAATGAGTACAAATGTTTTGCCTTTATTACTCGTATGTTAATGTATTGAATGTATATTTGCTATTTTTTTATTTCAATATGTAAAATGTTTGATGAACACCAAGAAAATAAAATAAAAATTGTCAGCCTTGAGATATACGTAATGGAATAACTAATTTACAAATACTTGGATAAAGATAATGGTAATTTTCAAAAATATTAAAAAAAAAAAGAAACTGGTTTTGATCAATCTATTTATCAATAGATGATAAATATTAAAGCCCGATTTTGTCTTAAGCTTTGAGTAAACACCACATTGAGTGTTCCATATCATTTTAAATTTGAACTAAAATTACTTTTTATTATAATTGAGAAGTATATTATACGGATCATGAAACCAAGATAACCATCGGGAAAAAAGCTGTTTGAAATTTTGCTATCTGATAGTGATATAACGTAGTAAAAATGAAACAAAATTCAACAAATAAAATAATGTTTTATTTTATTGTACCCTTGTGTGCTCCATGAATATATAACTTGTTTATCAACTACATACTTAAGGTGAACCACTGTATTAGAAAGGTCATACGCAACTTTTATAAGTAGAAATAAATGACACATAGTGACATTGCTGGCTTTCAGGTTCACTTCATTAGTCATATACACTTGATAAACTCGATTTTTGTAAAAGTTCCGAATTCACAAGGGTTCAGATTTAGTGATCTTGCTGTCCTGGCAAACGGGAAATATATAATATAACACGTTCATTTGGATAATTTATTTGAATCTCATTATTTATACGTATTGTTTTGTGAACTATTGCTCCATCTTGCATTAATATTGTGTTGCCCAAATAACTTCTTTACTTTAACAAAGAAAAAACGTCATCTTCTAGGAATCTTCTAAATCGTTCACTTGTGATATTACGCACCGAATAAATTCGTTCAATGTGATTTCCGTGATTATGAAAAGACCTATAAAATAAAATTTGAATTGTGACCCATGGAGAAGGAAGGGGTTGAAGTTGTATACCAAGAAAATTGCCGTAACCACATATTACCTTAGTATGGTTTTAACTATGTTTACAGCACCATCAAAATAAGAACGAGCTTCGTCTGTTCATAAAATATGCGATGGCCAGGATTTAATTCTTTTTCTTTTTGCATCCTTATTAGAAAATCCAAAGGGAAATAAAAAATTGCAGAGAAAAGTTGCAACTTTAATTATTGTACAAAATGCATCTTATAAGGGTACACCTTGGAAATTCTGTGTAAAATCATTCTCCTAGTTGCTCACCGAATGTCCAGAGTTCTACTATGAACAGCCCTTACAGTAACGTTTGAAGAATTTGCAGATCCTTCAGATGTCACATTGCAGTTTTTTCATAATTGAAGGTTTACTTACACGTCGTTTCCTACTAGTGGCAACATCCAGAGAACCAGCTTCTTTAAACTTTCGCATCATAGCTTTGATTGCATTAACAATAAGGATCTTTCTATAAGTTTTCTATGCACTGATAAGCACAGAATACTGACGAAGCATTGTTCCCCTAAAAAATCTTACAATCAGTGCGCATTCCTTTTTGTTCATTGGCATATTCTTTACAGATGAAAAATTTCTTCAAACCGTACATATCGTTTTATTGCGAAATTCCATGAGGTTCTCATACATGCTACTAATATATGTACATCTCATATATGTACATACTTCTAATCTGTATAATTCCGTCTTTCCTCTGTGCACCCTTTGTGCTCCTAATGGCAAACTATTCTTATTATTTTTCTTGAGAAAATCCTTGATGACATGACCTGCATTACATTTGTTTGAATTTTCATTCGGATCAGTTCTGTAAAACAGAAGCTACTATATTCTGAATGCAGTCAGTTTAATTTTAATTACCTTGAATTGTAATGAAAGTATTCATTAAATGAATATAATTACAGGTAAAAAATGAGTTGATATGTTTTTAAGATTTTAAATTAATGTAAACATGATTTTCTCTGTTTTTAATACATGTTTCTTTTTTAATAGAATCTAGCTCTAATCTTTTTAGTTTCCAGGTCTAAGTTTCGAATAGATTTGATTTCAAAAAATCCACTCATCTACACAAATGTCGATATAATATCGATGTCAATTCAACATTAAATTTATATTGTTGTCATGAAGCTTCTTAATTTGAGATGTACATGCTATGAAATTATATAATTATATAATAAATATTGGAAAATGATATAAAAATACGGATTCATTGTATTTTCTAAGAAATAAATTCTATTAAAAAGTTAATTTTTCTTATGTTGAATCCTAATTTAAATTTTAAGAATACCAAATTCCTATTTGTATATATTTTATTATTAATAATCATCATGATAAATAGTTTAATTTCAAAATTTTATTGACATAAAAAAATGTTTGTAAGATAAATGTTCATTTGTAATATCGTATAAAGTAATATTACATGTGGTTTTTCAACCCTATGTAATTTGCATGCTATTTTAGAATAATTTAATTCTCAAAATTCCGATAATCCTTCAAATAATAAAATCTATCAAATTTTTCAATAATTTAATAACTAATTTAAGAGAATTAGTTTAATAGGCAAAATTTTCAAATTAAAATAATAATCTAATCAGCCTCAAATTCATTTATTTATTGAAATTCAAAGCATGATTTCAGAAATTATTTCTAGTTGACTAAACAGCGTTTTTCTCATGTGAATGGGAACCAGTAGAATTAAGCAATTTTAATTACATTACTTACTCTAGTTGGATTACTAATTTCAATAATTAATACTAACAGTTAGTGAAAGTACTTAGAATTAAATTATTTATATTTCAATTGGCTTTTTTTTTATAATATATGAAATCTAGCATAACTTGAAAATTAAGATAATGGAAATTTTTTCTATTATAATAATTTTAATGCTAATTCAAGAATGAAATGTTATATGCACAAAGACAAATAAATTTAAAATTCATATAATTATAATTTTCGAGGTTAAAATATCTATTAAAGCCATAAAAATAAAAAAAATCCATAAAGCCTTTCACTTTAAAATTCTAATTTCCCATCTTACTCTCTAAATTTATGCATAATTTATTCTTTAAAATATATCGCATACGTCAAAATTTCCATCAAATGGGCTTCAAAAAATTACAAAAGAAACATTTGTTATTTATATAAATGCAGTATTTAATATAAAAGTTAAACAATCCACACACACTTCATTGAGATAGTACTCTGGCTTTCAGTTCAACTCAATACTTTTGAGTCATTCACATTGCGTGGTAACGTTCGGAATGGTTCAGCATCCACTTTAAAATGTTGGTTTTGTTTAAGTTATTCCTTATGGTCAGAAAGTGGTAGAAAGTGTAATAATGTTTTATTATAAATCAGTAATAATGTTTTATTAAAATAATACAAAATATAGCCCCATCATCGAAACAGCGTTCTTTTATTAGTATCATGTGTAATGTTTTGATAAATTATAATTTCTAGATGTTATATGACTGCTTTCAACATAGCATAACACACGCGTAATGAATAAATAACATTTTCATTCGTTGTTAAATATACTGCTGAAAAGGAGGATGATAAACAATGGCAGGTTTGAAGACCATAACAAATAAGTTAATGTTGCTTTAATATTATAACACTATAATGAAGAATATTCATCTATCTCTAAAAGTTTATTATAAATTATTTATACCGTAGGAAAAATGAAAAAATTTAATTACAGACACGAAGTCCTTCTAGAAAAAATAAAAAAGCATATCAGCTTATAAAGGGCATACATTATATAAAAAATTCATGGATTTTCTTTGATCACTGCTATTGTTGAATATGGGGAGAAGGATATGGCGCTTTTGCTTTTTGCATGTTTGGCGCTTTTTTGGGTTTTCTTCATTGTGAAATAAGAATATGGCCTGTTGTCTATAAAAAGTTTTTCACAGTAAGGGGATTAATCAAATTCTCCTTACAATAGCCTAAAAATTTGTTCATTTTATTGTTAAGCAACAGCAGAATGATCTTGCTTTCTTACTATATGTATGCTCGTTGGATGGACTGGATCATCTGAAACTTCTGAGCACTTGAATGAGTCCTATTACTTATAAAAACTGTCAAAAGGCTTCGGTTGGAAATGTCGAAAAAGCTGTTGAGCTAAATTTGCGTGAAATCAAAGGAGTGCCAAATAATCTCTCACCAAATAAGTTCTCTATTATGTTCATGTAAAAGAGGTCTATCTTGCAGAATAACCGATTTTCACCCGAGAAGAGCAGAGAAGAGCAATGATGTTTAGAAATATAAAATATACTCAAGTCAAACAGAAAGTATTTTTTATTTGCATGTTGCAGTGAATAATTAGATCCATCAAATTTGAAAATGAGAAATTCAATACTCTATCTTAAATCTTCTTTATCATTTATTAAATGTAAGAGTATATAATGGATTTTTTTTTATTAATTTATTTTATGTTTCATATTTTGAAAGAACTAAATTCAATTGAGCTAGTGACATTCTCGATCATCAAATAACCAATATACGTTACATTTAAAGTATTAAATATTTTCGTTCCTGCTTATTAGATCTCTTCTACAAATTTTGAAGTAATTTATAAAATTTTATAAGTCAATTTACAGAGAAGAAAATTGATATTTTCTTTCTGTATAGACTCCTCGATTCTCAGCCAATATTTCATGCCATCTTTGTTTCGAAGAACTTGAAAAACTATTGTTCAAGAACTTTATCATCTAGCCAGTAGTTTACATTTTGGCTATCATTACTGATTTCCATTTTTTTCAATTTCAAGTGATAGCGGGAAACTTTTACTATAAAGTAAAGTAATAAATGTAGGAAAATTTTAAAGTTGTTAATCTTCTGAGAAGCTGTATATCATTTTATATTAAAACCTGTAAGAAACTTAATGATGCAATGCAAATGTATGGCTTTATAATTTTTTAATGCGTTCTTCTCATTTGACAACAACTTTTAATTAAATTTTCATTTAAAGAAATTCTTTTACTTTCATTAAGATTTCGGCATAATGATTCAACTTTCTGATGATTGGTTTCACTTTTTAAGAGTTTGATAAAAATATTTAATAAATTCTAGTTATTTTGGACTTATTTTAGATCTTTAGAAATTTATTTGAAGTGAAGTGGTAGATAGCAAAATATGAAAAGTTTTCAGTGACCGTCATACAAATAAAAGCATCAAAACTGTAAATAGAAAAATTATAGGTATTTATTTTTTAATTTTACGACGTCTAGGATAAAAAAATTGGAATTCGATGTAGCTTTCTTTTTGTTATTTTAAGATGACAAAATGACTCTATAAGAATTCAGCAAAACTTCATGCTGAAGGTAGCATCCACGGTTCATACGTTATGATTGTTGCAACTAGCAATTATTACCATAAGATATTAGAATGACTAATACGTCAAGAATCCTAGTTTACTACAAATTCGAAATATGGTATTAATGAGAAATGCTTTATAAGCTAAATACAGTATCCATTTAAAATGCAAAAATTTTAAACAATTGCTTTAGAATCTGATTTCATAGCTACATAAGAATTCTTATGATTAATACTTTTGAGAAAAGTAAGACAATTTATATTAGCTTCTGCATAAAACTGTAAAAGCTTCTCTTTAATCCAAGCCGACAGCTAAATTTGCTTATGAATATCAATAATTTATCAGTACAAGTCGCATTTAAATAATGATTTTCCTCGAGCAATCTTGTTCTTCCTAAATGATACTTTCGCATATATTACGCACTTAAGATATAGACATAAGCATTTTTATAAATTTTATCCATGCATCTTTTCATTAAATTGCCACTGAATTTCTCCTCTCTTGTTTTACAGATTTCAATGTCTTTAAAAAGCGCTTTTCAACGATAACCGTTCTATGAGAGTGATTGCTTTCTCCCTGTAGCTTGAAGAGGTAATGGAACCTCGCGTAATTTTTGCCAATTCTTAAGACGAGAGATTCAGAAGACAAGTGATTATAATTAATATTAAGCATTCGGAAATGTTACTCATCCAAAAGGTGTGGCCGCCTTTGATCGGCGCCATAAATATAATATCCCTCCTCAAAGAAGATGCTAAGTTGGCAAAGTACTTTGGATTTCGGCGGTGCAATTTTATTGAAGAAGAAGACAAACAAAGAAAGCGCTTTGAAGATGGTAAAAGCTTTCATTATTCTTTCAAAGTTTGAAGAGGGTGGTGGGGGGACGGGAGACGTCATGCATATGGAGAGGAGAAACTAAAAATAATCATGTATTAAATATTTAGATGAGCGCACCATAACAATTGGCTCAGGTGTTAAATGGTGGCCCTTTGTGGCAAGAGAAGATAAGGAAGCTGCAGTTGTAATTGCAAATCATTAAATATCCAAGAATCGAGACCGAAATGGAAATGTGCAGTTTTGTTCCTCGCGCAAGAAGTGCCGAATCTTTATTTGTCATTTAAAGCTAACCCTGGAGGAAGGTTTGAAGACAAGCGAGATTAATTAAAATCTTCCACACAACAAATAACTGGCGCGGAAGTTAGTCTCATCAGCCCAGGTTAGATCCCCCTGCGACGTGCAAGGGACTCCGATAAACGACAAAGTTCGTTTTCTGGGGTCCCTTAATTATTCACCAGTTCTTAGTGATAAACGGCGCAACATACCCCGCTTCACTGGCAGCGGTATCAAGAGGAAATTTACATCGGACGAGAGATAAGGCCTGTTGGGAATGTCACAAAGGATCCGGCATTTAATTGGTTTAACTACCTCATTTTTCTTCCACCGCCTCCATATAGACACGCCCCCACCCCCTCTACATTCTTTTCTTCACACATGATGAATGACTTTGGATTTTTCAAGATTTAGATTTTTTCCTCTTATTATTTTTTTCTGTTCTTCAAAGCTGTGAAAAAAATATATGTTATTAATTTTTTTATACTCTTTTGCTCTCTCGAAAAGAAGAACGGAAGGTTTTGAGGAAGGAGAGAGGGAAGAAAAAATTAAGAAATAAGCTCCGTTCTTTAATCCAAACTTCACTTTGCAACAGTTTTAGTTGCAAGTTAAATGCATTTACTTAGAGTTTGTGTAGCGATGTTTTTTTTTCTAACTAATATTCTTTTTCATTTTAATTTTAGCATTTTTTTTATCGCGCAGGGAAATGTGTGATGATACGGTTTGTGAGTGCTCAAGGCTCCGTATCCTTTTTCTTCATAAATTGAAGATTTCAACACGAAAGTCACGGAAGCTTTCCTGAGTTATTTATTTTTGTTTTAGCTCCTAACTAAACATCTAATTTTTATTTAGAAATTTGTTTCTTTCAAAATATAAATTGACAACTCTTTGGGAAGTAATTGTAAGCGAATTGAGCTATATATTATTTTCTCATCTCTAATTTTTATATGTAATTCATATAATACATTCATATATATGTATATATTTTCTGTTTTATGAGAAATATTGTTAATAATTTAAAAGAAGAGTTATAAAAATAAAATTTATGAGTTTTTTAATTTTATTTTGATAAAATAAAAATTAACTATTTGATTTTTTATCTTTATGACAGTTGAAAAAATTTAACAGGGAAATTTAAAAGTTAAATGACTTATTATGAAGAATTAGCTGTAAGATTCTCATAAAAATGTAAAATTATAAAATAATTCAAAGTCACATCAGAAAGAATATATCAGTTAAGGAATGTGAATTACCTTTTTTAATTGTTTAATATGATTCGATCCTTAAAGATAATGATGCAAAATATATTCTGTTATGTTGATATAGATAATTCCTTGGATAAATCTTCAGAACGAGTATAAAGAGTTCAATCAAAGTGACATAAAAGTTTGTGTTATTTTAAACTTATTTACTAAAAATTAAAATAATTATACATTTAAACTGAAGGAAATTTTATTTAATGAAAAAATAAGGTCTAATAGTATTATTACAAAATTAACATGTGTTAGGTATAGTACGTAGTGTTTTATTCTTTGGCTCACGAAAATTCTTAAACTTGAGTCTAAACAGTGGATATACTGTTAGTTGAAATAATGTTTTAAATTTTCCAGCAAATAGTTTTTTACCACCTAAAATGCTCTGAAATTGTAGATAGAAAACATAAATTCAGGAGAATGTTATAATCATGTAGGTGAATAAATTTTGTTTGCTTTCATAGAAAATCTTAAATTTTAATTCCATTTAGGAAAATTTTTATTCTCAATTCTAGCATTATTACATTTTTTTATCAAATTTATAATTGAAGTTGGAGTAATTGTTTTAAGGATATTGAGTGGTTGATAATGAATGGTAGAATTTGTATGCACACTAAATAATAATGAGACTTATAATATATACCAGAAATAATTGTCACTTGTGGTTTTTTATATGTTAAAAACATTTTTCAGTTTTATGAAATAAAAAAATATTGAAAAATGTTTCTCATTTTCTCCAATCTTAAATTATTAAAGAATTTAGAAAATAAGATAAAATAACTCAACTGCGTTCTCAAGTACATATTCTAATTATTATTATCAAACAACACCAAAATATTAGAGTAAAATGATCAACATTTCTACTTGCAATATCATAATATAATGTAATATCAGCTTGTAACTAAAATGCTATGAATATTTGTGTCAGTCCAATAATTTTTATTTTTCTAATCATTGAACACAATGTAGATTCATAACTTCTCAATTTTAGCCAAAAAATATATAAATATCTATGAGAAGTATGGATGCAGGAAATCTGTCTATAAATACCGTTCTAGAACAATGCAATATTTCATTAATGAGATTACTGCATTTCCTAATATCAGTTATAAAGTTTTAGAAACATTTGCTGATTAATAAATTTAAAATATATTCCTTGTAATCTTTGTCTATTATAAAGTTTGCGATATCTATTATTTATTTTCTAGCAAAACAAATAATTTACCAGAGAAAGGAATCTTTGAATAGAATGAAATTTACGATTTCTTTCATTTCAAGATTCTTTATGGAATGAATGATATTATTTGGCAGGTATTATTTTTAAATTAGTATGCATAAATTACTGTAATATTAATATTATTAAATAATTTACTGATGGGAAAATTCGTTTACAGAAATATATTAACACATTTGGAGAATTTCTAGTGAAAAATTTAAATATGACATAAAAGAAAGCAATGTATCCTGTTCTGAAGAAATTACATTTATTATAAATGGTCACGAAATTTTTACGTGGTAAAGAGATAAAATACTCTTCCCAATTGATTCAATTTGTGTAGAGAATTAGAAATAAGTCTTCTAGACAATATGGGTATAGTTAATATTTCAAAATCCTTGCTATATCTAACGGATATTATTTTGCAGAAAGATGAGGGTCTGAACTCAGCCTTAAGACATGAACGTATCATCGAATCTTCAAAAATATTATGTGTAATGGCAACCAACAAAAGCAGTAAAGACAGTTTAAAGTAAAAGAAATATATTTTCCTACAAAGTAATCATGAATTTTATCACTGACTAACGTGTCACCATTGGACTATGAATAGGTTGCTAGTTTTAACAGCAGACAAGATTCAATTCCAGCTAAATTATCATTTCCATCATCACTGCATGTTAGAGAGGTAGTGTCAAATAGTTAGAAACAATATTCGAAATCACCAAAAAATCTAACAATCAAAGAAATCTCTCCATGAACAATATCTAACACTTTTTTTGGCATGAAATATTGTGTTTGTTTTGGAGAACGACTGCATTCGCAATTTGTTGAGTTTCTATTCGAAGCTTTTCCGCCTCGTTGATAGAAGAAATTGATGATTTTTGATCTTTGATTGATATTTTCTACTTTTGAATGATTACACCTAGCATTTTCTTAATGATTGATCAAAGTTATTGTTCTGAGATAAATACACTATCAATATCCAACGCTTTTTTCTTAGTGCAAAGACGTGACCAATTTTAAGTACACCAGTTGCTCAAAAGTCTGAAAATGCATCTTACTAACACCTTTAGTAGTCTAGTAGACAGCAATAGTTTAACATGCAAAATAAGCAATATTATACTGACAACCAGTTTATAATTTTATATTTAGCTGCAGAGTATGAGTTCTAAGGTAATGCTTCCTCTTTTACTAATGTTAATCATCCAGATAATTATAATTAAAATAACTGCTTACCAAGTCTTAGATATTCAACTACTGCTTCTTTTTCGTCAAGGAGAGTAAAAATAGATAAATATCATTCCAGCGAATGTTATCTGATATGGGTTCCAGCTATGATAAACTCATATTAAAGTTTATGTTAATCTTAATCAAAATTAAATGGAGCCATCTATTTTCATTTTTCCATGTTATAGTTTAAATATTCTATTAACACACAAATAAATTGAAATAAATATATAAATGTGTAAATTATTTTTTATTTATTTGTTTCATAGATTAATAATTATACATTTAATCCGTTAATTCGAAATAACGAATATAAATTTGAGATTTCAATGCGATTTGGAAATGATCTATAATATAATTAATGTGAATAAATTTAATTTAATTCAATGACTATATATCTAAAAATGTATTCATGCGTATACTAGTATAAACATATACACGTATATTTATATTTTTATCATTTATTATAAGTAGGTACCAAAAACATACCATAATGAAACGAAGGGAATAAGGTTTACTTATATTAAATTTTTAAACCCATAAA
Organism: Latrodectus geometricus; assembly: GCA_026290005.1. Classification (NCBI taxonomy): domain Eukaryota; kingdom Metazoa; phylum Arthropoda; class Arachnida; order Araneae; family Theridiidae; genus Latrodectus; species Latrodectus geometricus. The sequence continues at coordinate 77,604 of JAPDSC010135597.1, read as the reverse complement.
GAAGTGAACGGTGAAAGAAACATCAAACAGCAAGATAGATCAAACGAATACATAAATATTAATCAAAATGCAGTCATTTATTATTTCGGAATAGACAGAAAAAGAGGATATCCATCGGAATTCTGTTACTCAAGCTTGCATATCAAAATTGATGACTGGTGTATCGATTAAGAAACTCAAGTTAACTTTGTCATCTTAATGAAAATAAGATAAAAATACTTAAGCATTTTTCTCAATTTGTTAATTAAAAAGCTAAATTTGCATAGATAATTGATTATGAAATCCTTTTGTTGCATTATTTTTAACTTTCATTCAGAAATAAATATTTATTAATGTATAAAATAAATGCACGTGTTGTTTTCAATATATGATGAAATAATTTAAATTTTTTTAAACACGATTGAGGAAATTTCTTTTGTTTACATTTATTTTTGCTTTGCAAAACCACCACACAATTTTAGTAATTGCATTAAATTGTTATTACTGCTTTTGAAATTCTTAATCAATGAATCATTTTTAAAGAACAATTTCAATTGTTGGATTTTATTTTCAATTAAGTTTAAAAATAATTTTATTTTCATTTTTGTCAAAATTTTAAATATTTCTAATCATAAGTAAAGAATTTTTTTTTTTAAATATTGAAATTTATTTGAGACCTTTGATGCGCAAATAATCTACGTTACTTTTGGATAAACTTATTATGACTTTCGACTTTAAATGCTTTATATAAACACATATGCTGTAAAATAATTAAAAGAAAATATTTACATAGTTTGTAGTGGGGGTATAAATATATGTACGAGCGTACTTATATCACATTCATAAATATTATGTTTTCTTGATTATGTTTTATTGAATAAATGATTGAGGATTTTTTTAAATATTTATTTTTTCATGTAAAGTTAGTTGATGAATGATGAATATTTAAGCGAATATTCATAAGTTTAGACTGAAACATCTTCATTTGTGAGAGAAATGTTTCAGAATCACTTATTACCTTTTGAAATCCTTTAAGTCAGCACAAGAATAAAGTTTTTTTTTAAATATATTTTATTCATTTTACTGAAATATTACATATTTTTTCTATTAGAAATGTAGTAAGATTAAAAAAAGCTTTCTTTTTATTATTGAATAAATCTAAATGGTTTCCTAAAATTGGTTAATAATTAGAGAAAATCATTTTTCCAGTAAATATTTACAAACATTATTCAATAGAAAGTTATCAGGTTTCGTATTTTCAAAAAAGTTTTCTGTTTTCTTCATTGGTTACTTTGAAATGTATAAATGATACTTATTTTTGAAAAATATAGATCACCTGCTTATAAAACTGATACATTACCAGAATTCATATTAAAATATATTTACATCCTTTTAATTTAAAATAGTTTATATTTGTAAACATTATTTTTCATTGCTAGTGATTTCTATTTGGATACATTTGTTATATACTTGACAAATTTTTTCTTCTTAAGCTATATAAATGAAACAAACATAAATATCATTCTTTACACATGATAAGTATTATAGACCTTTAAAAATGGATTTGAATTGCAATATTTTGATAGCTAATCCAAAGTACTATTATTTGTGACTAATATTAATCATAGAAAATAGTGTGCAATTGCAAACAGCTGCATTTTATTTCTGAAATATGACTGTTTCTTACGAAGGAATCTGTAAATACGATTTCAGTGGTCTAAATTAATATAATTAAATTAAAAAAAACACTTTTAAAAAAATATAAAAACTGAAATTTTCTAGTTATTTGACTTATTAATGTAGAATATCACTTGTGCATGTAATTTAAAATTCTGTGTTGAAACTACCGAATAAATATAACTCCCAAATTATTAAATATTTTGAACCATTTTTATATTAGAGAATATTCTCCTAAATTTATTGCCGCTTAATGCTTACATTTCCAATGCGATGTTTTTTATGCCAATACTCTTTTACAAATTTGTAGGAATATATTATTTTTTATAAACTTTATTGTGTTCGAAATGAATCAAATAATTAATATTATGAAAAAAATTCTATTTCGCTTATATTCAATATAGTTTTGGTGAAATTTCTTGCGTGTGTGTGCGCATGTAGTAAATTTAAATATCATACATTATGTCCTTATTATTGATGTTTTTCTTCACTTATAGTCATTAATTCCACATTAATTTTTTTGCATTTCATTAATAAAATATTTCATTCTTTCAATCTATATTTAAAATTTTTAATATTTACTTTGAAAATTAGGGGAAGAAAAATTTATCTAATTAATAAAAATTTGAAGCGAAAATTACCCATCATCATTGGTGGCAAAAAAGAACTAAAATATAATGTCAGTTTTAGTTATCTTTGCGGCAATATTGATAACAACGAAAATAATAATTTTTATTGTTATCAGTATATATAAATTAAATAAAACATTCAGAATGCATTTAGAGAAAATGTATATTTCATAACACAAACGTAAATTTATTTCTGAGCGGCAGAGTATTCTGAGGGTCAGAATACGGCGATCTGTAAAAATATAGAAAGCAACTGCAAAAGAATTTAGAAAAAATTATGCAAGAAATATAATAAATAATAGGTTCGAAAAAATTGGCAATAAAAATTTACATCTCAATTCTTTTAGTACATGAAGGATAAAAGATGAATAGAAATTTGTTACACATTCAGAAAACTAAAATAAAAATTACTAAGCAAACTATAGAATAGAAATAGAAGATAAGCAGAAATTCTGAAATGATTTAGATCTTTGCAAAATGAAAAAAAGCTATTGCAAAATTTATAGAACGAGAAAAATCCGATACAAAGAAGTGACATGTATTGGTAATACATGTCACTTCTTTGTATAACTCTTATTAGGTAGACAATGCTCTATATAAAATAATGCTTGAAAATGAGAAATAATAATGGATACGAAAAGAAATGAAAGTATTTGCTTAACTGCAAATTTTATGAAGTAAATATAAGCAAATTCAATAAATCTTCGTTATAAATGAAAAACTTTAACATAATAGATGTAAATGACGCAGTATGGAAATATTGAATCATAGTTTGCAATTTTTTGTAGAATTGAATAAAAATAACTTATTATCAATTAAATACTAGTGAGAATTGCCCAATTAAAATAAGTATATTCAGATAGCTAGAGAAAGACATATTCCAGTAAAAAAATTTATCTTTATGCAAAAAATGCAATTTTCATATAAGTTGGAAAGCATCAAAATATAATTCAAATGAATTCAAAATAAATTTGATTGGGGAAGGAAGAGATTTCCTATAAATATATTTTTATCATCTCTCTCTCTCTGAAAACAAAAATTTTCTTAATAGAATTTCAATTCAATTAAACAATTACTCTACTTAAGCTAACAGAAATTGAGAAGCATTCTCTTAGATTACTTTAAAATAATGAAAATCTTGAAAATATTATTGATGTTTTTTTTTAAATAGTATAAAATTGGTTCGTATGTTATATTTACAGTTGATTAGATTTATGTGCTTTAAATGTAGGTGGAAATGATTGAATTAACTATGAATCATTAAACTTTAATGGTTTAATGAAACATTTTTTAGAAATTATTTGTGTTAAAACAATTTTTATGATTAAAATTCAAAGAAATCGTCTTTGTGTCAACCTATGCCAGTAAAATGAATTAAATAATAATTAAACGAATTTAATCTTTGCTTTTAACAAAGCTTTTTACAACAAATAACTACAAAATCCTTTGCTACAGCAAATAGCTTTTTTTTCTACTACACAAAGCTGCATTTTTATTATAAAAAATTTTCAACTCCTAATACTTTAATGACAGTTGAAAAAATTATTGAAGCTTTAATTTTTAAATTTAACTTGCTATTGAAATTATATTCCCTTTTTAGAAATGATTATATATTCTTAAAAAAATATTTTCAGAAATTAATTTTTATTCTTCCTATTTTAAGAGACATAGAATATAATCTAATACGCTCTGGTTTCTTAAAAATAAGAGTAAAGTGAAAATCTCTTAAAGCTACGTTAGCATAAAAAGGTCATTTAAAAGAAGCTCTGTTCTAAATATTCCAGAATTTTCGATATCTGTTAGAAATTAGAATTATTTTTTAAAATAAATTTTATTATTAGTTATAATAGTATTATTTTGATTTGAATATCAAGAACATAACAATTATTTTTCAACTATTAATATTCTAGATTTTACTCAATATTGTACGAAAAAATGCTTTATTAGCAGAATTTCATCCATGGATGCAAAAACTTTTAAAAGTTCATCAGATAATATATGAAATAACAACTGTGAAACATATTTTTACAGGGAAATCATAGCCCTTGGCTACAAAAAATAATGAAAATATTTTTTTAATTTTAGAATTAAAATCCTACTGAATAAAATATGTTTTACTGTAAGCCTATTAATTTTAAAAACGTAACAGCACATTATTAATTTTTTTATTAGTCTGTCTTGTTTTGTCTCAGTGGAAAAGAAAAATTCAACATCTTAGTAATAAAAAAACACTGGTAAAATGAAAGCTAGAGGGGAAGATTTACAAGATAAAAATCCCCAGCGTCTGTGTCGGATTTTCATTACCTATAAGCTATCATCGCCTTTTGGTAAAGACAATCAACACTCTAAATAACAAGCATTCATTAATTAACACAATCAACGACAACGATCATCGCTGAGTATCCAAAAACATCATTTTGACATGTTTTTGCGGGGGAAGTTTTTTTTTTTACAAAGGCTCCCCGCAAAACTTCTCAGGGAATTGTAGCGACTAATTAAGGGTATTATCGATATTAAGGTGTCAGGACTAGATAATTGGAAATAATGTCATAACATCATTTATTTAAATTCCAATGCTTTGTCCTGAGAAGATAGAAAATCTCGTTAAAATATGTTGAGAAATAAGGAAAATTTTTTACTACCGTAAAAAACGGATGTAATCATTTTTTGTTCCTGTTCAAGAAAACAGCTGTCAAAAAGTAAAAACGTGCTAAATTTAATCACGTGCGTTTCTTAATAAATATTTTAACACGTTATTTGCTTTTAATTATTTTTCTGTTGATGCCTTGTCAAAGTTATGAAAACAATTCCCATTAGATTATAACTTCAGTTAACTACTTTTTCGAAAAACATTATTATGTAATGTAATTTTTTTTGCTAATTCTCTACTTATAAGAAAGTCATTCTTAAGCTGAAATTTTTTACTTAAAATTTCTTTCAAATTTTCTTTCGTGATAATTACTTAGCAAACTGTATTCCCATATGTCAATGAAAAAATTACTTAAATTAGAAATGATACTACAAAACGGCACCTATTGCTCATTTATTGTTTTGATTAATATTAATAATATTTACACATTTTTACTTAAAAAGTAAACTATTATTTATACAATAAATCAATTGCAGTAGAAGATGTAGAATTACGATTTGGACTAAATAAATAAAAAAAAAGTAATTTTAAATATTTCTTTTCGAAATAAGCATTTAAATTCTTTGTATTTTTGTGACATTATTGGACATGTAAACTTTTAATTTAGATTCAACTATGATTTACAAAGGAAATCATTATCATGTGAAATGTTTCCACTCAGAGAATTCATTCTCTTTAATTACTAGTTCTAAATTAAATATTTGTTTAATTCAGGATGCCGAATTAGCTTGTTAAGAATTTTTCTTTGCATTCACTGTAATATTCACAATGTATAGCTTATTGCACTATGTATAGCTTATTGCTCGATTACGATATATAACTATATGCATTCCAACAATGGAAACATGTTCGAAATCATCTAGTTGGATATAAAGCTGGTCTTATTCTATGGTAGTTACAAAGTAAAAATGGGTGCTTTGACTAAAATTAAAGTTCGTTGGCTTTGAAAATTGAATCATTTGCATTCTTCGAAATATTTCCATTCAAAACTTCAGGATGATCAAATTATTTATTAAAGGTGGGAATGCTTCGTTATATAAAAAAAAGAGTTTACATATAATATATATATACACATTAGGTCTACTGAAAAGCTCTATCCATTCCATTTGCAATCAGTTTCAACCAGTATGAGCATTGGAAATTGCGGGAAAGCTTGATACATCTCAACAAAACATTTCGGACCATATTCGGAAACTGGGATTTGTGTAGAAATATTCTAGATTGGTTGCCACATAAGTTAAATGAGAAGAATTTGTGAATGATTAAACCATCAAATGGACATCTCTGTTTGCACACATCAAAATCGAACCCTTCTTGGACTGGATCATAACTGGGGATAAAATGTGGATTACTTATGAAATCATCATGAGGAAAAGAGCTTTTAGTGAATCTGGAAAACCTACCTTGTCCGCTTTTAAACCGAAGTTGACCCTGTTTAAGAGACTGTTGTGTATATAATGAGAGATTCGATGACCAATACTTTTTGAGCTGTTGAAAACAAACGAAAAGCTTAATTTAAAGATTTACCTTTAGCTAAAGGCAACACTCCGAGAAAAAAGGCTGGTGGTGTTCAATAGAAAGGACATCTTACTGCTTCATGACAGTGCCAGATCACATGCTGCATTGGGGACTCGTCAGACAATCGTAGAGCTAGGATGCGAAACTCTGTCGCATCCATTATACTTTCCGGAACTAGCACCTTACGATTATCACTTAATTCTGTCCTTACAAAATTTTTTGCAGGAAAAAAAATTTAAGAGTAAAGAAGATATCAGACAAGCACTGATTCAGATTTCGGCTTCTGGAGATAAGACACTTTTTAAAATGGGATATTCAAATTGTCATCACGCTCATCATTGGAAGAAATCGTAGAATCATCGGCAAGAAATCATAAATAATGATGGCAACTATATATATATATATATATATATATATATATATATATATATATATATCTCCCAGATACTCAATGGCGAGTATTTAGATTTTCAAACGTTAAGAATCTAGGAATCATATCATCATATTTTTACATTTCAATGCATTGTTGTGTGAAAGTTATGAAATTTTTATAAAAACCTCATATCTTTTTTTATAAATCCTTCCTTCATTTTAACGAATATTTTAAAGCAAAGTTTAAAAATTGGTCAAGAAACTTATTTGTTAATTAGGATGAATTTTCTAGAAATTCAGAAGTGTATAAATGGCATTACATAGTAAACTTTTCCAACGTATAAATAATAATGCTATTAAAATGGACTTCTCTTATAAATAAACGTAGTTATAGTAATAGACATAATTTCCCAGATTTTCATGAACTAGATTTATCTATTTTTTATTAAGCATAATCTTTGTAAGAGGTATCTATAAAAAGAAAATTTTAGTTAAAAAATTTATGGTCAGTTGAAATAGTCCATAAATACAATTTGATACATTTATGCTCTATCAATCCCAAGGATATAAATAGATTGATAAAATATTAGTTTGGGGAAAAAGAAATCCATTATTTTTACGTGAACTTTATGTAACTTCTTTTGGATTCACTTTGTAAAAAGGTTTAAAACAGCTTTCATGTAGATTTTTAGGTCTTGCGTGTTACGACTGCTGACATGCGGTTAACTTCGATCATTTTTGATATCTTATAGACATTTTCGACGATGCTGTATTCACATGTGAGGTGCATCTCTAACATCAAAAATACCCGAATGGAATCGACGAAACAAAAATTGTACGTAACTGGTTGTTACAGTCTTATATAGGACGATAAACACCTTTCACAATTTTAGCCACCCGGCTATCTTTTTCACCGTTACAAGAGAAAAACGAAAATGTATTGAATTTTCTGTTTGTTGTCTTCCATTTGTAAAACCTTGTACTCGTAACTGAATTAATCAAACAAAAAACCACAAGAGGATATTTTAGTGTCAAATGTCACCTTTCTAACGAGCATAAATCTGAAATTGTTTGATAGATACCTCACGAGATATCAATCACTACAGACGTCTACCGAAAAAATAATGGATTACTTTTTGCCCAACCTAATATTTCGAAAGGTATAGTAAACTGAATTTTTATTATTTGATACTGAATATGGGAAGATTTAATACCTAGGAATATTAAAAGATGGTATTTACTCATGAATAATGTTTGAATACAAGGGAAATTGTATGGAAATACACCAAATCTTTTTTTAATATTATCCATTTGATTCCTTTTTTCTAAATATTATTGTGGATTTTACGGTTAAATTGTCATGCAAATGTAGGCAAAAAAATTATATTGGAGGATTACGTGGCAATCACCACGTAATTAACTTACAAAGCATACAATTCATTACTTATCTCTACGTATTGAAATTGAAAATTAATATTTAGTACTTTGGCTTAGAACTCAGCAGTTCATGTGAATTCGATTATCACCACTTACATGAGTGTTTGTAATACCTTTGAATCCACTTTAAAGTTTAGATTCTGGTAGCATGTACAAAAAGTGATTGCAAAGCTACAAAACAGCAAATAATCTCTTACCAGTCAAGGATTTTTGCAAACTCTTTTTCAACTGGAGTGTGAGCTACCTCATGAATTTTTGTAACTTTAGGATGAATGAATATATTTGCTACACAACCGATGTTTCTAGAAAATGTCCTTTGATAAGATGAACTTATATGTACTCAATTTATTACTTTAAGTGGAAAAAATAATCTTCTGAAATCATATTTATCTGGTACTATTAAACAAAATCCAAATCTGTTAACAAATATTCTCTATTGGAAAGGACTGTAAGAACGAATTGTGATAATCTATAAGAGTATGAAATATGGTTGATTGTAAATAATAAAAGCATTTTATGACGAATGTTTTATTCATCTCTCAATTATTTAAAAATATATTTTACCAAAATTAAGGGTCAATTTTTTGTCACTAGAGTTTCAAGTTCTGTGATTCCAACACGAAAGTGTGTTATCTTAACTTCGAGGTTTTACTTTTTTGCTTTCCTTTCTACATTCATGGATTTAGTTCTTACTTCTAGACAGAACATTTATAGTCATTAGAGATCCATTTCAAATCTTCAGTTCTGGTTAAATTATCATTTGTGTGCAGAAAGGGACTACTGCACAATTAACTAAGCAACTAGCCTTTTTATCACTCAGTAGCAGTAAAACATTTCTTATGTGTCATATTCTGCAACAACATTATCAAATTTAGTGGTATTGAACAGTTTCCTTAATTTTATTTCTTATGAACTTATTACAAATCTACTTAAGGCAACGATTTTATTAAAATAAAACCATTAGAGTGGAAGATTTACAATAACATAGTGGCAGTGAATACTTTTAATATATTTCAGGTTACTTAACATCCAGACTGAAGTTCTTTCACAAAACTCAAAAATAAATATTGCAGCTATCATTGCCTAATCTATGTAATAAAAATTTTTGTCATAGTTCTTTTGTGTGCTTGATTTTTTTTAAATGAAATACTCTTATTTCAAGTGCTATTTTTTCTGTAATGGAATAATTTTATCATTTGGATTTAATAACTGTATTATTTAAAGATTCCATTAATTATTTCAAACTTATTGACAAATCATCATACACTATTTACTAAAAATTAATGAAAAATACCAAAAATAGCAATAACTTTTCCAAAAATAAGCCAATCTCAATGAAATTTGAATATGTCGGTAAAAAAAGGAGTTGAACAATATAACATTATGGAAAATAATGTCACTGCTGTAGGGATACGTCATTTGCGAGGAGCATAAAAATGGATGTCTCAGTGCAAAGCATTTAGATAAAATCAAATAGAAGTGGCTAGATGACTGAATGCCCGTCAGTGATTTATAGACTTTGGCAGTAATTTCTAACCACGGATTTGGCATTCAGGAGATTCAGCTAAGAACTGCCACGTGCTACTACGAGTGCCAATGACCGATTTTTGTCATCATGCGCATGAAGGAATGGAATCACAACTCCGGCCGAACTCAGATACCTCCTTGCAGCAAGCTCTGGAAGATTCGCATGCAGATCAACCATGCGTTGAGGGCTTCACGAACATGGTCTTTATGGGAGGGAACCAGTCATTTGTGTCCCACTCATGTCACGCATGCCATAGGCTGGAACGTTTGCAGTGAGCACATCAACATGTCCACTGGACGCATGATGTATTGGAGGTCTGTTCTCTTTATGTGTAAATCCAGGTTTAGCCTCGAAAAGAATAATAGGTGTATTTTCATTTGGAGAAAACGTGCAATCGTTTTCATCCATCAAACATCTGTGAAAGAGATTTCAGACGGATCAAATAGTGTTTGTGTTTAGGTTCTGTGGACTCTATTTGGGTGGACGTGCAGACCTACATGCCTTTTACAGTGTAAATTTTAATGCTTACATTTATAGGGATGACATCCTGGATGGAAATGCGCTTTATGGGGGGCAATAGGTGATGTTTTCATGTTACATGATGATAACACGAGACCATACAGATCTCACATCTTGAATGCCTATTTTGATCAGGAATTATTTGAGTGTATGCTGTGGCCAGTATGATCATCGGACCTTAATCCAATCGAGCATGTTTGGGACGCTCTAGAACGACGTGTAGATGCTCTCAATCTTCCTCCTAGAAACCTAGCCAAGCTTTCAACTTTTTCGGAAGTGCAATGGTTCACTCTTTCCACACAATTAATAGACCGCATAATTGAGAGAATCACACATTGCTGACATGTGATGTATTGCTTCTCTTGTTGGTTGGTTGGGTTTTGTGGCGCAAGGTCCAAAAAGGACAAGCTGCGCCAAGTATTGCTTCTCTACGGAATCATACCCCACATTAAAGGTACTTTTCCTATATCAATCTTACACCTCTCATTTGTTCATTGTATGCATATGCTAATTTTTACAACACCATAATTGTTTCGGGATTTCTTTTTATTCTATTTTGTACCCTTCTATGTATTTTATATTGTGTATAAGTATCATTAAATTCCTCTCATAACTTTTTGTGTTATCGTTATTTTGTGATTTTTCCTTGATAACCAGAGAGTAGTAAACAATCCCATTTCTTTCTTAACTGATATCTTAGTAAACTTTTATCCTTAAGAAATCTTAAAAAAAATTTATGTTATCCTTAATATTGAAAACAATTAACTGTGTCATTTTTTGTCACATATTAGGCTAATTTTTTGGATAATTTTTGGTAAGGGGTATTTTAAAGTTGTACAAATTATAATTGAAAAGCTATGAAATATGAAAACTTTGATTTCTCTTTATTATTTCAAATTTAATGTTGAAAATAACTATCGCATGGAAGAAATAATTTTACAATTGAAGGTACTATATATATGGTCATTGGTTGCTGAAATAAAGACTGCATAGGTTATAACTTTTACATCTGGTTTTTATAAGCATAGTACGTATATTTGTAACCACATAAATTCATTTAACATGCACATATAATAAAGTATTGTAAGTAATCATACATTACCACTAATCCTAATGATTTTATAAATTATTATTAATTTTTTAAAAAAGGCAGGATATTTAAACAGACACAATTTTCATTATTTTTTTAATAATTCTAAAATTGTTAAGAAAATCTAAATAATTTTTTTAAAAAATTTGTTGATAAATATTATAGAAATTTGATCTCGTGAAAAACTGCTTAAGACCAAAAATTTCTATAGAGGGATAAAAACCAACCAGACAGACACAAATTACTTATTGAAGAAAACTATTAAAAACTTTTGTCTTAATTCAATTACAAGTAGGAAATGGTATATTTTCCGTATTACATATGTTTCCCAAAATATTAATTCTGAAAGTGTCTACTGAAGACTATAGTTCCTCTCACCGATTTTGTCTTAAGTAATGTGTTATTCAGGTTTTCTAAGTTCCTAAATTACTAAAGTATCCTCAGTAAAGTTTTTTTCTAACGGTAAGCACTGGGTGATTAACCCTTCGCTTACAACAAGGCCGGAAACTGCTACTCATTTAGTATTACCCGGTCAAGTCACGGAGGCGAGTAGCAATACCCACATCACACCACCTCAAACCTGTTTATAGGGTGGGCCACATTCATCCATCATCTCAGAAGAAAGGACAAAGAAACACAGATAGAGAGAAAGGAAGAAAACGTCCATGCCCAAACCGGGATTCGAACCCGGGACCGACAGCTCAGGAGAGAGGAACGCTAACCACTCAGCCATTAGGCGGCCCATATCCACGATAAGTACACTTTTTTAAAATAGCTTCCAATTAAATCTCATTTGGTATAAGTGAAGGATCTATGCATGTTATTCAGTTTTCTAAGAAATGTTATAAGACCTCATTCGCATTGTTAACGAAATATGAGGGAGACGATCCATCTTGCTAAGTTACAGCAATACATAGATGCTAACATTGTTGGGATTGAGAAGTTAAGTAATGGAGCAGCAACCACCAGAGCCCCATTGCTTTGACAGAACATGCTATTACTACTATTGGAGTGATTTCATCAAAAAAGATCGGTTTATTGATAAAGATGGTGGTAAAACCCCTCATACAATAACTTTTATAATAAACGACTATTGCTGAGAAACAGGGGAATTTTCATTCATAAAAATTTGGTGCTTTTGTGTGTTAGCAGTGACAATTATAAATAAACATAAGTTTTATCACTTTTTATGATGATCCACAGCCATGTTTCTTCTAATTCATCTGCAGATTATCAACTAAAAAAATATAGGCATACTGTAGATGAATGAATATCGCTTATAAGCATTTTATTAACAAACCTAATTTCACATAAAAAAAAATATTAAATTTCTTAGGAGTTTTGTTATGCTCTGTTGATTATATCAATATGATTGCTGTGATATTCATGATCATTATTTAATTCTAAATTCAGCGTTTACTATCCACTATTATATTTGCTATTAGTAACTGGTTTTCATTTGGTGTTGCTTTTGTGGTCCTCTATATGATTGAAAATAAAATAGTTCAATACTTTCAAAGCGAAAACGATCTTTTGCAAATTGGTTGCTGTTGTCTTCTTTGAACTCGATAATTATTACTATTTTTCAATAAAGATTTATAAGAAAACCAGAATACTTTAAATAGAAAATTAATAACATTAGACCAAATAGATATATCGCTTCTAACTACAAAACTGAGTTAATTTCAGAAGACTAAAACTCACTCGTTTTTACTTTGTTCTTGAATTATATGGTACTTAATTCCAGTTTTCTCAATAGGGGAAATTTTGATAGCTAAATATTATTTTGGGAATAAATTCTGTATATTTAAAAAGACATCAATCAATGGTTTCAGCTAAAGTAATCATTGAATAATCATCCCTGAAAGATTTATTTAAAAAAATTAGCTATATGCATATGCCATTTAGTTTTATTATAAGATAAGATTGCCGCCCAATTTGTCTAGTGGTCAACATGCCCTGGGTTCGAATCCCGGTTCGAGAATGAAAGTACTTTATTTTGTCTTCATCCTTTCCTTGTATGAATGGTTGCCTATCCTATAAACGGGTATCTATGGCATGACTGTACTAAAGAAGTCGGACTTCACACCAAATTGCGGTTTAGGTGAAAAAATGGAGCAGCGTACCCCATGGTGCCAGCCTTACTGGAACAAAAAAAAAAAAATACTAGAAAAAGTCAATTGCTAACTATACGTTTAATTTCTTTGCATTAAAACTTATCGTATTTAACTTCACACATTTTTTGTATATTCATTTTATGCATGCAGCCATTTCATAAAATTTTTCTTATAAAATTAAGAAACATGTTCAGTAAAGTAAAGATATACAAATATTATATTTGAAATGCTGTTATTGCTTTTAAACATGGTTTCGTAAATCTAACACATGCACAAACTTAATAAATTGGAAAGGAAATATTCAATACCTTCATTAAAAAGTAAAGCAAATGTTGACAGTATAATGTTCATATTAATTACAAGAACAAGAATTCTATTTTATATTAATATCTTGCACGATATCGAAACCTTAAAAAAATTGTGAGATTTGCCGTTTATATATATATTGATGAAGAATATTTTTCATTTAAAATTAATAATAATAATATTTTAATTAACACTAAATAAAAGTTATTTAGTTTAATTAAAAATTAAATAAAATAACAAATTTTATTTAGAATTATTTACTTATATTTTGTGTAAGTAATAATTCAGTTATATTCGCTCATTTTTCTTTTTATAGATTCAAGATTTTATGTGTCAAAATTATTTGTAGATTTTATTAGTACTTCTGCAACAACATCAGTAAATTTCACAATAAATTTTTTTGAAGAAAACTTACATTGAATTACGCCATTTTCATTCAAATAATTTAACGAAAAAAATAAATATTTAAGTTTTCATAGGAATTTAAAGTAGAAGAAAGATTTAACCTTACTAATTTTTGAATATGAAGTCGTAAAGTGTTGTTATATGGATAATATTTTTATATAATTATAAGGAAAATATTTTTCGTGACTTTCTTAGAAACAGGAATAAATATTTAGATATTTAAGAAATTAAAGTTACATACACATTTTCTAATAAATCTAAAAAAATGTAATATGGTAAATTTATTCAATATTAGGCTACTTACTTTTTAATTGTGTTTTTCAATAGCTTTTAACTAAGAGATTAACTGTAAATAATAATAGTTTCCTCTCATATCGCAATGCATAAGTGAATAAACAATGAAAAATATTATTTGATATGAAAACTTAAAGAAAACGCACTATTTTATAAATGAATTCCATATTTCTTTCTTGATAAATTGAATTTTACATGAAAATAACCATTATTTGCAATCGTGGATTTGTTGTTAGCTTGCACTGTATAAAAAATAAATAGAACTTTTTGCATCATGATAGTTTAATCAAAATGAAATTTTTATCGGCAATTTATTTTTCAAATTCTTTCGCTTCATGAATTCTGTTTCCCTAAAATAAAATCCTGAGGAAACAATGTGAAAAAAATTACAATTGTTGTATCTTTTGTTTGAAGGAAAACGTACAAGCTTCCTACTTTTTGTACAATTCTTTTCTTTCCTGAGACAGTCTTTGCTGAAGGATACGAATCGAATGATAGAACAAAAAATAATAAAAAATAAAAAGATAGAAAAGAAAAAAAAAAGAGGGAAGAAAGGAAAGAAAAATGTAGAAAAATCGAATTGAATAGATATAAAAGCAATGCATTTCTTTCTTGATTTGATAGCTATTGTAATCGTACAGATGTATATCAATGCCTGTATTATTGATACGAAGAGCATAGCATGCAGAATGCCTTTAGGCTTCAACTGGATGTTTCCTATGAATCCTTATAAAAAAGATAGAAATATTACATTTAAAAAGCTATCGTGTATAGAATTGAAATGATACTTTTTCTGTATGTGGAAGAATAAGCTTTTTCTCTATACTAAAGCAAAGTGAAAATAAGGAAGAAAGCTTTAATAGTTATCTGATTCATCAATATCTTTTTATTTTCTCCTTCATTTTTCATTACTCCTTTTTTATTTTAAAAACAAATAAAATTAAAGATTTATTTATGTAAAAGAAATATGTATACATTTCAGTATCGTGTTTAAGGTAACTTTTTATTGTAAAAAGAAAGTAAAAAATAATTTTAAATAATTTATACTTATTTGTCTGAAGTAATTTCTATTTTAAATGATGGATTTTGTTAAGGGAAACCAATACTTTAGGCATTTAATTCATGCCTTAAGACTCATTAAAACTAAATATTAAACAGGATAATAGAGATTTTCATAATACATTCTTCCATCTCTAGGAATTTAATTTGCAATAACTATTTAAAATTATTTCACATAAAGGAGAACTATTAAGTTAAATATTATAAAAAAATTATAAAAAATGGAACTTAATTAGTTCAATTTATTGTGTTTATTATTATTCATTTACAATCATCTAATAACAACTTTTCTACATTTTTCATCATTTTATTCTCTTCTTCTTATTATTATTTTATAAATGGATCTTACGATTTATTGGAAAAATTGAAACATTAATAAAGGAAAAATTTCCTTTGCATCTTATTTCCAAATATTTTTATAAATAGTAAAATAATGATATTAATTTATTTTAACTTGTTGAGAATTTTCATGAATATAATATGATATAATTACATTTAATCTCTTCTGTAAATGAAAAATTAAAATCTGATTATTTAAGTTCAACAGGAAACTATATTTTCAGATTCTATTATTACCTATGAAATAACGCATTGCATGTTTCTTTGGTTATTTTTTTTACTAACTCAGTACACATATCACTTTAAAATTTGAATTAATAATAAATTGAAATATTATTTTTTTTCGAAATTACTAGAAAGTCAATTATTGAAGAAATCTTCTTTATGAACAATTTAATTTACAATCATCCACGATCACAACAATCTGTAATATATATTATTCATGAAAATGCATTGCTTTGAATTTGTTTTTGATATGACCGTAAAATGGAAGGACCTATTCTTGATCCAGAAAGGCATGTTAGGTATAGACTGTTGCTCATGTAAATTTAGGGCAACAAAGATAAAAACTCGGCCAATGGTATCTACATTTAAATTTTTGATTGTGAAGTGCAGTTAAGAAACAATTATAAATAAAGAGGAGGAATAATTTCACAAGTCATAGAACAAATAGCTATGTGCATTATAACTATGATACTCTTTTATGCATTTTTATTCAAAAGTTAAATGCACTGACATACAATGGCAATTGCTGATTTCTAATTTAAATAAAACCAGAAGATAAAAAAAATGCTCAGCAAATTTATCGATTCATGCCATTCTCAAGTAAAGAACTCTAGTTTGCGTATAAGTTCCGACAGACTTCTGGCAACTGAAAGTTGCTCAGTTTTTCGCTTTTTGTAGGAGGTAGGGAAGATCGCGTGCCAAAACAACATTGTGCCCGCTTATTTGTGACCGTAGGCTCTCCGCAAAGTGTTTTAAATGGGCCTCCTGAAATGGTGATGTCCCTAGAGCATTGGAATAATGAGAATGGTATAACACTGTGAAGGATCAGACCACGCATATGCACCGTGACCACTGACTTTGCATCGACTCGCTAATACACAAAATAATGAATAAGGTTGGGTGTGGGCCTTGATTTAGTAAATGGCCGGATGGCTTTTCTCCAAGCTCACTCTAATCATAGATCTTTACTTTCATTCGCTAGAATTCGCTTATAGCTTCCATATGCTTGATAACTGTGTTATATTCACGTGACAAATCGAAGAGTAAAATTTAGTGCCGTCTCTATTGATGTGATGCAAAATTAGAACACAAAATTTTTTATTATTAAAATATTTAATTACGCTGAAGTTGTTTCATTTTCATACACCATAATCTATTTAAATTAGAATATAGTCTTTATAATTTTATTTGGCTTATGTTTTATTAATATTATCATATTTCATTCAAGTTTTTATGGCTATCGTGACACAAAAAATATTATTACGTGTCCTTTTTATCACACACATGCGCACAATAACAACACTTTTTAACTTATATATAGAACTCAAAACCTATAAATTGATTGCATTTATTCAAACTTCTCATTTTATTTTATGGACAATTTATCACGGTTCTTCTTAGCTGGAGACTCTTTGATACCACGCAGCATCTAAGATTCGAAGGCCATTGAAATGCATTTCAACATACTCCAAGTGGTACCTTCTGGGAAGACATTACTTAAATAAAAGACCCTATTTATAAACCATGGGAATAATCCTGGGAAATTCCGATCTACTTACCTTGGAGAAACGGTATATATTAAGCAACAATACAATATTCTCTGTCTTATAAATAGGAGCCATGTCCTGGTTCTAAGCCAACGTCAGAATCTTGACACTGTGTAGTAGGCCCAAACAGCTGAAGTCTTCACAAAGAGTTCAACATTTATCCTTTATCACTGCTTTCTGAGAGAACTTTTCCTTGATAGATGACCGTATTCACTTGTTACAAAATTCATTTCAACATATATGCATAAAAGCAGAACCATCTTCCTTCACATTCTCTGTCTCTCTCATCCATATCTATCTTTTAACAACACATGACGTCGAAGGTGATCCATATGGCTGAGTGAAAGACATTATATATATATATACAAACTTGGCAAGAAGATTTAATGCAAGAAAAACATTTGCATTAAATCAGAGAAATATAAAAATTTTATTCATTTAAATGTATTTTCAATGTCTATTACCATTATGTGAAAGTTTCAAAAGAATCTTTTTATCTACAAGTAAAGATTGCTTCCTAAATTTATAAAAAATATATCTTCCTTTTAAGATTGATTAATTGATTGTTCATATTTTCAAAGAGTTGCACATTAAAACTGAACAGGTACTACAATGTAGCTTTATAGAGGGAATTCATTCATCAAAACAAGAACATTCATCTCAGTATTGTCACATAAAAAACGAATTGGCCTTGCAACACTTTCAGTATGTTGCATAATAATTTAATTCAATTTCTTTGTCTCTATTGTAAGCATTAGTATCTTTCTGTGTGAAAAGAAACATGAATAATTTTGCTCTGATCGCAAACACGTTATTTTTGATGAAACTCAAATTTTTTAAACGGGAAAATTTCTAGCATATGCGATGCATACATATATAATTTGTTGATATTTCATTAACTTCCTTTAATTCCTCCACTTATAAAGTTACATGAGTTTTCTAGTACATTTCAATTCTATGCCTTTTTGAAAGCATGTTATTAATCATGAAAGCATTAAGATAGCAACAGTATATGAAATATTTTGTAGCAAAATTTTGACCGAAGAAATCTTAAATTATTGTTAATTTTACTAGGACATACTTTTGGAGTTGGAAAAAAATTTTGTCTTTTATAAAGTCACGTTTACTTGGATAATGGCATATTTTAAATTTTTTCTTGTAGCTTATTAAAGTTCGTAATTTTTCAAGAAATTCTTGAAATTTTTAAGAACAAGAAATTTATAAGTACAGTACATTTGAGTCATTAAGCTATAAAATAATTAATTTGTAATGTCAAATTATTTACAGATTAGATAAATTATAAGATATATAAAAGCATTAACTGAAAATAAGTTTTATGATAACAATGCAAATGTAAAAAAATATCGTAACGAATTCTTTTTTCATTCCTTACCTCTCAAGTAAAAATGACAGAAATTTGAAGATTTTTAAAGTTAATTTTAAACTATAATAATCATTTACATAAAAATGCAATAGGTAAAGCTTATATATGTATATAGGTAAGAACATTCCAAATCTGAGTTGTTTTTCATGTTGAGAAAAATGATAAATTAGTTACATAATTTTTATTATTCAAAATAATTCAACAACAATATCCCTTTTTAAAATTTTTTTAAAGAAAATCTAAATTTCGGAGAAGAAATAATTTTCTTAAAATAAAAAATAAGTGATTCTTTCTATCATTTTTATTTTCAAAGAATTCGGCAAATTTTAATAAATAAATATATTATGAAAATTTTAAGTTCTGTCTTGAATAATGTAATTCAAAATAGAATTTGAAATTTCTGTAATATAATGAGAATTATATTTTTCCTAAGTCAAAAATAGAGATGTTATTAAGTCATAATTAATAAATATCTGTTTTCGAATTAAGAAAAACAAACATTTAGAAGCCGAAAGGAGGAAAATATTATTTAATTTGCATTTTTTAAGTTAGTTTTCCACAAATTAAATTGAAACGAAATTGAGAGACTATTTAAGCAGTTGGTTTTAAATTATCGTTATAATAAAACGTTTTCGCATTTTTTAGTTATTTTCTTTAAGTGAGAGCTTTGAAAGTGATTTCTTATTTCGAATTTTGCTTGAATTATATCAACTGTTATGCTTATATAGCTCATTTCTTTGTAAGTTAATTTTAATTAATATCCTTCGATTACATTAGAGATAAATTTGAAAGATTACGGTCTTAAGTCATGACATTTAAATTCGTTGGAATGCACTGGGTGATTCTCTCTCTCTTCCTTGATTCCCAACAATAAATGAGGTTCTCACACCTTATGAGTTACACTTTCCTGGAAATCTCTCAAATGAGCGGATGGGTCGTTAATGTACCTTGACATGCATAAAGAGAAAAGGGTATCCATTTAATGCTCAGCATCTACCTGCGTGGAGAACGTTAAAGGGTGTTGAACCATTTCAACAGAGCCCTTCTTTTTCTCCCAGACAACTCGGCAATCGCTTGTTTTGAGCACAGTAGAAGCTTACTTCATCAATCTTCATTTGGACCGCTATCGGGGAGCTTTATTCTCATACACTGCTGTTCCCAACTCCTCTTCACCCTCCAGAAGGTATGGGGGGTGGGCTCGCAATGAGGGTGGAACACTCTTCACCCCTAATGGACAGTTCGAATTTTTTTCTTTTCCTATCCTTCCTTACTTTTTTATATCTCCTTCCAAACTTGCTTCATAGAAACAACTCGCTTGATCGAGGGAATCCAGCTCGATGGAACTGCCTTAAAGTGAAGAAAACGTTTAGGGCAGGAATCTCCAAGCGTCTGAAAATGATAATGTTACCCTCCTCCTACGCAGCCCCCAGATTCTAGCGAAGTATTTTGTCCTGAATCGCGATTTTGTTTACTTTTCCCTCTCTTCATCGATGCATTCTTTTCTCCTTCTTTTACTTTCTCTAAGTCTTTCTCTATCTCTGTGTTTCATTATTATTACACTTTTCTGGTTGCCTTACCATTTCATATTTCCATCAGGGGTTTGAATGGTAAGTGGAAGTTATTCAGTGACAGATGGCGCTGGTTTATGAGCATAAAAATTTGCAGTCTTATACTTAGAGTTCATTCAGAAGTACTTTGATACTCCTCTCAAAATTCTATCCTTCTTCTTCTGAAGTAACATCCCCAAAGAATACTCCTCAAAAAAGACTAAGTTAAATGTTCATGCAATAATCCATATTCCCCACGTTGGACATTGACACTCCCACCCATTGGACATCAATATGCTTTTTAAACTGCGACGCTTTTGAAGAAAAAATGAAAAAGAAGTAGTGAGATTGATTGATAGACGTGGTTTGTCCATTACATAGGAATAAGTTAAATTACCAAGAATACTTGAGAAGAAATAAAAGGAGTTTTTTTTAAAAAAACAGAATATTTTTTTAAAAACTTTTTTACAAGCAATTTTATATTGAAATGTGAAACGATATCTAACTTAATTCTATTTAGAATAATTTAAAAACTTATTGTGTAATATTTAGTTTTTGAAAAAAAGAAATTAAAAAAAGAATTAGTTCAAAGCATTAATGGGCATGAAAATATTCTCCAAGTTTCTATTACAAACGATACACACAAACGCTATCGCATGTGTGTTATCACAGCAAATCTTTTTAAATAAAAATAGGTTTCTTAGGTCTTAATCAAAATGGAAAATACCTCTATGAAGTAAACATTTTTTAAGTCATGTGATTGTAGATTATTTATTTTCTAATTTTATTATTTCTTGACCAATTTTATATCATTTAATTTATTTTGTCTGCATTTATGAAGAAAAACATCTCAGTTTTGTATATCTTTTCTTTTCTCTGTTCCCTATTCTTTGACCCTGTACAATGATCACAAAAGTTGATTTTTTAAAATATCTCTCACATATTTCTGATTTCGTATTAGATTAAACTGCAACATAAATGAAAACCTTATGGTAAAAAATTCTATTATAATATGCACTCTATTATAGAATTTGGGATCCAATTTTTTGTTTTGTATAAACAATCTTAATCGAGAATTCTCCTTACTTTGCTATCACATTGAATATCGTTTGCGACTGATTCTATTCATATATATTCCAAAAATTTTTATCTCAAAATTATTATACAGAAACCTCAATTTCTATTTCACGACTTGAAGAATTAACCATAAGAAAATAATCTTTAATACATTAATTCATTAGTTAAGGTATCTATAATTATATATAAAACAGCCACTAAAATATCAATTATGCAATGTTAATTTAATCACTATTTTTTATTATAATTTATGCTCTAATATTTCCTTACCTTTTTTAATTTTTTATTACAATTAATTAAGCTTCAACTTAGGATTAAATTTTAATCTATTTTATAATTTACTTGACTAAACTCTTTAAGAAATTGTTAGTTTAAAGTATTTTATAAAATTTCAAACTTTGAGGAATGGAAGATTTACCTGCCAGCAAAGGATTAAAAAGTATGTTATTTAAATGAAAAATTGACATGCTTTTGAAATGTTTTTTAATTAATGATGAAATCATGATTAGAAGGAATTTTAGGCAGAATGTCAAGTGGTAGTATAATCAAGCATTACACTTCTGCGAATATAAAACTGCAATTTTACGTTCGAAGGCTCAGAAACGGAAATAAAACATTAACTTAAGTTCGATATTTTTTTGTATTAAAATTATTTATGTTTTAAAATTATATAAACAATGTACAATTGTAATATATAGACATATGCTCTTTTAATTATTTTATGATCAATTATGTTTTCTAATATACTTTGTAGTTGAATCATTACATTTAGTTATTTGCATGCTGCACACTAATAAACATACCTCAACATTTCAACAAGAATTTTCAGAGTATATAGTTTTAATCCGATCTGCTTAAAAACATTTTTTAGATTTATTTAAAATGCCTTTGCTTTTAGAATTTTTGATAAGTTAGACTCAATTAATAGCAAATCTAGACAAATTCATCAATCTGCTTTGGTAATTTTTTGTTATTAAAAAAACAAATTACCAATCAAGTGCATCATCTTTTTCCCAATATAAGCAATTATTCAATATTATTTTCCTTCCAACAAAAGGAGTCATTAAGGTATGAACTCTTATTAATATTAAAAGTCATATAATTCTTAGAAAGATTAATGATTTTTCTTTTTTTAGGTAAATATTAATGCTTGAGATATAGATGAAATTCTGCTACACTTCCAAAAATTTTGTATTGGCATGTGTCTAAAAAAAGCATGTTACATTTACTTTAAAAAATACTTGAAAATATTTTCAAGGACCCTTCATAATCTTAAAGTTAATAATTGATTTTAATATATATTTTTAAATTAACCATGCTTTCACTTAATTAAGGCTCTTGTAATGAAACAGTGTGGCTCAATCAAGCAGTTCATTTTTTAATGAAGAAAGCTTTTTTCAGGTGACAGCACTTTTACCTTAAATTTTATGCTGTGTAAATATCTTTCACGCATGGAAACAATTTTAAATTTAAATTGAAAATTGAAAGCAGAAAGAAAATTCATCATAAGCAAAATGTCACATTTTTCCGTAAGAAGCAAAACGTAAATGATACTCGTTGAAACATAAATTCATTGTTAAGTAATGAAGCAAAATAGAAAAACATTTAAGCAAAAATATCAATAAACTTTTAATGATAAAAATTATATTATACAAATTATCAACAAAATTAAATAGCCAAGACAAATTTTAAGAATTTCATTTTAGCAAATTAAATTCTTAAAATTTCTCCGCAATAAAATCTAATACAAATAATTAAAATTTTTAAATTCTAACTTTAATCAAATTATGAATAGTAAACAGAAAAGTTTCAATTTTACTTTTTATAACAAAATATTTAAATACAATGTAGATAAATTTCAATGAACCAAATGAGGAAAAACATATACATTTAAACCGAATTGGAAAGATATAGTAAATAAACAACTTAATTTATCAAATTGCAATTAAATAAGGTTTTTTTTAAGGTTTTATTAAACTTGAAGAAATTTAAATAAAATTGGCAGTGCAATTGAAAATTCAAAAATGTTTGCTTTTGTTAATATTTGTTTTGTAATACATTAAAACCAAAATTTAATTTAAAGTTCTCAAATAATATTAAATTTAGTTGTTTTGTATCAACACACACAATACAAATCATTCCAAAATGCTTTTAATATATGTATAAAATTTTCTCAAATTTTTCAAAAGATTTGAGAGACACTAAATGAAAAGCTTATGTTGGTAAAAATTTTTAATTATACTTTTTAAAATCTTTTATCTGTACAGTTAAAATATTTTGATAGTTTAAATAATTCCAGTTAAATATAAAAGAATTACATCCTTTCAAATTATATATATATATACATATATATTGCTTATTAACAGTTTCAATAATTTAAAAGTACAATGTGTAGACCTTCAAATGATTTTCTATTAAGAGATCAGCAAAACCTCTACATGTAACTGCGAATAACTTAAAAATTTCTGTTTTAAATGCATATTTATTTTATTTTGAAAACAGCACTATAATATATAAAAAAAAATTAAAACAAGTTGCTTTTTTAAAAAACACTTAATCTCACATTTACAAATGCATCCATATGGTATATCGCAGTTGTTTGAAAAAATCAAAACTTTGGATTTAGATATTTCAGCTTGAGATAACTTTTATTTATTTACTTTTATCGTTTTATAAAATTCCTTTTTTTAAAACTGTCATTAGCTTACCATTTTATTTCTTTTGTCGTTTTATTTTTCTCATTCTGTTGATCTCTGGGGCAAAATTTTCCTTACCATTTCATAAATATTTCACTATAAATCCTCTTTTCATCCTTTTTTTACAGTTACCTTTTTAATACCCCTATTCTTCAATTTACTCTCATCTTTTTCTGTGTTTATTTCAGTTTCGTATTCTACTTCTACCCTACTTACTTCTTATCTTAAAAATGTGTACTGTATTTCTGTTATTGTTTTTCATAGAAATCCTTTATTTATTTGGTATCGCATGTGAAAGAGTATGCAGTAGAAAAAAAAATACAGTTATACGAAATTTTTCTTCCCTATTATTTTGACAAAAATATAATCAAAGATGTAAGCAATTTATGCATGCTTAATGAAAATGAAATTCATTGATTTTGTAATATTTTTAAGTAAACAATATGAGTAATATTAAAATTATATAATCTTTAAAATAAATCAAAGAAATTTAAAAAGAAATTTTTTATATTTTAATGAACGTACCAATATACGCAATCTGCAGAAAATTTATTTTTTTGATATTTAAAAATATTGAGCTTTAATTTATGAATAAGCTTTTTTTTAAGTCATTTTGGGTATCCCATATTTAGAAGCTGGTATTTATTTATTGTTTTAAAATTTACATTGGGAATATAAACATTATCTTTGCTCTCATTACAAACGCTATTTTCAATTACAGAAAGTTTTAATTTAAAAAATTTCATTATAATGTAATTATTAGAAAATCTTATTAAGTTAATAAATATTTATTAACAAATGAATTATTTGCTATTAATTTGTAAAAACTTTTTTCATCTCAAACTGCTTATCAATTTGAGAAATATTTTTTATTGTGCTTTTATAAAAGTAATTTTAAAAAACATTCAATATTTACAAAAATGGAAAAAAAGTAATTAGATATTATGAAATAATTTTCTTAAATTTGGTACCATTAAACGCTGATGAAATATTTCATATTTTTAAATTATTTTTGTCCTTCTTTCAATCATTTATGTACATTCAACACGTAACATACTTTTGTGTCATTAAAATCGTTTTGAATTTATTGTAGGCTAAAGTATAAAATGAAATAATTTATTTAATATTATGTTGGCATTAATATTAATTTTAGAATCAAGAAAAAGTAGCAGAGAAAAAGCACAAAATGCATTTATTATTGTTTTTATTATGAAGAAATTATTGCTAATTTCTTTTATTATAATTACTTTTATTATTAAGAAATTATGAAAACTCAATAAGATTTAATCTATTAATTATAGCTCAAAATATTTCTTTAAAAAAGTATTGCTTGTTTAAATTCATTAAGTTTCTTATGTTTCAAAAGTTTGAAAAACTTTTGGAACAATAACATTTTAATAAATAGATAAACATCTGCATTCTTAAATTGTATATGATTTGAAGATTGGTATCGCGATAAGAGCTTTTGATTAAATAACACGTTTATTAATTATTTTTTATTTTAGTGTATTTTGGAGTGCTTAGTTTTGAATATTTAATTTTACTCACATTATTTCTAAAAATATTGAATATATTTAAGTTAAATGTTCAGTTTGTTTAAATGTCAATAGAAGCTAAAGATTAAGAATTTGTACCATGTTTTTTATAAAATTAAATAATCTAATTACAACACCCTTATTTAGGATGAGTCTTTTATTCCAAGTACTGGAAAGAGTAGTCAAAAATGTTTTATAGGAAATTCAGTCATTTTCAAACAAATAACTTTATCAAATAATTGTCAAACTTACAGAGTTTAGTAAAATTTTTGTTACAAGAGTAAATATTTCAATACAAATTACATTTGATAATGAATGTACACTTTTCATTGAAAGTCTTTTTATACTTGTAAACAAAAGTTTCATTTTTTGAATAAACAATGCACATACAAAATGTATGTATTATCACCATTAAAATAGCAAGTAAATATGAATAAAAATCAGCTTTAAATTGCTAATAACAATTAAAAATTTTAATCACAGAAAAATAATAAACATAGCTGTCTATTTAATTTGCTATACCAAAAAGACAGTATTCTGCAGACTAAAATTTTCACGATTGAAAAATGACACTGTGATAGACAAATAATTACCCGTATACCGAATTATATGAATTAAGTAGTAAAATGCGTTGAAATGAAATTCTACAAATGTTTTACGTACTCAAATTCCATTTTAACGTTCTTTCCTGGTGAAAAATTGTGATACCCCCTATGAAAGGGAGAAATGCTTAATGTGTTTTAGGTTTTGATAGAAGTCAAATTGTAACCTGTCGAAATTGCGATTTACCGTAATGCAGTACTGAAACAAGCATCAGTCTAAACACAATAACTATCTGCAGAGAAAGAAATATATGGTTTCAGGAATGTCTCACAGAAAGCTTTGCTGTCACGCAGAATACTTTACAATAATCCACTATCACTTAGACGAGATGACACACATGTCACCCTGATGAGTTTAATGATTCAAATATCCATGTCAAGAGCTCTCAGTAATAATAATAATAAAAACGGTTCATTTTCCAGACAACTAGTGTCCTCAAAAACTGTTAAATGACGCTGCATCTCGGTGATCACAGCTTTAGATGTCATTAACCCTTCATTTTAGGCAGGATTTCATTTAATAGAGTGACAAACATGACGGAAGCAGGAAAGATGTGACGTTGTGTTTTCAGATGAATCCTGAAAATATAGCGTCACGTATAATAATAGCATCTTGATGTTAGCATTTATATTTGGCAGCATAATGGGGAATGTACATTACCAACGTGAATTTGATATCGTCATACTGACCCATCACCTGAAATGATGGTATGGTATGCGATTGGATACATCTCTCAATCATATCTTGACGAGACTTGAAGTGCGGCAATCGCATTTCTGTTATATTAACTTCTGTAGCTTCTCCTTTATTTGAGCCATATGAGATGCGATGGTTCAGAAATAGCACTGATGACCACATATTAATGGTACAGTACGCAACTCTTTTAATAAAAGAAACATTAGACTCTTACCCTGACTAGTACATTTACCAGATCTTTAACCAACGCAAAACGTCTGGTTTATGATTGGGCTCATGACTAGCTCATCAATGTATATTAATATTCTTCACTTATTACAGTTGATGAACTGGGGCATTCTATTGAAGCTAAATGAATAACTCGACCTGTATGAACCATCCTATCTCTATTTTACTCAATGTCCTGGTGTGCAATTCTGTCATTGTTATTTGATATGGTTTTTCTTCCTAGTGATTTCTCAGAGAATCTAAGATTCTATATATAAATTTTATATAGTTTTCTTACTTCCAGTATAGTATTCAATAAGTATCATTCTGTTATTCATATTTCTTTTAGGCGTAGGAATTTTAATAGTTAGTAATATCATAATTTAATGTTGAATTATGTGATTAACTAAAATGCATATATAAATAGAATATCATATAATGTTGAAAAACTTAACCCAATCAACAAATAACGCAGTGAAAAATTAGTTAATGAATTTCATATAATCAAAAGAAGACTATGAAAAAAACTATAAGATTCTAAAGAAAGTCTGGTGTTTTAATAAATGATGTAAAAAGTAAAGCAAAATAAACCAAATAAAATAAAATGGGACAATTGAAAAGAAATAATACAGCAGGGAAAAAAAATAGAAATACGATAAAGCAAACATTTTATAATCCAAAGAATGTTAGGCAAATATTCTAATAAATATTTTAAAAACAGGACAAATTAAATGAATATATATGAATTCATATATGTATCATTTTCTTCTATATTGTATAACTGAAACTAAAATATGTGTAGGCATTGCTTAAAGTATATTGTTGAATTGTTCAAATTTTATAAAAATTGAATTTTAAAATAGTTCAAAAAATGAACTTTATTCAAATATTTTCACTTTTCCGAAAATTTAAAAGGGAGAAATATACATTGAAGAGATATTATTAACTATGCATTTTTTAGAGGAATAAAACTGCTTATAATGTATCAAGTGTGCATTATCTACAATCTTTTTAAAAAATAATAATTTGGGTGATGAAAAATTAAAAAAAAATTAAATGTAAATTAAAATTTTCAACTAAACATAAAAACTCTAATTAAACAATAACCAGATTTACGTGAACCAGTATATCTATAAAAAATTAATTAAAAAAATTTTAAATATTGCATAATTAATTATGTTAATAGATATTATACAAAACACTCTCTTTTTTTCAGATTCAAGGAAAGAATATAATGCACTTTCCCACTTACTAAATTTTTTAATTTCTTTTGTAAAGTTAATATATTTATTCAAATTTAATTAAATAAGAAGAATTTATGCATAAATATATAGATAAAAAAGATGCAGTAATTTTACTTTCTGCTTCTGTATACACAATTTAAATTTTGTCATTTGAAGAAATAATATGCTAAACTTATTAATTAAAAAAAATGAAATTATCTCTAAGCCTAAGTTTTTCTGGATTTATGAACATTTCTTGACGGACTGTCAAGAGAGAAGACAAAATAAATAAATAAAAAAAAAATAAAAATAAAACTATAAATTAATTTTCAGCATGACTCAAAAAAACAAAATTGTCTACTTTTTGACAAGTGGTTAGCATGATAAATCAGTATAAGAGCGCCATCTATTTACATTTCGGTGAACTAACTAGAGACAAGTTTTAATGTTATGATGTTCTTTTGATAATTTACTCGCTTGAAAAAAAGCATGCAAAAAATATTTAAAACAAATTTTAATTCAAATTTACTACATAAAGCAATTTGATTTCCTATAACAAAATAAATGTGTTATTTATTTTATCGTTCTTTAAATTAATTTTAATATATGATCCTTATATTTGTATAGAGTCTTGATGAATTTAATAAGGTACTTGTCACATAAGTAAAAAATTCTTCCCATAAGAATTTAATTTTATAAGTATTTTTTACTTACGTCAAGTAAATTAATTCAGTTTTATGTATTTAACAGAAATGTACGCTAATCAGAACGGTAAAAATAAAATTAAATGTAATACTACATTTTATTCAGCATATTTTTTTCGGATTTAATAAAAAAAATTGATTTTATTAATGAAGAAAAATAGATAAATGAAAACAAGATATCGCAGATATCAGAGATTTCGTTCTAAAAAGCATTCCGGTAAATAATTTGAAATCTGTATTTTATTTTATCAACTCCTTATAATTAACATGTTTTTTTTAATATTTAAATATATTAATTAGTATATTCTCTTTGCATGAGTCTCATGCATAACTACCTAAATTTAAGAAATATTTTCTATTTTTTATAAGTATAATCAATTTCTATTCTTTATTGCCAGTTTCCGTTATAACATCTATCTGCATCCAATAAACTATTGTTGAATTAATTTTCAGCATTTTCTCACTTAAATGAAATTTCCTTGTAAATTCATAAAATTATAAATTATTTATTAAATAAGGCATGTTAAGTGACATATTATCCAAAAAGTAATACTTTTAGTACATTATATTTTACATTTAAGTTTTTGTTAAATATTTTTTTACGTGTTATTTTTAAATATTTCAATATCTCTCAACATCAACTTTTTATACGATAAAATGTGAAAAAATGAAGAAAACTTTTTTTTTTTGTGATAGAAAATCTTGCTAAATTTTTTATTACCTTTAATTTTTCTTATTAAGATTTGGTATTTATTTTCGATTACCGTTCTTAAGCCTTAATTCATTTCACTATTTAAAATTAGTAGCAAATTTCAAAGAGAATTAATTAAATTAATTCTGTCTCTCTAAAATCTTTCATGTAAAATTTTTAGCAAATTTCAAAAAATGTTTTTCACCCTTATGAAGAATTTTAAAAGTAGAAAAGTATCATATTGAAGCGAAAAGGGGAAAATTATTAAAAGCAACAAAATTTTGTTAATTTAAAAGAAAAAGCCTTAGTAAAACCTTATTCAATTTTAATACATTTAGAAAAAATATATGTGAAATTTGTGCAAAATATATAGTTAAGAATGTTTCATTATTATAAAACATTCTTGATGAAATACTTATCGTGATAAAGTATAACAACATCATAAAACATTCCTATAATCAAATATTGCTGAATAAAGTATCTACAAAATCACAGAAAATTCTCCTTGGTAGAAAAAATAAATAAATAAAAAAAATTAAAATATATATATATAATTTGAATAAATGATTATGAATCAAAATGATTATCTTGTGTAAAAGATTTTTTTTTATTTTTTTTTTTATTTTTTATGTTCTTATGTTATTGTCAACATATTGAAGATAAATTTTCTTTAAATAATTTTGTTAGCAGAATTATGCATAAATGTGTCTTTTCATAAATTTCAGTTGGAAATTAGATTAAATTTCACTGTAGGTCTGGTAAACTATAGCTCTAAACTAAAGATTATGAAACATTTGATAAATAGTCATATGTTTGTGTTGAAGAATTAAATATAATTGACTATTGCTCTATTTAATACTTGTTTTTACTATCATTTTAACAGAAATGTTTCCAAATATTTTATTTTATGAATTTCACCAAGTAGTTTTTTTTTTTTTACATAGCTTGCATTAATTTCAATTATATTTAGTGCTAAAAGTTTTTTTCATTAAAAGTACCTCTAAGGAACACAATAGGAATTAATTCGGAAAAAAACTAAAGGAAATATTTTTTCTAAAATCTGATGCATCCTATAAACTTCAATTTAAAATAGAAAGCTCAAAAAAATCAATAGTGTATTCGTTAAAATAACATAATTTGCAATAAATTGTAATATCAAATAGAATAATAAATAAAATAATAAGCAACAAATTTTGGCCAGAAAAAAATGAACCACAAAAATTTTGACTTTTCGGTCAAGAAGGAAGCAGAAAACTTCCGTTTTAATTACTAATAAATTTTGACAAAAAGCATTCACAATAGGGAAGAAAACTCAATAATACATATTTAATTTAACATAGTAAAATATCTTCTGCTTATGACTTCAAATTTTCTGTCGATATCATTTTATGATTCGTATAAATAAAGAGTAGCTAGAAATTAAACCTTTTACTTTAAGGCTTCAGTTTAACAGTTTTAAATGCATTTTGTTTACTTTTTTATATTAAATATATAGGCAACAAGAATAAAATTCTAGATAATACAAATAATTCTTACGGCGTTTTGAAACTTAAGATTTGAGACCTTTTGAAATTTAATGTCAAATTAAATATTTATCCCCGTGAAGACCGATACAGTATAAAAATTTATCAATTAACAGTCTGAATTATAAAATAGCACTAATAATGTAAATAATAAATAGAAAAAAATTAAGTTTTCAGCTTGATTTTTCAAACATATAATGCATGTTATATAAAATTACATTTGGAAGCTTTTAAAGTGTAAGTAATTTTAAAACAGAATGTGTTTATGACTTCAATATTCTTATATTAACAAATCACCTTATTTTATTCGAATCGACAACAGAAATGATGTTCTATTTATGTGTTTTTCTAATGCAGTTTTATAAAATTTATTATCAAACTTTCACGGAATATTTTTTCCCCGTAATATCTGGTAAAGTTTTGGATATTTAGGTATTTTTGGCACTACATTGTGTTAACATCTTATGCTACAGCGAGTAACTTAGAAAAATATATCAGGGGAAATACCCCCTACTTAGCCTCCCATTCACAGAGGTTTATTTCACTCGGAAGGCAGTGAACACGAAGGGGTTTGTATAGAACTCATTAACTTCTGATTGCAAGAACGACTTCATTCCCAGTTAGATCACCGCAGAGGATAATTACATCCTATGAACACACCAGCATTTACATAATGCATGCCTTTCTGTTACTAGGATTTACTCTTTATTTTTCTAATTAGAACATTAAAAAAAATTTATTTTATCAAAAAGCAGGCATATAATACCGATCAATATAATGTATGTGTATACAGAAATTTTAGATATACTAATATATATTAAAATGTAGCGCAATTGGTTCTACAAAACATTTTTGCAAAGGTTTGAACTCAGAGAAAAGGTTCCTCGACTACTCTATTCAATTTTGATTTCAAATTCGTCAGTAAGAATTTTTATTGAACTTAATATAAATTGAAAAAATGAAGGGAAAAAATACATCAAATGTACGGCTGTTATCGAAGTAAAATAAATTTACTGAGATTGAAACTTTCAAATGAGAGTAGTTTCTATATTTCTTGTTTATAAAATTATATGAAATTTAAATAAATAACAAGTAATTTAGCTATTAATAATTTGATAAAAGTGAATTTTTATCTGAATTTAAAATTTAACTATTGAAAATCAGGAAATTAAATTAACGAACTGGTGATAGTAAGAAGTAATGAAATATTTTATTTAAGCACTGTTTGTAGCTGTTATATATCATATAAGGATAGCTTACAGAATTAGTCTCTTATTTTAGAGAAAATTCCCATCACACACACACACACACACGGAAGGCTAGTTTCTTGTCAAATTTAGGTAAAATTTGCTTTTTATTTAATATTTAACACCATAAAACTAAAAATTAAAAAATGTAGTTAAGCACTCCCAAAACACAAATGTCTCTTTTTTATATAACAAAGAATACGTTTTTATTAAAAAAACATTCAAATGCTTCTTCTTTTAAAATGTGAATTATTTTGCTTGCTCCCGAAATGTTGATACCCAACTGATTGCATACATTTATGGAATGAATTTTAGTATGTATGATATATATAAATGTGTATATATTATGTATTAAGTTTCCTATTTTTATTCCTTTTATAAATATAAATTACAAATAATAATAATTTTAGGAATTAAACAAATATTTTGTGAAAGTTCTCAATATGGGATTATTTGTGAAAAGTTATATCAATAATTTTTTTTTTTTAAAATACCTAAAAATTTCATATTGACATTTGTAATGCATTTGTTTCTGAAATACAAAAATGCTTAGTTGAGAAATACCAATTTTTTTTAAAATGAAGTTTTTATGAGTGGTGACAATTTGTTATAAAGTTAATGTTAAATATTTTATAATTAATAAATTATTAATTATAATTAATTAATAATAAATTTAAAAATAAATAAAAAATTATTAACAATAATTATTATTAAAATAATGAAATATAATTAATAAAGTGTTAAGTATTTTGAAAAAAAGCGTTTTTACCTTGTCCCGAATACAGAAGGTTCAATACCGGATCTATTCAAAGTTATTCTTGTTGAAAGGACTTGCTAAAAATTCTAACGAGATCAGTGTTTCTCCACTCGTATGTTTTTGACGAGGAGGATGCTAGATCATATGTCGACATCGTCACTTGAATAGGCTCACATGTTTAACTTTAACTGGCAGAAATAAGAAATATATGTCTAACTTTAACTGGCAGAAATAAGAAATCATAAATGGGTGGTATAAAGCAATGATCTATATTTTCATGTTAATAATTAATTGCGTTGTTCACAGCTAATTTGCTTGGATAATAGATATTTTCTTTAATTACAAATTAACTGACACAACAAAACATAATATGTATCTAAATTTTAAGGCATCCTAAAGCAACGTATTTCCATTTTCTCTGGGATTAACTTTCAGAAAGATTAAATTGATAAATGTCATTTCCCATGTGATTAGATTACAATAATCGACAAGCTAAATAAGTATTTTAAAGATGCCAAAATTACACAAATCAATTCTCTGCATTGTATTTTGTTGAAGAATTTAAAGAAAGTTGCTCATTATTTATTTTGAGGTATGGATGAGCATGCCAAATAAGTCTTAGAAACGCGTATGAAAGATACTTATTTGTATCTTTGACACTCATTGCTGTGTTGTGACATGAATAAAGAAATATGAGTCAAGAAGTTCTAACTCCTTCATATTGCTCTAACATACGTACTGTTCTTACATAGATACAAATAGCAGTTGACTTTTTATTTAAGTTGCTATTAAAGGGGAAGTTAGCACATTTCGTTATGCTGTGAGAACCAAATCTAGAGCATTTAACAATTACAAATATTACAAAAACTTAAAGATAAAAAAAAATCGTATAACAATTGTCAATAATTTTATAATGAAACATTTAGTGGAGTTTATTAAATTTGTTTGTAAAAAATATTTTAAAAGTTTAAGAAGAAAATACGCAAACAGAAAGAAATTTAAACTTTATACTGAGGAAAAAAATTGCACAAAAATTTAATTAATCTGAATAACGTAAAAAACTTTTCTGCAAAAAGAAAAAGATTTTTATTGTTTTGCATAAAATCAGCTTAAAATTAACGATGTATCTATTTTTTCTTTCTAAATTTCTCCTTTTCCTTAAAAAATATACTATATTATATTTAGCTATTCTATCAGACTGATTTTCAAGATATATTTAAATTCAACAGAAAAAGCACAGCTATTGATTAAAATAAAAGCCACATTTTTTCTCATAAAAAAAGGACCCCAAAATACTCTTATCCTTTAAGCAATATATACATTATGGTACTTCGGTCATCTTTTCTCCAGTAAATAGAAAAATTCGGTACACATATGAAAATAAATAAGTTTCTAATGCATTCAATGATACATAAAAATGAACTTTTGAAACATTTTATATGGGGTACAATGCGTGCAGTAGTATAATTACGATATATAGAAGTTAGTCATTGATCTTATAATTACATAAAGTATATTATTCTAATGATATTGTGCTTAAATTATATAGTATGTGAGTTGCAGTTTAAGAACTTCAATAAATGCATAAGAGAGAATTGCTGTGATAGACAATAAAAGATTTTGCATAACTTTCCTTCTAAAGCTGCTATGTAACTTTTATTTTAAAGTTGATTCAAATTTCTATAATTAATTTAATTATATTTAAATTATACATTTGTTATATTATTATAATCATTTAGATATTAATAAATGATTAATTAGATTTTTTGTCATGACTATTATCCTTTAGGTAATTAATAGGATATTTAATAATAAAGAATGAATATGCATTTTATTCTTATTTTGGGAAATGAAGTATTACGTTATTGCATTAAAAATTGCTCAAGTCATAAAATTGATAATAATCGCTTTAGAAAATTCACACGTCATTTTACCTGGAATAAATATCAGATAAATATAAAAAGATATCTTAATGAAATTTGTTTTCTACTTAAGTATTCAAATATTTTGAAAGAATCAATTGATTAACGTTCCTTAGCATATTTTGAAGGGTTTTTAACTTTTTATTTTCCTAATCCGCGGAACTTTTCTTTAACTGCTATCTCTTCTACTTGGTTTCCGAAACCGCAATACCGGAAAAACTTAAGCGTTATGGATGACAAGCCTAACACTTTTACACAAACACATTTTTCTAGTGGAACAAATTTAGAACAGCGAGTTTATCATCACTGAAAATATCTCCGAAGACACTGGCTTTAGACCGTTAACTTCTAGCCTGATATGGCTGCTAACGAAGCGTTAAACATTAACTGCTTATGGGGAGTGGGCTTATACCTTCACTATCATCATTAGTTAAGCCCAATTTGCCCCAGTCCCCAAAGGCAAGTTAGCAAACCCTGACTGAAAGGCTGGCTTTCTCTTCGCCTGACTTTTCAACGCTGGATTCAAAGCTTAATGCAACGCGAATTTTAAATTTGTGTTGGAATGTAGTTTTTAAATAGAAACTTCTTGTTCTATCAAATAAATTATAAAAATAATTTCTCTAATAATATGAGATTAATAAGTACATGTTCATACTAAACAGTCAGATTTCTTTTAAAATATCTATCGACAACAAAATCCTGAAGATATATTATTAGTTAATACAAGGCTAGAAATTTAGATTTTATGATAATAATCATTCATCGTCCTTACTTTTAAGAGGGAAAATTTATATCTACATGGGTACTACTAATTTTTTATTGTAGTTATAAAATATCCACATATACACTTCTCTTTAAAAGTGCTGCAATCTAATTATTCAAATGAAAATTATTTTAATTCAGCAGTCAATTATTAAAACATTTTTGCATAAATTGATACATTACAAATTTTATTGATAAAGTTACTCACATTTTAAAATTAGAATAATGAAAACGAAACTAAACAGTGAGAACTGTGCAAAATATTTTTCTATATTTTATAAAAATACTAATTTAAATTAAAATTATTTTGTGAAATATTTTTTATGTGTTAGTTACACTTTATTTTTCGATTTTACAGCAGTCAATGCGAAATAGATTATAATAAAAAATATTCCCATTAAAGAAAAGGGAAGACGTTCAAAAAATTAGATAAGGGTGAAGAACATTTAAGTACACAGATATTCAAAAGAATTTAGATTAGTTGCTCTATTGCAAGAGTGTGTGATTACACCAAAGATTTATATTATATATGCATGCATGATATATAATATTTTTAAATCTTTCATTGGGTTTCACACCAAAACTATGTGGAAATTCATGACTTTTGAAGAGAATATGGTATTTTTAATATGAAGAATCCAAATTTGAAATGTCATATCTAACTTATATCCTCTAATCAATATTAAATCTAATCTGTAAACTGGAGATTAGTAAAGAATAAGCTATTTCCGTTCAACAACTGATTAGATCTGGACTCTATTTTATTCTAAATATACATTGTTAACATCATTTAGTTTTATGTGTTTTGATTACAACAACATCCCATGTATAAGAAATCGACAGTACAGAACTTGATATTTATTTTACGAACACTTTTACATAACTATGTATCTAAGATGTAAGACTATGTATGCATGATACATCTATGATAATTGTATTGCATATTTGTTAAAATTTAACTTATGTGAATTTTGACAAGATTAAGAATAAAGAAAAACTATTGCATATAGATAAAAGGAGATAAAAGGAGAAACTGAGTTAACTATAGATAAAAGGAGAAACTGAGTTAAGGAGACCAACAAGAGCTAAAGAAAGTGGAGTGTAAAGCATAAAAAGAAAACAAAACAGGCAAAATGGTAGCTGTATTCAAACAGTATCTGCATACTCCAACGTCAATAACTACTGTTTCGAGGCACTTTCATACGTAGAGCATTTACTGCAGAACAGCAATTCTTGAGTCACTTGTCACAAATGTCAAATCAAACTGTCATCTACAATAATGTCACAACCACAAAACTGGGTTTTTGATAGATAGGAAGCAGTTATATGGTCAGATGAATCAACTTTCACACTTTTATCATGGTTGTTTCACTAGTCCAATCATAACACCCTTTCCTCCCAAAAAAAGGATCATCAAAGGTAAGTGAAAGAGAAGTATATAGAATTTGAACTGATTAAGTTCATCAATAATGCAAATCTTGTTTCCTTCTACAGATGGAATTTTTGAAAATGATAATTCATATAGTGGAATTTATCTATTCATGATTTGTTGAACACGAAGAGGAAGTGAAATATTAGCTTTGAATATAATGGTACCGTTATGATTTATTTTGTTGTGTTCAATATGGAATCGATATTCTTCATTGGCATCTCTTACGAAGCTTTAACAATATCTGCATGATTCAGTATTCCTCTAAGCACTATCCTGCATCTTTATGATTCGATTCCCAGGTGAATCCAAGCTGTATTAGAAGCCAAAGGCAGTCTTATGCTTTATGA
This sequence comes from Latrodectus geometricus, assembly GCA_026290005.1. Classification (NCBI taxonomy): domain Eukaryota; kingdom Metazoa; phylum Arthropoda; class Arachnida; order Araneae; family Theridiidae; genus Latrodectus; species Latrodectus geometricus. The sequence continues at coordinate 39,560 of JAPDSC010135597.1, read as the reverse complement.
CTCTTTTTAACTCTAGTGTGTATTATACTTTATGATTAAGGTGTACAAATGATTAAGGAATTTAATGGATACTTCGACTTTAGTGTTTTCATTATTTTGAAAAATACTTGTATATACATTTAAATGTGAAAATATAAAGGATTGTTTAATCACTAGGACAATGATAGAAATCCACAATGGACAGACAGAAAATTTGTACAATATATCTCTTTGATCGTAATGATTGTGTGTGTGAGGGGGGGGGATTCTCTTGATACACTTATCTCAATTATTAACCACTACTATTCTCTTTTATTCAAAAGAGAAATTTAAATGGTAATTTCCATATAAAAAAAATAAATAAATAAGGCCACTCCAAGTGCAGCCAAAATTACATTTGTTTAAACATATTTGTCTTTTTTTATGATTTCAATATCACATATAAACTTTTTTTTAGAGAGAATTTGAAATTAGATACATCCAACAAATTTTGTTTTATAGGAATTATTCACATCAAAAATGCTTGGAAATAATGAATTCAAATTTAGCAAAGATCATTATCCTTTTTTGAAAAAATCTAATTTTATTACTCTTTACAATAAGTTTTTAAAAAATATTACTTTATATTACTTTATATTTTAAAATTTATCGGGTTTTGAATGTCCTATAAATTTAATTGAATTAAGTAACAAGCATGTATTTCACTCAATTTTTGATGAAATAATGAAAATAAAATGGCATGAGATATGAATTTTTAGAGAAGATATCGTTGTGTGTCATACTGTATATTTGACTGCAAATCAATGGATGTTTATCCATATGTTCAATTATCTGTATCTGTAATTTCATCTATTATTATGCTACTGCTTATATCATAACAACATTAGATGTGGCCTCATGATTAAAAATCACATTCTTCGGATGTTATCATGAGGTTGTGTATTATGTTGTTATGATATAAGTTGTACTACAAGGATTTCAGTTTTAATTCATCACACTTGAATAACAAGAGATGCATTTTTATTTTGCACATATAAATCTGTTGATTTGGGTGCATGTGAGTATATTCTGAATTTAATTTTTTGTGAGAAATTACAGTCCATTCTCATTTAAAAGTCTTTCCAAAAGGCATTTGTTATGAAAGTAACAAAACTGTCTTACAAAAATCTTATGATTTTAGTTTCTATGTGGTATCTGATATTAATGTGAAATTTTTGTGTTTATTGTATTATTTTGCTGATAATCTTTTAAAAGTTTCCTTAACTTCATTGTATGAAATTTTGATAGTATCAAGTACATCTTGAAAGCTCTTGAAAAACTTATTCTTTGTAATTTCTGGAATAGAAATGTGTCTGTAAACTTCATTAAGATTGGTGTTTGTTTTTGACAAATGGTATCGTTATACCTATTTTTTTCTTTTTGATGATAGTATTACTTTCTAAAAGTTTGTTTTAAGTTATTTTGCATAGTTAAACTGTGCAAATTATGAATATTCAACTCATTTTTAATTGAAAAAATTGTACTCTTAAGTATTTCAAAAACTTGCATAGATTAACATCTAATTGTGCAATTATCGTAATCAAGAAATCTCTCAAATTCTTCTTGAAAGATTTGTTTTCTATAGTTGATAGAATGCATTTTGTTAAATCACGAAGTATTTGAAGAATTATTTACATAGTTTGATATTAACATAGTTTATGACTATCTAAAGATTGAATATAAGTCGCAATTAGTTTTTTTATATAAAAACCATAATTTTTATTTCATTTCAATAATACATTCTCTTATATAGCAGAATGTTTTATAATTAATCCCTTAGGAAGTGTTTAAGCTTTATATGCAATTAATTATGGAAACTCAATATTGTGTAAATAATACATTTTATTAAATTAAATCTATTGATGAATTAATTTTAATTTTAAGTTATAAACTTTCATACTTAAGCAATGTTCAATGCATTTAAAACAAAGAAATTTGTGACATTAAATATTGATATCTGATTTAAAAATAGTTTTTATTTAACTATCAAAATATCCCTTAACTAAGTAAAAGATTCTGAGTTTAAAAAAAATCGCTTAAAGATTTCCAGCTTCAAATATATCCGTAATTTTTATGTTTCTAATAAAAAGGATGTCAAATTTTCATTTCTTTGAAATTTCGATGACAATCCTATCATCATTCTTGATAATGGCCATCAAGAATTAATAGTGTCTCTTGTTATGAGAATATTTAATAAATGAAAATATCTATTTAATAAATAAGTCGAGTAAAAATTTTTATTTCCATATTGGGATTAATTCAGCGTTTGTAGGATTTAAATGAGTAGCTTGTTGCATATAATTGGCATTGTTTGTTGAACTTAATAAGTCTCACTTCTAAAGTGATGTATTTATAATTTAAAAAAATGTTGTTTGAAAATTACAGAGAAAACATAAAAATAATAAAGGATTTTTCAAAGATATTAATGCAGTAGATGACAAAAGTTTTGGGATGTAATATGTTTTTATGTTCTAACATATATATATTTTCACAAAGCAATTTTTTAAGGATATAATTATGTAATTTGTAGATTTAGTCACCTTACATTTTGTGCAACTAATGCTACCTATGAAAAGAATTAATTTAAAAAATATCAAACTTGAATTTGAAGTTAAAAGCAGAAGTTTTAAGACACAATTAAGCTTTCCTTAACTTTTACTTTTTTTTTTAATAATGGCTGGCATTTTTAAACTTTTTTACTTAAATTAGTGTCTTAATTTAACAAAAATTTTAATACTTATATGTATATATACTTGTGCTTTAAGGACTACAGCATATCTATCTAGCTATGGCATCAACAACGATTTTTAGGATGACCAGAAGATTTTCACATATTCTGATTGAAGATTCCGAAAGAATTCTGCTTTCAAAACGCTTCTATGTTCGTATATTCTTCTAATTTGTTCCTAAGTAGCTCAACTGGATTGGAATCAGATGTGATTGTCTTAGATAAAACTTTAATTTTCTTAACTGTAAGCCAATTCTTCACATTATTGGTGGTAATTTTGGGTCATCATGTTGCTAAAATGTTTAATCACGAGGCATCCTTTTACGAGCATAAGGCTGTACTTGACTTTCTAAATTTTTATAGGTATTTTAATCTATAACTTCATCTATGTGTATGAAAGAGAAGACGCTATTGTGAATACTGCTCTAAAGTTAGGAAACAACAGTGGTATATTTCCAGAATAAACCCAATTTCCCGCGAAAATTTTGAAAACTGGGAAATTTTCGAAGTACGAAGGAAATTTTGAAAATTTTCATAAGGTACTGAAAATTTTGTTTTTTAACCAAATATTTATTAAAATTTATAAAAAAAATTTTACAGTTAAATAATAAAGATTATAATAATCTATATTATAATAAGGAATCTATTGAAAAAATCCAATTTTTTTTAAGTTTTCAGAAAAGAGTAATGCTATTTACATAATTAAGTATTTGTGAATTATTTGTTTTTAAGGGATACAATATACTTTCTCATTATTAATTAATTAAGGAATATAATTTTCCTTAAAAAAACTCAATTTAGCTTTAATGAACAATTTAGAACAACTTTAAAAATTAACTTTTGAGATTAACGTTTGAATTATTTTTTCTGTCATTCTAGGTATGAATTTATATAGAAAGAAATATGAATGCCAATATTTATTTTGATAGTCCTATAAAATAAAACAATCTTTATAATTTTTACTAAATGCTAATTCATAGTTTTTTATGTTTTTCACAGCACACAAAATATTAATTAACTTTCGTACTAGAAGTCAGAATAGATATTTTTTACATAACCATTAAGTAGTTTGCTTTTTCATATATGTAAAGCAAAACAATCTATTTAATGAAACACTATTGCTTGAGTTTATGTCCACAAAATTTCTAACATTCCCAGAAATTCTTGATTTATTTTTAAAAAAACTACTTACTAAGTTCCCATGATTCAATATTCTCGCGAATTTTACATCCTTACTCACAATAGAAAATTACTCGGATTATTACTGATCATTTTCCGTCTTCACTGTTGGATATTGGTACCGGATATTTTATCTGGTGTGTTTTGGACGAAGAATCTATATATAGAATTGGCATCATTTTCAAGCAGATTAAATTTGAATTCCAAAGAACGTGCTTCCCAATCTATATAACTTAACATTTCGAGAGAATTTCAATCAGATCTTCCCATTATTTACTCAGGTTTTTACCAGGGACTATTCATCACCTTCCACACATCGCTTTAGTTTCCTTAATCACTCTGCATTCATACAGTTCACAGTCCCCTGATATTTTTCCAAACTGGTGGAAAATTGACATACTGATAAGAAAATTAGTTTTGCCTTTTGATTTTAAATTAAATTAAAAGTTTTTGAAACACATCGGAAGAAAAGTCGAGACACGAAAACATTTTTCTAAGAAATAGCTCCTTCAGTTTTCAGAATGGTAGAAAAACCCTAAACTCACTTTAAAAATCATTGTTAATTCCATGGTCGGACATTAGTTTCAAATAATCAAGGTAAAAAGATATGCACTAAATATTAAATGTTGCAACTTTTTCTTACACTGAAACGATAAATTTGTACACCATGTAGAATGATTAATGCTATAAATTATTCATTTATGTTGTTAAAAAATTGCCTATCAGACAACCAAATGGTTAACTCTTGGACGTTCGTTTCAACTGTTCGTGGCTTCGAATCCCACTTTGGAGTATATGTCTGTTGTAGTTCATAATTTTTAATTTAAACCTAAGGCCTCGATCTTGTAAGACCTCGTGTGCAAAAAAATTTCTGTTGAATGACAAATAAACCAACATTCAGAAATTTTTGCATACATATGAAGTGAAGAGAGAAAAACATATTTCTTCAAAACTTTTGCGTGCTACTGTGTACAAGTATTCTTCCATTGAAATTGTGTACATTGACAAATTTTCAAGTTCAAATCAAAATGAAACAAACAAACAATTACATTTTCAAATAGAAATGTATGTTTTACATAATTTATACCAACAATAACGTTGAATAATTATAAATATTTAATAATGAGGATAAACTATCAGCTATTTTTAATTTAAAAGAATGAAAATCACTTTGCTTTTCTTCTTAAAATATTTCCTTTGCTATTAACATACTTGAAAAAAAAGTATAGTTATCTATCTCTTTCAATATAAATAATATTATTTAAATTATAATAGATATCAGGATTGTAGAATGTGCTAAATTTATTTGGTTAATTGTTTCTAAAATAGTTCTAACATTTAAAATTTTATACATCATAGCAATAAAGAATTGTATTCAATGACATATGTACATGCTTCATTAATAACTATAATGTAGAGAATATAATAAAAAATATACAGCATACACAGTTAGCCACCGTAAATGTAACACTCTGAAGGAAGCATGCAAATAACATGAAATTTATGACATGCGTTAACGGATATGAGGTATGCAAATGATTAGAATTTCAGAGGACAGACGCACATCACGTACGCCAGTAGTGCCACTTCAAAGCGCTATTTAAGTTTTGGAGATTTCGACAATCTTAAGTTCGGCAATTGCATTTTCCTTGGGTTTTTTTTTAAAAAAAATAAAGATCAATTATATGCCTAATGAACGCGCAGACACTGGATGATGCTTTACAGTACATCACATTCAGTCTGTAACGCATCATCCAGTGTCTGCGCGTACAATTCGATGCCGTTTATAGTAGAGTGATTTGTCCGCAAGACGCCTATTGCTTCATCTACCCTTGACATAAAACCACAGACGTCTCTACCACCAATTGTAATATTAAAGAAGGATCTGGACGGCACAATGGAGCAAAATTGTATTTACTAACGCTTCTGTCTGCAACACCACGATGGTCGCTTTCGAGTCTGGAGACACCGTGGAGAGAGGATGCTGAAAAGCTGTGTTATGCACCCGGTAATATGGTATGGGGTGGTGTCGGATATCACTATCGCACTCTTCTTGTACACATTGCCGGTACTTTAAGCAGCCAGCGCAACATCTCCAAGGTGGTGGAACCATTTATCCTTCTTTACATTCAGGGCTGACCCACAGCCATATTTCAACAGGATATTGCGCAACTGCACGTGGCACGCATAGTCCAAGGGTTTTCGTCAATCGCAAAATTGAATTGCTTCCCTGGCAGTCTCGCTCTCCGGATCTTTCACCGATAGAAAAAATGTGTTCTATGCTTGCTCAATGATTGACCCAGCTATCACACCAAATCAACTTTAGCAACTTGTGGAAACTGCTTGGTTTGGTGTACCCTAATAACACATCCAAAGGATCTTTTAATCAATGCCGAGGCGTGTGGCAGCAGTGTTCTCCAATAATTGTGGCTACTGATTTTGGCAAGAACCACACTTAACAGAAGTCTATAAATTTTATCATTTGATACTTGGTCAATATGTTATCTACAAAGTAAATTTAGTTGTGATATCTCTTGTCTTTCTTGATGTTGCAATATTGGTGTCCAGAAATGTATGTAACTGCTCTTACCTTTTATGTCATAACATTAATCTTATAAATCGATATCATTATTTTGACTACATGCAGTGGATAGCTAAAAGCTTCAGACTGCTGTAAAATACTTTGAAGACCCAAAAAATATTGTCTTTGAGAGAAAGATTCTATTCATGCGTCTAAAAAATGAAATCACAAAAGTGATTAAACAACTATCCCGACGGACATGCAGAGAAAATAAAACCTCCAAGTCTGGAACTAAATCAAGATTCTCTAGGTCTTTACTTATTTTTAATATGTGCGATTATAAATCAACATCAAAACATATTTATTGGAATGAATATTTGATATAATTTAAGATATATTTTGTAAGGATATGTTATATTTATAACATGCAACTTTGATATTTAGATATATTATATATATATATATTGCGTAAATATTAAATTACTTTTGCTTATTTTATAACATATTTAGTAATTAATTTAAGGGTAGTAATTTGCAAAAAGATTAATTAAAAATTAATTGGAAAATTGTTGCTGAGAAATAAAAATAATTTAAAATAAATTTAAGAATTCTTAATTTTAAATAAACTATACACATCAATTTACATATGTGGGTGTGAGTGAGATTACATACATTTATTTCAATATATTGCAGTCGCAGCTTTATTTTAAAATGCAAATATTAATAAAATAACACTTTGAAATAAGTGATATACAGGAATAAAATAACATTTTGAAAAAAATTATTTTAATAAAAGATTTCTTTATGTTCTAAAAATAAAATGTTTATAATTATTAATATGAGTAGTTTAAGATTTTTAAGTAGAAGAATTTAGAGTTAGTATGGAGAAAAAAGCTTGTAGTATATAGCAATAAATTTTTAAAGACCCATATTTATCTATTTTTATTTAAGAACAAAATATTATTTGATAGATTGTGGGTATTACAATGCTGAACTTTAACTTTCCTTTTTGTAAATCATCACTTTGATCAGCTATGACGTCCGAGTCATTATCTTCAACCATCATAATTTTAAAAGCCGAGTTAAATCAATAATTATACTATAAAACAACCTAACTTGAAAACAAATAATTGGAATAAGTATTTATGGTTTCTCAAAATGAAAAAAAAGAACTCTTTTTACATTTATTAAGTTCTTTTCATTCTTGACGTCTAGTTAAATTTAACGTTGCATTTTTTTAAAAATCAAAATATGAATCTATAAAAATGAGCTCTTATATTTATAAATTCTCCGATTAAATGAGTGAATCAGAATGAATTTTTAAAATATATAAGCATATTTCTTTTATTCTTAATTTGATATATTTGTGGATAACATTATTTGTCAAAAGAAGATTCTTTAAGGGCATTGTTCTAATTTGATAGATTTATAACATTCTAAAATTTCGTTAAAATTAAAGCACTAATAAAAATAACAACCATTCAATTAAATAAACTTCATAAAATTATCATCTGAGTCATTCTCTCATACAGGCGAATTACTAAAGTGAATTTAAAAAATAAAGTCTTTATCAGCATAATACTTCTAATGCACTTTTTCCCAAAATGCTGGAAGCACTTCTAGTGTTTAAAAATTTATTTCAAATCGAATGGAGCTATGCTGCGTAAATGTGCTTTAAAATAAAAATGAAGTAGTTTCTTTTTTAATTTATTTGCTGTTGTTTTTTCAAAGTTAAAAAATTTAGCGAGTGTAGTATTGATTTAAGAGATTCAAAAGGAGAGCATGTAGCAGTGTTTAATTTAAATGTTTAGAGGCGAGCTTTAGCGGTTCCCGTCTGACTTTGGGCTCAGCGTTCAAATATTGTGTCATTTGTCACCTCAGAGTAAATAGAAAGTAAGACAGCTAGAAGGATGGGAATTGAGGGACACAAAAAAAAACCCCTAAAAACTGACGATAAAAAACTATAAACCATTAAAAAAGAAACTAAAGAAATAGAGAAGGAAAAAAATTCCGTCGAAGCAAATGAAGATAAAAAAAACAGAATAAAAGAAAGAATGAAAGTCTCAGCAAAATAGGGAGAGGAAAAAAATAAGATGCAAAAAGAAAGTAATTTGGACTGTTTTCTTTAGCCTCACGTTCAGTTTTCAATCAGGTTTACTTTGGTGGTCACACTGGGCCCAACACTTCATTCTACGCCTTTACTAGGAGCTCCCCAGCGTCAAAAGTTTCGCCGATGCTTTTATTCTCCATCTGAGATTGATTTTCGCAGGCCTCGTTCCAGCCATTAACTTTTAATCTGTAGCACAGTCCCTGAAGACTTTCGCGGAGGGGGCTTTAATGCATATCAATGGGATGAACTTTGGCTCGACCTCCATGTAATGGACATGATTCAACGCTAGGGCCAACTTCTTCCGGGAGGGGGAGGAATCTCTTTAGGGGGCTGAACTAAAAAATGCTTCTCTCTCTCTCTTCTTCAGGAAAGGGGGTATGTGCAGGCGTTATCCTTTAACATTGCTAGGTGTTCGCCCGTCGATTGGGGGGAGGGCATATAATTTTCTTTAAAAGAAGAGAGAAGAAGGGCAATAAATTATCTCTTGCGTCAGGCTTCTAAACCATGTCTTTGTATTTTGTCGGATCAACAGGAAGAGTGCTTTTTGGGGGAGGGGACTGATGGGGGATGGGATGAAATGAAAGACAAGAAATAATTGTTTGATGCCTCGGACTACTTTAAGGGAGAAGAGTACGGTTTTCACCCGCGAATTGCATTATAACTCTCGAAAGGATTATTAACCTCGAAAGAAGTTTAATCATCCTCGAAACGTTGACACTCTCAGACACCTTCTTTCTCTAATTCAGGCAAATGTACAAAGTTCAAATAAATGAAATTGGACTCCAAGAAATATTGATGCAGAGGAGTAAACATCATTGAGAAACTTGATTGCTATTCGATAGGTGTGAAATTGAGGATTTTGGAGTAAATTAATTCTCTGAAGTGATCTCAGTTCAAGATTTTGGATTAGTCAATGATGAATATATCTTGAAAATGTTTCAATTCTTACAAAAAGTATCTAATTTTAGTGAAACTGTTATTTTTTTTAAGTTTTAGTCTGTTTAATTGTATTTGGGTTTGCGTTCAATTTGTATTTCGTTACAGTTAAATTTGAGCAGTAAATAAAGCCTTTTAAAAGTGTTTTAAGCAATTAATTTTAAACAAATTCGAAATCCAAGTTCTTAAGATAAAAAAATTATTGTAATCAGAATTTGAACCTTAAAAAAAGATGCCTTGAACCTTTCAATGTGCATGATTTTTAGTTTTGGTTTTTCCTTTTGTTAACAAGCTTCAGAAAGTATTTCAAATATGAATAAAATAAATAAATATTTCGTATTTGAAATATTATAAAAGTTTTTACATTCATAAAATGTAATAAAATGTATTTTATTACATTTTATGAATTTAAAAAATTTTAGTTTTCCACTTGTTAATTATATTAAACAATGATAATTCATTAAATGTTTTTAATACGCACCATTAAAAACCATAGATATTACCTAATAAGCCTAGAATATAAATCTGAGAAAAAAAAATTCAGAGTATTAATTTCTCTATTTATGTGATTCAGCATAAAGGGCGTAAGAAAATTTGAAGTAACTTTGATATAAATGCTGATTTTAACTTATTTGAAATATAATATTATATAAATTAATATAATACCTTTTTAACTTCATGCTTAAGAATTAAGTTAACATAAAAGTTTAAGTACACTATTTTAAATTTCTTCCCACAGTATTTATATGCCAAAACATACTTCTATCTTCAAATTAAGAATAATTATAGTGAAAAACATTTCAAAGCATGATGCAAGCTTGTGCATAATATTTTGGTAAAATTCCAGTTTGTAAAGCTGAAATATTGTATCTTTATTGTTTCTATCTCTTTAAATACAAAATAATCTCATTTGCATTTGTATGATTTATCAAACCAAGGAACAAGTGATAATAATTCTGAAGAGTAAAATAATAATAATAATAATAAACCCATTTTAAAACATTCATATTTGAGATACATGATTAAGCGTTAATTAGAAATAACTTGTTCAGTAGAGGCATTTTTTTCTAAACTATAACAGGCGTAATTAGGAAAGAATATTGTACACGTACTCTTGAATTCTAATAGAAATGATTAGAAAGGAATATTGTAATATGTAGTTCAGCACCATGGGCTTAATCTGACTATGCAGAAAGAACTCTTGGTAAGCAATATCTGCTCATGGCTGCTATGACCCAACGCCAGGTAATGGAAAAAATTTTTACAGTGAAAGATGTAAAAGCTTGTTACCAAGATATTAATCTTTAAATACACTCCAGCAGATAATCTAGAAAACTCAAATTTTCTCTTCAAAAGAAATGAACAAATTGGTAGTTTTATTGAAGTTTATTGGAATACTTAAAATAGTGAAAGAACTTGCGCATTACATTCTTTTTCGAATTTGAGTAAATGTGCATGAAGGGTTTACTCAATCATATTATTTGCAAGTTTGTAATTTCTAAAGCCCTTCTTGATAACATTTTTAAATTATCTTTATGTATGTTTAAGATATTACTGTATTTTCCAACAATTCACCATCTGAAAGAAAATTCCTTCACTATTTTAGACAGAACATTTTGTTGTGCATTCATTGTATATATGTATCACTGTGTTTGCACTTTTGTTGTATCTCTGTTATTATATAATATGTATAATTTTCAGCTGAGAATGTACATTTTCTGCATAATTTCTATTCGCATAAAAACATGTCTCTAAAATCGTATTTAATAAATAAGAACATTATGTGTTCCTAACTATAACTAAGCTTATATTTGGTATTTGAATTCAAATAATAAACCAATATTTATATTACATAGTATAACTATCATTCATATATATATATATATATATATATATATATATATATATATATATATATCCTGCTTTCACTTGCAAAGGTACTGAACACACTTTTATATAAATCTATACATACATAAGTATCATACATAATGCTTTCAGTACTTGTATCTGTAAGCAAATAAGTGTTTCAAATTCATTGCGTTTCTTTGAATTTCAGAAAATCCTAAAGATTCTCAAAATAGCTTCTAGAATTCTTTCCTTTACAAAAATTTTTTTGAATATTAAAATAAGAGTCTGTATTATATAAAAATTTCAAAATGAACATATATTTATGGGAGACAAAACTGAATTTTATTGCATGATATGTATATAATTTTGTATTTTCTTAACTCATTGTTTCCTAAAAATATTTCTTGTAAAATCAAATTTCATTAAAGTCATGACTGTGCCTTATTATTTTCAAACTGTGAATCGAAAGAAGTTTTTATAATTTAGTTTTGAAATAAAAATAACTTGACTTTTGAGATTATAATATATACCACACAAAATAATTTGTTTCTTATATCCTATAAGATCACAAATTACAATTTAATATAATCTCTTTGAACTTAAATCAAATCTAATTAAAGTGCAATCTGATTCATATTTAGACTATAATTTATTTTAAAACAGACTATAAGCGCATTTAAAATTGCTTGTCTATATAATACTTATCTGCCACACTAAACGATATTTCAAATAAAATGAATTTTTCATGCAATTAACAAAAATATTTCATTGAAATGCTATTTATCTAAGGAAAGTAGACATCATACCGATTGCAAGTGTTTGCTTATAAATTATAAATGCCAAATATGTGGGGAAGTTAATTATAAATTTCCCTCAGGAAATAGGAAAGTATCATTATTAAATAACGGCTGCAAGTAATATTGAGAATATCAAACTTATGTATTCATAGAAAACACAAAAATATCTAAAGGTTGTAATTAAGTTGAATTATTCACATTTTAATAAATTCTGCAAATTCTCTCTCTCGCTTTTATTAGCTACATGTAAGTAAACAGTGTTTTATTCACGATACACACTTATATATTTATTTATACAATTATTATAAACGTTTTTTTTTTATCATTTCGCTTGCTACAAATGTAGTGATTTTTTTGTAGACTTTTCAAGAATAGGTTACATTTATGTAAATTTTTTAATAAAAAATACGTTTAACATGAACGTAAGATGCACAAGAAAAAGGAATTAAGTTATCTGATTTCATCTAAAATTATGATATTTGAGCATTAGAGTTCCTTATTTTGTTGGCTTGAATTTAAATACAAGAAAGGATTTAGTTATTTAGCATAAAAAAAGATTAATAGTTAATGTTTTTATAATAAAAATTTATGGTCAAGCTGTGTTTATTTTGACTTCTGTTTGCATGGATTAAATTCTATAGGGAAAAAACCGTACACTGATTTATTCGTACCATGATGATCCCTTTCGTAAAAGTATGCACATGTAGTCTAAGATTGAACACATTCCAAACTCTTTCAAACTTCTCTTTCTTTTATATTATTCTGCAATTTTCGAGCACTATATATAAGAAATAGCTTAAAATCCTGAACTTTTGATTTAACTAACCAAGACTTTCTTAATATGTGACCCATTATTAAAACCTTAAAAAAGAATGCTGCTGATTCCCCTATTAAAAAGTTTTAAGTTTTGTAAGCTATTATATTTTTATCTTCTCTCTCTCAGTTATTTTAGATATTATTAAATCACATATTAAAATCCATGTATTATTTTTAATGTGCTTTGCATCATTAAGTTTCTTTTGTGAATTGTTGCTACAATATTTTTTACTCTAACGTTGAGGTTCGCTTTGTTGCCTAATTTTGAAAATAATCAAATGTAAAAATTTAAAGTATTAATAAGGATCGTATTTCATATTTAAAAAATAAAATAATCCTCCAAAATATTGCAATTGGTAAAATTCTAACTAATGTAAAAGAAACAAAATATTCTAAGCTGGTTTAAACTAACGGAGATTTCAATAATTCAATGACGATAAATAGGTATTTTAAAAATAAGCTATTGGGAAAAAAGTCATTCTATACTTAATTTATACGATGCGTTTGTGATTCCGTTAAAAAGAGGTACAGAAATATGGCTTAAAAAAAGGAAATTCTTTCCTATATTTTTTCATTATACTTGATCGGTAGAATGAAGTAAATAAAAATATAAACCTTATCCCATTACGGTACAAATGCAATTTCGTAGTATTCAGAAGTTAAAAGCAAGTTTAACTCCGTTGACTATGGAAAAGCCAAGAAAGAAACTCTTCTCGAAAGCGGTTGATTACTTTTTAGTATCACCGGTTTCGCTCCCGTCTTTAATTTCCCCCCATCGCTCATTGGGGATCAAGTGAACTGAACGAATCAAGAAAATTCGTCCTGTTAACTATTGGTTAAAGAGGAATTTCTCTTCGTCTTGGCCGGGCTGTAGGTGGCCCAAGGAAATAGATGGAAGTCTGGCCATCTCTTGAGCCGTTGCTGTTTTTGGTTGTAAGAGAGCAAGCCGCTAAGTTGGCCAAGAGACCCACTGGGACATCGTAAAGCGGGATTTACCTGTCGGAGTGTGTAGGAAAGGCTGTCCAGGGATCTCTAAGTACACTCCGAACTTAAGCGACTCTCTCCATGGTAGTCGCTCCCTAAGGACACCAAGGGCCTCCGTAAGCAGGAAAACAAAATCTTATAAAAACCTCCCGAGAGCTTTTTGTGAAAGTAAGATGTCACAGGTCATTGAGGAAGCTAAGGCTTTAAGTGCTCTTCAAGGCAGGGCAGAGTTGTCTTCGGCAGAGGTAACAATCATTCGTGTTAAAGTATCGAAAAGAGGGAAGAGAGACGGTGATACTTGCGGCTCTCCAATTCCAACAGCTTCAAATTGAGATATCCACTTTTGATGCCAACTTCAGCCTCAACAAACTTTCAATTATTGTATTACGTTCATTCGAGTTTTTTCACCCTTTCCGTTGTCTCCTTTCCACTCCTAATGGAAACTTTCATTCCCTTATGCTCAGATTAATCTATCTATAACAGATCGAATTACTTTAACTTAAAGAAAACTTTTCTCCTAGCTTACTTATTCACTTTTGTTAATGCTTTTATATTTTATTCTCATACAAAGTTTTGTAGTGCTTTCATGATTAGCTATAGATGTGTGAATGGATAAAAAAGTTATAAGCAATATTGTTCCAAATATTCTGCAAAAAAAGCAATAATAATATGCATATCAAATTTCCTCTATAAAAGTTAATTATTGTTAAGTACAGATACACTCTTTGAAACATTAGAAAATTAAAATAATATAGGAAATAAATGCATCGTAACAACTAATTTCTATGACATTATGGAGACATACTTTTACATAAGAAAAGTTATAATAATAAAAAATGTTAACCACAACAAAATTCTAAGAGAAAATACAATTCAAAGTTGTATTTACACACTAGTTCTGGAAATTTATTAAAAATGAAATTTAAAGCATGTTAATGAAAATTTTAGGTGAAATTATTTTAATTTTCTTCTTCCTTTACTTTTTTAATTTTTGTCTTAAAATGCATAAATATGAAATATTTAACCCTTTAACTGTTAAGTTAGTTTGATGATTTGGGTACACAAATTGTCAAATTTTTTTATTGCAAAAATCAAATGCTTAGTATAAAATAAAATAAACTTAGTAATTAACTTACACATTAACTTTTCCCGAGGTACAGTTTGGTTTGACAAAGAGATGATGCCGAAATAAACGTCTCCCGATATATGTTCGGGTGTAAGAATACGATGCACCCAAAAAAAAATTTACCCCGAGTAATACTCGGACGTGACATTTTCGAACACCAGAGCTGTGCCCGAGATAATCTCGGGCATGACAGTTATAAGGTTGGTAATATTATATAAATGCAAACTATATATAAGATATAATACTATTAAAAGCGATAAAATATTTATGTGCATGTTGAAAATACATTAAATAGATGCATCATACAATATATATATTTTTTGATAAATAAAGGTGTGAAGAAATACACATTAAGAAGCTAATATTGGAAATCAAAAGATATTCATAAACAAAAAAATGTACAAAACTCCAATTGAAAAACTCAATGAAAATTGTTTATTAAATGACAAAGGAGCATAATGTAAAATTTCAAATGTATTTTGTCTTCATTTTGCTTTAGGAAAATAGTAGATTCTAAAGTACCTCATTTGCCAATAGATGGTCAGAAGTAGCAAAGATGAACAGTGTTTGCAGTTCTTTGAAGTAGTAGAAGTCATTAACTAGTGTCATTGTGACATATAATCATAATCAAAAACTTGTCTTATATGCCAATAAAAATTATTACAATAGCTTAAAATTATACATCAATTTCATGAAATTCCTAGGTAAGCGATAAATCAGCTTTTCGTTTAAAAAATATGCTAATAGTAGATTGGATTTTCAAAGTTAATACTCAGACATTATTGTATTTTTTTTCTCCAGCATGTCAAACTATTTTAACTTGAAGATAATTAAAATAACTGGTGAAGTACATTAAAATTTATACCAAAGTTTCCAACATTGTTATAAAACTTTGCAAAATAAAAAGAAAGTAAAACCTCATTATCTTTACTTAGAAACAATGGAGCATATGTAGACAAATAATTTTTAAAATATCTAACTAATTTAGAATGGGAAATAGATTCTTTCATTTCTGTTTCTCTTCTCATTCTATCAATTTCAATCGTTTAAGGTCGATTCGAAATATTCCTTTGAAAAAATATTGCAAAAGTAAATGGATATGCAAAGATTGAAAGTGTTTGATATGATTAAATTTTCATTGAAATAAAATAAATAAAAATATGCAAAATAGACAAATAAAGACTCAAAGAACGAAAGCAAAATCAAAAGTCTCAGAAATATAATTTTCAATACATTAACAACCTTCACAATACCTTATTTGTAGTCTTCTCTTCACATATATCAAAAACTTTATAAGACATGTTATTAAAGCAGAACATATTTGGAGCAAAATTATTGAATAACATAATATTCAATAAAACACAAATCAATTAGAAAGGAATTTTTTTTCTAACAAAGTCTGAAATTAAAAAATAATTAGATTGAAAATTGTTGTATTTTAAACATTTAAGTATTTAAATGTCAGTACATTTTATAATTAACACTCAATATAAGCCTAAATTGCTAAAGTTGGAAATGAAACCAATTAAACAAATGAAATTATTTTAAAGTAAGTTTGATTACATAAATAAAAAACTGAAACTTTTTAGATTGAGATTTTTTTTTTATTTGCTCCATTAAAGTAAGTTAACAATTTAATCCGTTGAGTTATGCATGAACCTATATTCCTTATATTTGTACATGTAACAACCAATCTTCAACTAAGAAGTTATAGATAAATATTCATTATATCACTAATAAAAATTCAAAATTATTTTAATAGATAATGTTAAAGAGCAATTTATCATATTAAAGATTACGTAGACCCTTTGTATGAAAAAAACAAATTCTTCAAGTTACCATTATATTTTAGTGCAAAATAATTATTTTAATGAACTTTGGATTTTTAATGGATAATGGATTTTAAATTTAGATTCATTTTCATACAGCAGAAACATGTAATTGTGTATTGTTATTTAAACTTTACTAATCGGTTGATTACAATTTATATTGAGTTTCTAAGGTGTAAAAATACCTTTTTAGATCAAAAGATAAAATTGACATTCTAAATAAAAATTTTTAAGCCATACTATTTATTTGATTGATTTTTGTCTTTTCTTATTAGAACTAGAGAAATAATTTGAAATTGTGTCCCGTACTGTTTGTAATTTTTAAATAAAACATTCAAAAAGAGTTTTATACTCATTTAATTAGAGTAAAAGATATTATTTAGCACAAAAAGGGAAATTGTGAGCTGTAATAGAGATAGTAAAATGCTATCTCACAATTTTTCACTATATCTACTGCAATTCTATCCATATCAACAAGCTTAAAAACACAAAACAGGGTTGCCTTTTCTATGATATTCATTAGAATCATTTGGTTGGGGAGAATTATCAAGTTCCTTTAACGCATTTAGAAGACAAACAACTCAAATATTCTTTTGATGTTGGCACAGCAGTATTGTTACAAATCCGGACAAAGATTCCTTCGCGCTTTAAAGATAGAAGAGTGCATACACAAAGGGAAATAAATATATCGTCAATTAGGCCGAAATAACTCTCGATATCATGCGCCGTCCGTTTCACCAAACAATAAGCTCGCTTGTAACGGATTTCCAAGTTATAAGCTTATTAAATTATCGCGATAGTTGGAGCTAAGTATTCCGACATTAAAATAAGACTGGTGCCTCAAACACGCGCAATACTGCCTGCGAATCTACTTGCAAGTTAAAGTTTACCGATAGACAGAGAAGAGGCCTGGTTGCTTTGATTTGAAAGGCTCTTAATTATATTCAGCATGTGTGGGGCATGGCTTCGGGCATGCTGAAAGAACAATACAAAACGCTCCTCTTGTAACGCGGATCGTTTTAAAACAAACCCAGGATTACTAAGGAAGAATTTATTCTCCAACATTTATTTGGAAGCGTATTAATTGCGCTTCGGGCTTCCAGAAATATTTACTGCGAACTCCCCAAGGAATTCCCCGCTCATTGCATAATGCTCCAAGTCTTGCATTCCGATTTCTTTCAACTAAACGAGGATGGTTATGGCTTAAAAGTCGATCTTAACATTGCTCGGCTTATATGGTAATTAACACTGACCCTTTCCTTATCTTGGAGAAGGGAGACTGCAATATTTCTCCTTTTGATATGTTTCCTTTATAATCCGATTCCAATTCATTGTTTCGGAAAACGTTGTGGCGATTCCTCAATTTGCTTCCTCTATTGAGATGTTTTAAAACCGAACCCACTTACATAGAAATGATGATTTCGGATATTTTAATACAAGATAAATATTTCGGCGAATAATGATATAATCTTATTAGTAAGTCAAATATTTATCTACTTATAACAGATTTCATATATTAAAGTATTACAAATGAATGTTTTTCTTTCATAAACTATTTTAAGCACACTGAATCATTTTTGTTGCATGTGTTTTATATTTTAGATAAAATAAACATAATTAGATTCTGTTTTAAGGTTCACAGTTGAATTAATTTTTTTTACATGAAAAAGTATTGTATCTGCTTTAAAATCTGATGTTTTTTGTTTAAAAATAAATTTGACTTTAATGAAATTATAACTTTTTTTTAGTCAGAACAATTTCGCTCAATAACTATTATAGTTTGCTTGACACCGAAGAATTTTTAAATTATATTTCTAATTATTTATTTTACATAGGATGAGTGACCTCTTCTTCATGAATTTAGAATTTCAAAACTGATAATTATAATACCAGTTAAACTAATTACAAATACTTTTTAATCAATTACTAAGTGTTCTTTTATATTTTTTATCAAAATTTTTATGAAATTTAGGTTATTTTAACATTAAACTAATAATAAAAATCCTTTAGATAGAAGCAATGAATTACTATAACTGAGAAAGCAGCTACAATGTATATTTTCTCGTATGTTTTTAAATATTTATTAATTATTTAAAAACAGAATGAGAGGAGTACTGAAATAGCACATAAATCATTTCAAATTTCCTTATAATCCGTTGTTCATGTTCATTTTAATAATTAAAGATGATATTTTTTTCTATCTAGAATTGCTTAAATTTAATTTGTTTCCTTAAAAATTTAGCGTCTTGCTGAATTTGAAAAACTATACGTTATAATATTATATTTAAGTATATTCGCTAACTTCAAGTAAAATGACTACATAAGTTTCTTCAGGACTTTTCTCAGCATTTAATAAATGTTTTGTTTAGCATGAAAGTATATAATTGTAATTAAAAAAATCGATAGTATTGCTTTTCATTATCTCGGTTTAATATAGAATTGCTCTATTTAATCGAAAAATATATTTCCCTCAGACTTGCTAATGTTTGTTTTTGTATTGCGAAATGATCACATTTTATTTCTCAACAGATCAATTAAAATATAGAATTGTTCCAGATAAAACAGGATTTAAAAACATGAAAGCTTGTAGATATTTTTCTTGAACTTAAAATATTAATTTTATGCATTAATTGCTTCAGCTTTGTATTTTAAAAAATTATCCCATTTTTAATAGAAAAATGTTTAAAACATATTACAAATTACGTGTTAAAACTTTTTATTCTAGGTACAAATGATTTTAATTATATAGATATATACTTTTGTATTTTTACATTCTTCTGTCTTCCATTTTGAATATTATAACATTAAGCTATGAGTAAAATTAATTATTAATATAAATTACTTAAGTTAAATTTTTGTTTATTTGTATGAAACAAACTTAAAACTAATGCCAATTTATAGTCTTTGAGAGATTAGATTCATGGTTTTAAATTAAAAATAACTAAATATAGTTTGCTTATAGAATACTTACAAACTGATCTTATCATTCTCGATACAATTTTTGAAATAAAAATAAAAAAATGTACAGAATAAGTAAATGTCAATGAATTAGTAAATGGTATATAATTGATTAATATGTAGTTGATATAATTTAGTACCTTATGAAAGAAATTTGGAAATATATCTTTCTGAATATAAAACTGTATAAATTTATTATAAAGTAAAAAAATATTATATATTTCATCTATTATAATGTTTTTAATTATTCAGTTAGTTTAAATAAGATTGTTTTAATATCATCAGAAAATTTATTTCTTCAATTTAATAAAT
This sequence comes from Latrodectus geometricus, assembly GCA_026290005.1. Classification (NCBI taxonomy): domain Eukaryota; kingdom Metazoa; phylum Arthropoda; class Arachnida; order Araneae; family Theridiidae; genus Latrodectus; species Latrodectus geometricus. The sequence continues at coordinate 19,398 of JAPDSC010135597.1, read as the reverse complement.
ATCTTAATTGTGTTTTAAAAATTATTTTAAAAAGTGAAAGAAATCAATTTTGTCAATCTTTTAGAAATTTTCAATTTTGTCAATATTTTTAAATACGCATAACCATACTATGTTACCTGTATGTGCATTCAACTACTATGTAAATAAGAAAAGACAATGTTTATAAAACATAGTACTAGTGAAATTTGAAAATATTCGAAACCAAATGTGACTTAAAACTTAAAAGTAAATTTCTTGAACAGATGGGATTAAGTTAAAGAATTGCATTAAATAAAAATATAATGATTATTTGAATAATATAAAATTGAATTTCCCATATCATAGTATATATATTTTTTATTTATAGTTCTCGGAAAGTGCTTTTATTTCGTAAATTTGTTTTAAATATTCAAGGTAAAAGAACCCCTTTTAGCATTAACTTTTTAGAAATTTTTAGACAGGCGCAGAGTATGTTAAATCAATGAATTATTTATTTAAGTAGATGATTAAAAGAAATTATTTTGCCAATGTGAGCTATTTAACTTCATTTAACAAACTAAGTAAATAATTTCATTTACAGTAATTTAACAATTTCTATTATTTAAATAAAAATGATCAAACAGTTAAAAATAAAAAACAAATTTAATTTACATTCAGTTTTCAAAAATTATTGTTTACGTGAGAAAAAAAAGTCTTTTTATTGTTGATCTATTTTTCAAAGGAATTCAATGATTTATTTTTATTTAATATTTCTTATGTACTTCAGAGCAATTTTCTCAAATAAATAAATGTTTAATCATAAAACACAAAGCTGTATTTCATTGTCATGCCCATTCTGTTATGACATTTAGAAAATAACTTAGTAATGTATCTAAAGTACTTGATAAGACGGTCGAAATTTGTCAAATTAAATGTTCTGGAAGTATGAATAAAATATATAAACTATTGATATAAAAATTTAAAAAATTAATAAATTTTAATAAATCTCCTTAAAATTATTTAAAAATATATTGCAATGAAAATTGAATGAAAAATTTTAAAAATCTGATGACTTACTTTATTTTTCGTTCACTTCATTTTAAAATTTAAGTAAATTATCTTGTTTCGAATTTATTTATTGAAATTTAAAGTTATTATTATTTAAAATTAATATTTATTATTAAAATATTAAGTTATTACGTCTTAAAACTATTAAAAAATATTAAGTAGTTTTTCAAAATAATTTTTAATTTCTTGTATGAATGATATTCAAAGAATATTTTAGTGGTGATGAACATTTTCTCAGAAGCTGTTTTCTAAAACTGTATTTTCAATGAGGAAATATTTTTCAATTTTGTATTGTTTTAAATTCTAAAAATTCATTATGTATTGTTATCACAAAAACTAAATGTGTAAGATTATTAAACTGCCTTTAATGGTTCATAAATTTGCCAGACTTTCCTTAACTTTCTACTTATAAGGATATTGCAGATATCTGCATTAAAAATTATTTGATAGAAATACTGATCTGAAAATCTACCAAGCAACAGTAAAACATTAAAAAAATCTATATCCGCAACCGAAAGCCAGCGTCTTTCAGCAAGGAAGGACGTACTGCATTTTATAGTCTCATAACTCGTCGATGCTCACATTCCAGCAATAATATATTAATTTAATACAGCTTTATATATATATAAGCTCTTTAGAAGTCCGGTAATTTAACGGGAGGCAGTATTTCAAGGGAAGGCGAGCAACAAGTGTATATAGGCTGCAGATAAATCGCCTACCAAATGCTTCTCCCTACACATAAAGTCTTCCTCGTGCGCAAGAAAAAGAGAACAACTAAAATAATGGCCTCAGCCGTTAGTCAGAAATGAATTAAAAATAATGAGAAGGAAGCGGCTATAGAACACTACCACCACCAACAGTTGGTCGGCTCGGAATGGTGAGAAGGTTAAAGAGCCTCGGTAAGAGAGCGAAGAAAACATTTTTCGTTACCTCCCCCATCACATTCTATGCTTTATCCAGTTTTCAGTAAACCCCAGTAGGATTAGAGAAAGACCGAAGGATAACGGCCATGTATCGTCCTCTAAGAAGTGGCATTCAGGTGGACAGCTAAAGATTACTTCTAAAAAATCGGGTTTTCCCGTTGGGGGCTGTAGCTTTCTGTTATGCCTAAAGAATACGCTCGAAGGAGGAGATAGGATAAGGAATGCTGTGAGAAAGAATAGAAAGGGGCGCTACCCCACCTCCCACGCCTTCTGCCACGGAAGATAGATGGGTAGCGTGGCTAACGGTCCACGGTTCTCCCAGGTGGGCTGTAAAGCCTAGAGATAAAAGCACTGTTGCGGCTAATGGCTGCAGGAGGGAAATTTGTCTGCCCTCCCAAGGGCTCCTTTCCGCACGGATATCAGACTTTGACCACGAGACCCCAGCGGCTTCTTCTACCCCATCGAGTGGTTTGACCCGACTCCTCGGTCAAAACACAATTAGTTCCTCAGCAATAATCGCCCTTTCCTCTAATCTGCCTCCCTCCACTCTTCCGCCTTCAAAATATTTATCCACTTCCTTAATCCATCCGCAGGACATCACCTTTACACGTCTTATTGGCTTGACTTGATTCCCTTTCTCAAATTGTCGACCAACTTTCCGGGGTTGCTTTTGGAGCGTTTCTAAATTTTAGATCAGTAGTGAGAAGGACAGGGATTAGATTAATTTTCCCATAATTCTAGAATGCAATATTTGTCTATAATATTATTCTGAGTGCTAATTGATATCTGTTAATAATATCATCTCACTCATATTTTTGTTCATTATATTATGAAAATACGCACATAAATACACAAATTATTTTTGAATGCATAGTGTTTCCTACAGAAATTTTATTGCATGAAAGAACACTTAACTTTAAATAAAATAGAAATAAAAATTGAGACAGTAAAATAATTTCATTTATTTTTACATTTTAATAAATTAGTTTGCTTCCTTTAAAGATATTTGGTTAAAATTTAAAAATTACTTGATGTGCTATTGGAAAACTTTTTAATTTTCAATTCATAAATATTTAACACGAGAATTTTTTTTCATTTTTATGTTAAAAAGCATGTTAATTGCCTTTTATTTCTAATTATTCTGCTCTGATTATCAAGCACATCATATCATTGCGATCTCAAGAAATATACCTTCTTTAGAGTAATAAATTTTGATTTTGTGTTTATATTAGTTAACAATGATTTCATGAAGTTATTTTAAAATATTTATACGGCTTCTTTTACCTTATTCTTAAATTTATAAATTAGCTTTCATTACTTCATTTTTGTAGAAATTATTCTAATCTTCTAAATTTGGAAAAGAAATTAATGTATTTACTTTATATAATAGCACTTATTATATTTGAGGTTTAATTAAAATGAATGTTTTAATCTGTAGTTGAATTCTATTATCAATTAATAAATACTCAAAAAAATAATGTATGTCTCATTCTATTTTATGATTTTTTTAACTTTCGAAATTGTAATATAATTTATTATTATTTTATCTATTTCTAAGAATTACACTTTCAAGTGGAAAATATAATAAGTTTTCAATAAAAATTATTAGAGACAGTTAATTTTAGGAAAGTTAAATTTTAAATATGCTGTGGAAAATTGCAGAGTGTGACGAATTCGTTTAAGTGTTATTCATGAACGCATTATTTTTGGAAAAAAGAATAATAAGCATATTATTATTGTTTAAACATTAAATATCTTCATCATTTTAACTTTGTTATACATGAAATATAAATAAAATTTGAGATGTATAATAATTTTCATTTTTTTATTTTAATGAGAAATCTTTCAGAAATTTTATAACTTTTGACATTTTATATCCTTGTAAATTATTTGTCTGCTTTTGAAATTTTTTCTTCAAACAAGATATTTCTTCCACATAATGTTTTTTACAAATTTTAATTAAGTGTAAATAACGGCAAAATAGTAATAACTTAAATGAATGCTTGCTAAAACAAAAAAGAGGTTTTAAAGGTATCGATAAAATAAAGAAAAAAAAATTTTAATCAAAGCAACTTAAATCCTTCAATATCTCAGAAATAGATCATTAAATATTTCTTTTTGATTCAGTTATCTAATATTATATAATGTATTTGTGTATGCAATTCAAGTGTTTATAACCTTTAATACTAAAATTAACATTGAAAGATATATTGTAACAAATAAATAATGTAATTATCAATCAATGGCCATATTTTGAAAAATAAATGAGAAGTAAATCTTAGAATGCGAAAATACATTAAGGTAAGTATGAAACTAATTGCTAAATCACGTAAAAAAATTTACAGGAATAAGAAATACAAAAAGTTTGAAGTCAATTTAAGTCTTCAAGAGAGAATAAACAGTAAATATGTAGTCTCTCTACATGAGAACAGTAGGCAAAGGAGGAATATGTTGTTTAAAACGTAAAATCCATATCACACAAATACTCCATTGTATCAAAAAAACTAAAAATAGGTGTATTAAGCAAATAAAAACAATTCAATGTAAAATATAACAAAAAGAACAGGAATATTTTAAAATAAAGCTTAAAGGTATAAGTATTTACTATTCGAAAAAAGGGAATACTCTTAAATACAAATATAAAAGTCAGTTATGAGAACGATAACTATTTTGGAGTTCCGCCTAATGTAAGGCAATAATTAAATAAAAACTTAAAATTTAAAGCAATAATAATTTTAATACCACAAAATCCCTTAAATCTATTATCATATAAGATTTAAAAAATATACAACAACTTATTAAAATAAATATGCTCACTTAATTCTGATACTTCTGTATACTAAAGAAAAATTAAGATACTACAATGAAATTAATATTTACAGATAGAAAAGAATTTTCCTTATTATATTGAGATTTATTTATCTTACATTTTTTATACAATTTCTCATAAATTTAATCATTGATTTGTGTATTTTCAATTATTTATTTATTTATTCCTTGAAATAGCTTAATTTTCTTCTTTTAATTTATGGGTATTTAAACTCATTAATATTTCTAATTAATAATAATTAGAAACTATTTAACTCATTAATATTTCTGTGTTCATGTGTGATATTTTAACATTTTTATCTTAGAATTCCAAAAAAAAAAAAAAAAAAAAAAAAAAAAAAAATCAAAATTGAAAAACAAAAAATATTCTTATAATTCAAAATAGAATAGGTCTGTTCAATAATTATCTTCATTATATTTAACACATTTATTTGCTTGAATTTTTTTAATTATTTAAATACGTAATAAATTATTTGATTAAAACTATTAAAATATTTCAATAAATGTCTATCATAATTATTCTTCAAAAAGTTTATAAGCGTTCTTGAGATTCATTCTTAAGAAAATTATTACAATATTAACATTTTAAAATTGTTTGTGAAAAAAAAAGTGAAAAATTGATATTTTCATAGCATATTGACAATATTATTAAAAATTTTTTTTAAAAATATTGTAAAATAGCAATATTATTGTAATTTAAAACTTTATTAAATTTTGATTTTGGATAATAAGAAATATCACTTCAGTAATTATGCATAACATTCTGAAATACATCTGGATTAATGCATATAACAAATATTTTAACTTAATATGTATTTAAAGTAATTTAAATTGAAAAGCTTATAAATAGTTTTGTATATATTGTATTAATATCACTTTAATTTAGATAAAAGGTATCTAACTAAATTAGTTTAAGGATTTAAAATTGCTGAAAATTATTAACTATTTTTTTCCATTTACTCACATTAGTAATATTATATCATTATTTAAGCGATTTTTCATTCCTTCAAGTTGTAATGAATGTAAGTTTTAAATACTCATTTAGTGATTATACATTTACTTGCTCTTGATTAGATGTGTAAATGTATATAGGAGACCTATGATAAATCAATAATACATGAGGGTTAAGTATTTGTAGACACTCACTGAAGTTTCTAGAAAATGGTGAGTCAGGTGAACAGGTCCCACGCAACAGAAGTATCTGATTCAAAAAAGCCATTCCACTTATTTGGGAGGTAGGTGCAACAAGATATATTTACAAGGATCGCGCGACGACAGCCTTCCCTGCGATCAAATGCTTTCAAGAAAAGCTCTGTTATAAATGGCACTGTTTGGGGGGAATAGTATCTCAGAAATAGAAAGAAGGAAGGGCGCAATAAACGCGCCCTGGCACCACATGAAATGGTCTCTGAGGAAAATGGACTTTTATAGTTCCTCATCCCCCTCTCTTTATGTTTCTTTCCATTGTATGACAAACCATTTCTGTATGAATATTTCACCTCGCAGGAGCTGCTTCATATTCCTAAGTTTTGAAAACCTTTGTATAGTTCTTTTAATAGTTTAGAAGTATTTTAGGGATTTCTAACTTAAAACATGGGAATTTTTTACATTAATTTCGTTTCTTTTTTCTCAATAGACTTTGACCCAATTTAGTTTTAGTGTTTCTAAACGTAAATTTTATTTGAAATATAAGGGCTTGTCTAGTTTTATCTTCGATTTTCTACATTTTTATCTATAATCATAAAGCTATTAAATCAAGCATTATAAAATAATAAAATGCAAGAACATCAGACCGTATTATTATCTCCATTGATTAGATAATACATTTAAAATTAATTTTATTACTTTAAAATTAGAAAGTTCGCTTCTATTTACTAATATATTATTTTTCAATAACAAAACAGTAAAAAATAAGTGTATTAAATAAGTAACAAGCTTCATTTAAGATACCTTGACTAATGATAAATATTGATTAATCATACAAACGCAATAATTTGAAACATAAGTTATCTTTGGCTTTGTGCATTTTATTGATATATGGTGAGGTTTCATAATTTAAAAAAAATTTATAACAGTCTACAATCAAATGTTTTTCTGTAATTAATCACTAAATATGAATCATCTTTGAAGTAAAAGAGAAAAATGTTATTAGGTCAGAAAATAATTAAATGAAGCTATAAAATTCCTCCCAGTAAGGGAACATATTCATACAAAATTAAAAACAAATAATAAGTTTTTCTATGATATAATTTGTGTAATATTATTTCACATGGATTTTATTTTATTGGGATGTTGAAGTTAGTCAATTATATATTAAGCAAAATTACATATTTCTTACGCTCTCTTGATGAAAGGCATGATTAAGTATAACTAACCGTATTCGTAACCATGTCAAGATTCAGAATGAAGCCCTAGGAGAGTTAACCTTTCACTTTCTTTCACCTTGTTACACTTTCCATTACCAGCGAATTGCTCTTTTTACAAGAATCAAGATTGTAATCCTTAATAACCTATATTCATATCGTTATTGCGTTGATCATATTATTGAGATGAATTGTCAGTTCCCAGTCTGCGTTAATGTCAGAGGAAATCACCTTTCATATCAAATATAACCTTTGAGTGTATTATTCGGAGTATTCTTCTCTAACGTATATTTCGATAAAAATATCTGAGATATCAGAAATATTGAGATGGGACTTTTTTCTTCATAAGAAGGTTACATTTTATACAAATATGAAACTCTCATGACTTATCACATGTGACTTAATTAACCTATGATGAATATGTGAGTTTTTTAACAATTTAAATTTTTTATAACTTTCATTTTAATATTTCATTTAAATGTAATCAACCATTTTGATGACTTTTTCTTGTATAAAGCAATCAATACCCAATTATTTAAAATATTAAAAAAAATTATATTAACTAATAACGTAATTAATAATTGAAATTTTTTGAACATTTGAATGAATTTTAATGAAGTATTCCTAATGATATTTTATCAAAAAACTAACGATTTATTTGGTTTACAATAATTTAAGTTTAGACAGAACTTAAGGTATTATATAAAATACTTGATATATATTATTTTTCATTCAATTCACAAATTTAACTTCAACGATATGTTTAAATGATAGTTAATTTAAACATTCGAATAATTCAGTTTTTCATAAATTTGCATGCATCATGAATTTAAGATATGTATCATAGTCATAAAATAATGAACTTTAGATTTTATAAATGTGAATATGTGATGATGAATTCATGACATATTCACATTTATAATCATTAAAAAAATGACCAATGATCTTATTTTGGAATTTTTTTTAATCATACGTATTTAAGTAGGAAATGATTTGAATTTAGGTAAGAAAGAGACATTTTTAAATAGAATTTGTAAGTTAGTAAAATGGAGAAATATATACATTTCATATTTCGTCTAATATAGTAAAGTACAGTAAACATATCATATTTTTTATTAATAGAAAATTGCAATAAAATGTAACAATTTATGAGATTTTTAGAGGTAATAAAATTAAAATTCTGAAATACAAATTATTAGTTCCCAAAAAAACTAAGGAATCACATTCATTTAACGGATTTAATAACAAAATTCTGACAAAACAAGAGAATATGTAATTTACCAATTTTAATCATTTTATGAAATAGAATTTAGTAGCTATAATGACAATAGAAATAGTTAAACATTTAAATACACCTCTAACGTTGATGAATAAAATTATTACCTTTATATATTTATTTTCTGATTATATTTCGGTTAAATAAGTAATAATTGAAAGTGGTATCGAAAATCAGAAAATAATTCGTAGTTCAAACGCATTTTACTACGTTTGTAAATTTAAATTTGCACCATTTGCAATTTAAAAAATGCAAATGGAGCGAATTAAAATTTACAAATGTCGTCAATCAAAAATTACCTATAATGTGTGTGCTTAATTTAATGTACCCCAACATCAATATTTGGTGATCAGTTGCTTTTGGGGAGTTTTTAAACACTAAAAAATTACCAAATTTTATATTAGGCAGTTTTCTGCCCTTGGCGACTTGTGACTGTAATGCTTCTTTTAGTCAAATTATTGCATTTATGTAAATAAAGTAATTAAATTTAGGAATTATTTGCTAATTAGAATTTCTTAAAATTTTATTAGTACTATTTTCGACATTTATCTGTTCGTCATTTCTATTCTTATTCACATATCAATTCATTTAAAAAAATTCATATTTACATATTACTTTTGGAGCTAACTGATTAAATGAAAGGAAATAAGAATACCGAAGTATACATTTTCCAATGAATTATAAAAAAATATCAAGATATCAAATCTGGAAACTTCGTCTTCACCACATATTTACATATCTGATTCACATCATTCTAAACTTATGCAACTGAATGTAGAAAATGTTTTGCGATTACATTAAAATCGTTATAAATATTCACAAATGTTTTTTTGTATGAAAAGGATAGCTTAGAAAAATGCAGTGAGGATATCAGAAACTTTTTAATTATTTTTATTTTAATTATTTTTATTTTTATTTAATTTTTTTTATTTTTTTATTCATTTTTTAAAAATCAAACAGTGCTTTATTTTCAAATCCTGCATGAATTTTATATTATTTACCGTAGACTGTTTTTAAAAATTATTTAAAGAAACTATATTGATTTAATATGTTTTTGACGCAAGTATAGTTATCTGCTTAAGAAAAATTTCAAATATTAAAATTACAGAATTTGGAATTAGTTATAAATCAGATAAAGCCCAAAATATTGGAACCATTACTGATGGTAAACCATATTTTTTAAAATTCAAAGTTCAGAACACAATTAATCAGACACACAATACATTATTTATAATTCTCCAATAAATTCCTAATACATGTAAGCAATTTCTATCTCTTTGAAAATTCATAGGTTAAATATTAATCAAATAAAATATAACATATTTATTATTTGGACAAAGAGTCTATGTTTAATAAGTACTAATTTCCAGACATAAGAATTCATTGGTGTATTTAAATTTGAATTGAATGTGTATTCGCATAGAGTTTAGAGGGAAAAAAGTTGTTTCCAAATATTTTGGAAAAAAGGTTTTGTTTTTCTAATCAGTATACAAATTTTCCGTGTACGCGTTTTATTAAAAAAAAAAATTCAAACAAAATTTAATATTTCATTATGAAATTTTATTGCAAACGTACTTTTACTCCAAAGAGTAATAAAATTAAATGTAGCTTATTACAAATAAATCTCTAAAACTGTTGTATTTCCATTTGCTAGTTGTTAAAAACATGAAAATTAAATTGCATTTCAAGTTGTTAGTTTATTTTTTAATTATCACATGAGAAAAATTTTTAATTCAGCTGTGATCTTGGAACGGTACATTTTCGAACAAGTTACTCAATTTATAACAGAAAGTTTTCAATTATGAAACAAATTCTGAAATGAGATTTGTGGAAAGAAGCAGACGCATCCAGAAAAATGCAAATATTCCTGATGGATTTGTGATATAGGCAGAGTTATAAATTGAAGAGCTATACAACCCTGACTGCCAAAAGCTATTTCTACTCAAATAAAACGGTTTTTGGAAAGTTTCCTTCCGCAAACTTTCTTTATTCCCCTGAACAAATAATACAGTGGCCGTGAAAACAAAGCATTTTTAATCGAAAAATCTAATTTCATTCCCAGAAATAAACACTAGACTTTTGCTAAAAATTTCTCTACATTTTTAGGAAAACAACTTTTAAAGTAAAATCTGTTACCAGAAGTTTTCCACACCAACCTTGTTGTCTAAGAACAAATAAATCACAAAAACGTGAAAAAGGCAGCTCGAGGCCCAACAGTAATGAAAATAAAGTAAATTTTACAGCACATCTAGCAGTAATTATAAAAGGGAGAAGTGGTTGACTGTTAATTGCATTCGTTTGCTGAAGTTCACGCCGGCGGAGGAATATTTATCCTTTTTGATGATGGTATTTATTTTCGTTGTAATCCCTTTTTAGTTGTTCATTGAACAAAAAGAAAATTAATAGCGTCGCGACTAATAAAAGGGGCTTTATTTTAAATTAAGTTAAAGTGATAGCGCTGCAAAACCAGACCATAATGGGGGGCCGATAATGCGTCGGTTATGCGGATTTAATTTTGGCGAGGCAAATGTTACGGGAAAATTAATTTGTTTGAAAATTTAAAAAAGACCATTTAATTGCCTCAAAGACATTAAACTGTAGTGAGGTCGGGAAATTCAATTTAAAAACACATTGTCATTGTCACTCAAAATAATAAGTTTATTTTTACATATACTCTCTCATCACAAATGAAAGACATTTCATTGGCTGGGACTCCCCCACCCCTGAAATGACTGCAGTAAAGACTAATGAATTTAATGGAGAATCTCAAATCGTCTTTGTTTGCTATGACATTGAAAGGGGGAGGAGGCTTTTGCAAAAATTAAAAAGAAATCCACATCCGATGGCTTCCAATTAAAAGATAATTTTATTTAGATATTATATTTTTGATGGTGATTTTCATTTATATTACGTCGGGAAATTAGAGGTAATGAAAAGAGGCTTAAAATGCAAAACTTTGTTTTATTGTTTTCAAGATGAGAAGCGTAGAATGATATTTTTTGCTACTTATGTTCTTTATTTGTATGGTAACTTAAAAATTTGCCATAGTTTTATTTTTATTGTGGTTTACTCGTTTGTAATGAATAATTTCTCTTTTTTGGGTTTTTGGTTAATAAAAAATATTTTTCAAAGTTAAAAAGAACATTTTTATCCAATATATAAAATTTGATTAAATTTTTTTTTTTTGGTTTAATAAAAACAATGTTTATTGAAGACACACAGAATAATTGAATTTTTTTCTAGTCATACATTTTTTTCTCTTATTAATAAAAAAACACTTTATTCTTATTAATTTTAATTTATAATCGACATTGCTTTTACTTCTAATGATAGAATTTATCTAGTTTAAATTAAATATAAAAACATTCGTTACAATAAAAATGACTGTCATAGAAGGTGAAGGAATCAAAGACCATCAATTTACATCATAGATAAGAAATTAGAGCAGATATTGAAACAATATTCAAAAATGCTTTAATAAAATATTAGATTTTTCCTTTATCATACTTTGAAGCCAATTAATTTGCAATAAATCAATGTTATATGAAAGCTGAATAAAATAAAAATTAATTTAGAAATAATAATTGTATCTCAAATTTTAGTTTTTTTTTCTTAAATGATTATAGTATATAGTAATTCTTAAATAAACTGTAACATTTTATAACAATTTTAAAATTTTCAAGACATAGATTATATTACAATACAATAATAACAAATCTACACTTTGCTATTTTTTATCATTCATATTTTTGCTCATTTGCCTTTTTGCTATTATAAAAATCCAATATTTATTTAGTTTTTTAATATAATGGATATTTTTTCAAATGATAGTTTATTATATTCTAGTTTGATAAATATTTAAAAATGGATAACATAATATGAAAAATTTTGAAACTATAATGGGATTTAATTATACATATAAGACTCATTCCGAAGTTAATACTCATTAGTTTTTTTACTTATGTTTGATTTTTATTTATAATATATTATACTTTCCTTATGCATAAAATTGCATAAGGAAAGTAGATTACCGGCCAATTTTTTCTTCTTAAAAATACTTAAATGGAAACTATCATTTCTGAACTGTGTTACCACTTGCTTTTGTCTTCTTGTCCCTCAAGTATTCAATCATAATAATAATACTGCGAATGACACGCAAGGTATTAAATGGCCCGAATGAAAAAGTTCTGCCTATTTTGTTCATATTCGTTCTAATTAACTATGTGACTTTCTTAGATTACTTTTAAAAAGCTTATCAATGACAATTTTAGTTATGAAAGCATTAAATTACCATAAGAAATTTGGGGAGGGGGTTGCAAAGTCAATCATTAAGATAAGAAACATTCTTTTTTCATAATTCTTCAATAACTATCACTTGTGAATTATGCAGCCCTTGGAACATTATTTACTTACTACAAGGTAAACAAGAAAGTTCTTGCAGTTTTCGCATTGTCATTGAATGAAGTAAGAATAAATATGCAAATTACCATGTGACGTGTTGAAACACCGATCAGTTGAGAGTAGGAATATTCGTTGTTATAAAAGCAGGTCCTCCGGGCACACAGTACGTAAAGCAGAGAAGAGAAATGAGCTGGTCGAAAGAGTTCGTTCAATTTTGTTAGCTTTATGACTTCAAAGTGGGCATATTAGCTGCTGCATCAAATCGTCAAATATGTCAAGCATTTGCGAATAATGCTGTGAATGAACATATGGATAGACATTGGTATCGCAAATTCAGGTCAGGAAATCTGTAATTTTGTGATGTAGCTCACATTGGACGACGATCACATATCTTGTATAACAAAACCTTGCAAGAGGCCATTGACGAGGACAGTAGTCAAACGTGCTGTGAAATTACCAGACAATTTAACATTTCCGATGAAACAGTTAGACTTCATCCGCATTGCTTAGCTAAGATGCGCAAACTGAGCAAGTGGACTCCTCACACGCTGTTGGAAGTCCATAAACAACGAGTGGCAGCCTGTTTATCATTGCTTTCTCGCCACTGTAGAGCATCTATATTAAATCAAATGCTTATCACTGATAGAAAGTGGATCACTGCCAAGAATTTCAAACATTGCTTGTCACCTCAGGATATTGTCCAACACAACCCAAGACCATTTGAGTCCTTAGGTGATCTTACACTGTGGATCCACACATGATTATACTTTGTGTCTAGCTGACTAGTTGTGAGTGTTTCTCCATGAGCTGTAATCAGCGTGCCAAATGGTCACTGTGGACCTGTGCTCGCAGCAAATTTCAACATGTGTGAAAGGGATTAAGAAGAAAAACCAGCACTGGTTAATCGTAAGTGTGTACTGTTCGTTGTCAATAAAGCGAGGTCGCATGTCACTCGGGTGACCATGAATTTCATACAGCGACATGGTTGGGAGATTTTGTTCCACCCTCATTACTCACCTGATCATCAGAAGATCCCCTCTTTCATTCCTTTGACAACCAAGTTCGTGGAAAAATCCTTCGCCAATGAAGTAGACGTGAGCCAAGCACTCACGAATTTCTTTGTGTCCAAAACCCCCGAGGTTTACCGCAAGAGGATTGCAGAACTGGAGACAAGTTGGTGCTGGATGCCGATGGTGATTACTTCAAGGACTAATAGTAGGATGCACTTTCGGTAGGCCATGTTCTCTTGCGTCATTAAAAGTGGAAAGAACTTTCTTGCTTATCTTAGATTGTTTAATGAGCAGCATTTGTTGTATAAAGCCAAATACTCAGAAGAAGACAGATTTTTTTTGTACAATGCAATGTTTAAACTCGCCGCATAGTAGTTGTTCAGTTATCTCTGGCCAAGAATAAGTCTATTCTCAACCACTTATTTTATTCTGCAAACACATTCTTCCTGGGACTATTTTTCAGAATTGAAGTTGTCTTTGTAACTATTGAAAAACACTTTATAATTATTAATGTCTTCGAGAATTAGATATTATTTCTTAGAAACCTATTAAAGGAAATTTTACAAATATTTATTGATTCAGTTTTAGAATGCACCTTTTTCTGTTGTTATTGAAAATAATAACGTTTTCGTATAAAAAATATTGAAAAAGTCATTGGAATATTCATTTTGATGTTATAAAATTGTATAATTATTTAACTGTTAAATTTTGTGTTATCATGATTTTGTGGATTTAAGGAGATTTATACTCACTTTCGGATAAGAAAGGACGGGTAAGGAATTTCCCCTTATATCATGGTTATGACGATTAAATTAGCAAAATATTAATGAAAAATTTGTTAATGGAAAAATTATAATACTAAATTTTGAAAATTCATTAGTATTATAATTAAAATGTTTCTTAATTAAAAAAATTCAGGTAACTCTTTATTCTGTGAAATAATATTTTAAGGAAATACAAAATGAAAGGGATGAAATATTTTTTCTTAAAAATATATACTACTTTATGCTCATTAGATCATCTATTTCATTTATTATTTTTCCATTGCATTAAATTCTTAAGAATCATTGCATATAGATATTCTTTTAATATCTAGAATTGCAAAACTATCAAATAGAATTTTTTAACACAAATTTTCGTTTATTGATATCTTCATTATTACAGTATCTATTTAAATGTGTGAAACACTTTTTTTAAGGGTTCTTATAAAAATTACAATCAAAACTTATTTAGAGCAAAAGTCGTGTAACTTTTTGTTGTCATCCTTTTTTTTTTAAACAGTTAATCAATGATGTTCTCATTTTAAGGCTTTTATACAACTAAAGCACACATAGCTTTTAAAAACTGCAATGTCTAATCAGGAAAATTTTATATGATTACCTTTAAAATTTTATAATAATTACACTACTGGCCATTAAAATTGCTACACCAAGAAGGCGACATGCTACAGACGTGAAATTTATACGAAAGGAAGAAGGTGCTGTGATATCCAAATGATTAGCTTTTCAGGGCATTCAGACAAAGCAGGTGCCAGTGGCGACACCTACATTGTGTTTAAATGAGGAAATTGTTCAGCCGGTTCCTCATACACAAATTGCATTTGAACGTTGTTGCCTGGTGAAAAGTTGTTGTGATGCCTCGTGTAAGAAGGAGAAATGCGTACCAGCACGTTTCTGATTTTGATAAAGGTCGAATTGTAGCGTACCGGGATTGCGGTTTATCTTATCGCAGTATTGCTGCTCGCGTCGGTCGAGATCCAATGACTGTTAGCAGAATATGGAATCGATGGGTTCAGGACGGTAATACGGAACGCCATGCGGGATCTCAACGGCCACCTATCACTAGCAGCCGAGAAGACAGGCATATTATCAGCATGACCGTAATGGATCGTGCAACCACGTCACGAGCCGTGAGTCAAGAAACGGGGTCGCTTGGAAGACAACAAGTGTCTGCACGAACAGTTCGACGACGTTTGCAGCAGCATGGACTCTCAGCTCGGAGACCATGGCTGCGGCTTCCCTTGACGCTGCGTCATAGACAAGAGCCCTTCAATGGTGTGATCAACGACGAACCTGGGCGCACGAATGGCGAGACGTCATCTTTTCAAATGAATCCAGTTTCTGTGTACAGCATCATGATGGTCGCATCCGTTTTTGGCGGCATCGTGGTGAACGCACACTGGCAGCGTGCATTCCTCATCGTCATACTGGCCCATCACCTGGCGTGATGGTATGGGGTGCCATTGGATACACGTCTCGGTCACCTCTTGTTCACATTTACGGTGCTTTGAATAGTGCACGTTACATTTCTGGTGTGTTACGACCCGTGGCTCTACCCTTTATTCGAGCCCTGCGAAACCCTACGTTTCAGCAGAATAATGCCCGACCGCATGTTGCCGGTATTGTATGGACCTTCCTTGATACGAAACATGTTCGGCTGTTGCCCTGGCCAGCACGTTCTTCAGATCTTTCACCAATAGAAAACGTTTGGTCAATGGTTGCCGAGCGACTGGCTCGTCACCAAATGCCAGTCACTACGGTTGATGAACTGTGGCATCGTGTTGAAGCTGCATGGGCATCTGTACTTGTACATGCAATCCAATCTCTGTTTGACTCAATGCCCAGGCGTATAACTGCTGTTATTACTGCCAGAGGTGGTTGTTCTGGGTACTGATTTCTCAGGATCTATCCAGCCAAATTTTTTGAAAATTTACCAGAATCTTCCTGGTGTAGCAATTTTAATGGCCAGTAGTGTAATAATATTGACTACAATACTTTGATTTATAAATAATTAATAATTGTTCCTAGAAAGAAGTTTAAAAATATTCCATTTACTACCATTCAATAAAAACTTACCTATTTATTGAAACTTTTAAAAGTTGCATTTATTTCCGATCACTTATACGATAAAGGTAATTTTTTATATTAAATTATAACACTTTATATTAAAGTAATAATTTTTTGAATTAAGGTTGTAATTATAGTATAAACTTAAGAATATTTACTTTAAATAATGCACATTTTACAAAAGATTAATCAATAATATGGTAATTCCAACTAGTTTCATAAACCCAAATGTTTCAGTCATACATTCAATAAAATATTTTTTTCGCAACTTTTAAAATAGATATATAAATGTTTATTTTAAATAATGGGTAACCCCATAAAAGTATCTCATGTCCTAATTTCTATTTTTAAAATACCATTCTAGATATATTCAGTATTTCTTTTTAAATAATATTTTCTTTTCTGCTCATCTACATAAATTGAGGTCACCATAACTGTGAAAAAAATAATTGGGATTGTGTTTGGGCTTTGCACGTCGTATTTGAAGTGAAGAAATAATTGAATTTTCATTCAGATTTCAAAATTTCTTTTCAGTTATAAAGATTCTAAAAATATTTTATGAAGTAATACTCAACACAATCCGATTCTTGATTAGCTTTATACATTTTAGAAAAAAATATAATATTATCAAACAAACTATACATGGTTTTGAAGGAGTAAACTGATTTAACTTACATAATATATAATAAATGAATGTAATTATATATATATGTATATATACACACAAAGCTACTTAATTGGTTCTGTTAAATTCAAAACGTTTTTTATAGTGCAAAATTAAAGACTAAGTTTTTCACTCAGCAATCACTTTTCAGTCACGAGGTCTAATTGTACAAGGACCTACAGTTTAACATGGATCCCGAATGTCACTAAACATCCACTCCCTAGGTGGAATTTGAACTTATGAACTGTTGAACTGATGATCATAGAGATAACTATCAGACCATGAATTTAATATATAAAAAAATATTTAATAATAATCTTAAATTTATTAAACCCATTTAATTACAGAAATAGCATGACCAATACCACTAATATTAAGGAAAACTATCATAAAATCAAATTATATAAACAAAATGTATTAGCAAATTTAAAAAGTTATCTTTATAAAATATTTTTTGAGTTAATATTTTAGATTTATGCTATTATCATTATGATGGCATTTGACATGGCATTTCAAAGAAAACCTTCCGATTGGTTAATGGAAATTAATTTTGGCTGTCTATCAGTAGTGCATTGCTGTTTCAAATTACAATTGTCTTTATTAATCTAGACATTTTAATATATGTAATAATTGTAATTTACTTTCTATTTTACACAATTTAAAAATAAGCCTTTATGTTACTGAAGTTTGTTCTATTTTATCGAAAATATACGCACACAAATAAACTTTGAGTTCTTGAATTTTATCGGTTATATTAGAATAATAGAACTTTTTTATTTGAAATACAAAAGCACGTATTTTCTAAGTGAAGATAAGCCCCATAAGGAAATTCATGGGTGTTTTAATCTATTTCTGCTTCTTAATCAATTGTTTAATTTCGCGTAATCTGTTGAACTGATTTACGAATAATTATTTTGCTTGATTTTCAGACAAATGAAATTTTTGTAGACTCTTAATAAGAATATTAGATATCTCCATTCATGTTCAAATATTGATATATAAGTCTCTCAATCTTACTTGTTAGAAATTCTTAGAAATATTTTTTTTCCAATGGCTGACACTGGGTGATTGACCCTTCACCACAACAAGGCCAGAAATTGTTACTCATTAGTGTTACCCGGTGGGCACCTGTGAATCAAGACACGGAGGCGTGTACCATTACCCTTGTCACACCACCACAAACCCGTTTATAGGGCGGTCCACATTCATAGATCATTCAGGAGAAAGGACAAAGAAACACAGAGAAAGGAAGAGAAAGAAAACGTCCATATCTGAACCGAGATTCGAACCCGAGACCAACAGCCTAGGAGTCAAGAACGCTAACCACTCAGCCATCAGCCAGCATTCCTAGAAATATAAAAGAATGCTAGCAACTTTTGTTATATGTAAATACAAAGGAGCTCTTATTTTTAAGAGAGAGAAATACAAAAATAAAGACGTGCGCGCGGTCCTTATTAGAGAGGCAACTCATGTAGCTGTTTCCTTTATATTTTCTAAGATTATAGATTACAAACATTCCCTCCAGCAAATAATTGACACAAACATAAGTATGCAACAATCAACAAAGGTATTGATACAAGTACTGATAAAATAAAATTCTGTCTCAGCAGAACCATATCTGTACAGTAAACCATACTGTGTATTCTTATGTATACAAAGACGCTACCTAAAACCAACCAATAATAGAAGACGTCATTTTTCATTCCTATATCATTCTAGTTTTTTGTCAAGCATCAACAATAACAGATTGCCAATCATAAAAAGCTACAATAGGGCACTTAAAATCGGTTGTGTATAGACTTTAAGAAATACTCTTAACCAATAGTGTCCATATCCAAGTGTTATAATTGGAAAACTCTTCATCTATATTCTGGTATTCAACAACATTTAAGGTAAGACCCGTAATTTTCCATTCTGATGAGTATGCTCACAGCTACCCCAACTATATCAAGTTTGAATCTACTATTTTAACGGTGATTTTGCATATTAATTCTTCATAATTCCATCTTACTTATCAAATCGACAATTTTTGGATTTCAAATAAAGTACTAATAACCCCC
>JAPDSC010135594.1:0-17481 GCA_026290005.1 Latrodectus geometricus | reverse complement strand
CAATAGATATTATTTTAAGTAAATAATTGAATTCTTCCTTGATTAAGCAATATTTTGATATTTTTCTGAATCATTATAATCTGTTTTTAAATACTTTTAAAACTTATGTAAGAGCGATAATATGTTGTAAATATGCAATAATAATGTTAAATATTATATTTTAAAAGTATGTGCCATTTGATTTGCAATATTTTAAAACAAATCTTTCATTTTTGTAAACTATGCAGAATTTGTATTTTTGGGACTTTTCATCAGTGAAATGTTTACTAAAGTTTATGCCCTCGGGCCTCGCCTATACTTCGAATCTGCCTTCAACAGATTTGATTGTGTTGTAAGTAATTTTATGTAATTATGTGCTAGTAAAGAATATTTATAAATCTTATATATTGATGTTGTGAAATTACTCAGATTTTTATTAGAAATAACATTTAATGAGGATAAACAACAGTGCATATTTTACCAAAAATTAGATACAGTATTTTTCATTAGATTAGGTAAAATCTTATCAGATTTGAATAGATGAGAGTAGGCGTTTAAAGTACAATTTTATAATACCGTCATATGAATACAAACCTGAGGAATTTATTCACTAAATAAATAACTATAGTAAACCATGAAGGCTATCTTTAGTGTAAGATAGATGCAAAAAGTAATGTTTTTATATATATATATATATTTTTTTTGAAATAAATATAGCTGAAAAAATGGATGAGAAAGCTTGGAAATTCCTTTGAAAGATTGGAAATTGCTTTGAAAGTACAATTTTTATCTTTAATATATATAGGAATACCGAAGTATTAAAAATTACCATTTTACCATTTTTAAAATGTGAAATTTATACCAAATTTCTTCTTACTTAATATAATGTAATAGAAAGTCTAATAATAAAGTATAAACTATGACTATGATTATATTACAGACAGACTCTTTATTCATACAAACAATAATGTGGTATCAATGTATTTCCAAATTTGCTTTTTATAACATCATTAAAAACATAGCATAATATAGTTTCTTTATGTATAATTGAAATGTTAGATGAATTTAAGACATTCTCTGCTATATAGCAAACGGTTTCGAATGGTTTTTGAAGACAATTTTTATCTTAAAAGCTATATTTGTATTACTTGATATATTAGTGTATTGTGTGATTTACAAACGGTATATCAATGTAAATTTATAGTGGTGAAATGAAATGTTGGTAAATATTCCTATCATTGTTTTGTTCTCTCTTGTATATAGTGACTACATATTTTATTAATTTTTTCTAATTTATTTTTAAATTTGTTGAAACAACATTAAAACAAATATTTAGTATTTGGAGGGAAATGAATACAACACACAAAATTACCATTATTAAGCATTTTAATGTATGAATGCGTGTGATTTTAATTTTTTTTAATTAAAGTTTCCATCATTTTAAGGATAAGATTATTTTTATTCGATAAAATTTTATAAGATGTCTTGGATTATTATCATGAACATACAAATTGAAGAGAAAATATCAGCAAACTAAAATTTGAACCTCACAATTCTTAAGATAATATACCCGGATAAAGTTAGAATAATTATTGAAAAAATTAAAATTTTTGCTTTATTTTCAGTGCTTTTGTTATTAAATATTAAAAATTATACAAATAAATTATTAGTAAATTCAGTGTTTTATAAGTACTATGATTACATTTATTTTTGACAAATGGAAAATATATTTTTTCAATAACAAGATATATTAAAGACAAAAAATTGAAATCAAATCTCTGTGTTAAGATATTTTTGTCATTCAAAAAACAAGTCAAAAGTCTGGGGATCTTCTACTACTAACCATATTAATTACGAAGAACAACCTACTTGCTCAACTAAATGCTCTGCAGTGACTTTGAGACAAAAGTTTTTGATGCCTCTCAATCTTGAGCTTCCTGTCGTTATCAATTCAGCGGGATAAGATAACAACAACAAAAAATCAAATGTATTAAAATTAAAACAACATATAAAGATCGATTTTTGTTAATTTTTGCTTGAATTTGACAATTTAACTGTACTTTATTAAATAAATTCAATGATTAATTTTTCTTACTTTTATATTTAATATTATAAGTGTAATAAAATGACATTCATATTATCTTTTCCAAATATACCTGACACAATTCAATAAAATTTTAACACATGTCTGTGCAGATTGATTTTAAAATCTCACAAGATGTGAGCCGCGTATATCGTGGGTTACAAAACAAACCATGGAGGATGTTGTTGCGTCGAATATTGAAATGAAACTTCATTTAATGAATAAAAATATTAAAAGAAAAATACTGGTTTTCTAATAGATATCACATTTTAGTTTCTATCACTCGTTAAGGTGCTTTAACAGCATTTCAGGCTGAAATGAAGTTTCGCAAGACACCTGAATTATAAATAAAATAAAATTAAATATAGTGTATTTAATAGCTACAAAAACATGTCTAAAAGATATTTTTGCATTTCTTCAGATGCATTTTAGAGATATATTTCCCCTGATTAATTATTTATGTCATAAATTAATGTCATAATTTTATATTTTACTATGTCATAAATTTGTTTTAGAACATTTTCTAGAATCCTGTTTTAAAAGAAAAAACAAGCATTTGTAATTATATTTACTTATAACATGATAATTTTAGGCCATTCAATTTTGTTATTTATATATTATATTCTATTTTAAGTACTTCAAATTTTTAAATGAACTCACAATTTTTTCTTACTTAAGGGCCAATGAATAATTCTTAGATGCTTACAATAAAATGTATTTTACAAATTCTTATGTTAACATTTTAGACTATGCTTTCCATTATTTAGTTTAAAAATGATGTGTGTGATTTTCAGTAACAATCTAAGTTAGGAAATTAATTAAGGAGTAATGAATTCAACTATATTTAAAAGAACGTAAAATTAAGTGATTTAATTTTAAGTCATTTCTGTATGAGTTTAAAGGAAAGTAAAAGTACATTGTTAAATAATTAATGTGTCAAATTAAAATTATCTGAAACGATTATCTACAAAATATCTAGGTTAAGTTATTCATCCTAGATGTTTTCAAGATAACCTAAAAATCATTTAGGTTATCTTGAAATTATCTAAGATAATTATCAAGAACAACTGTTGAAAACAGTATAAGAAAATTAATTAAAGAAATTACTATAAATTATGTGTGGCTTGTGGTGTTCTGTTTAAGGCGTCGTTCTCATTACCGGAAAGTAGTGAATTCGAATCCCGGCTTATCCGAAGATCCATCGTGTGGTTGTTAGGAGTTATGACCCTGATGGGGCTACCATCTATGAGTCAAGTTGTACTTCCACATCGGTAGTGGGTTTTCCGTTCAAAAACGGAAGACATTCTTTCTGACTTTATTCACCCAGTCCCTGATGTCGGGTTTGGCTTCACTAAGTGTTATAAGTAACAACAATATTATAAATTATGTAAAAGAAATATGTAATTCGATGAAACACATACACATTAAGAAATGTTTCATGAAAAATCATCAATTGAAGAAAAATCAGATGTTTATTGCTCAGATGGCAAAATTTAGATACTAGACATAACAAAAAGCGTTAAACTTATTTCCTCTAAAAGTTATCAAAATAGAAGTGTATATTTGATCTAAACTCAAAAATCACACAACAAAATTAAATAACTGTGTGTCAAAAAAATTAGTACAAAATATAAGCATTTAGTTTTTCTACCATTCTCATTTGTTAAGCAATTGTACCAATAACTAAAAAAGAAAGAAAACAGACATTACAAAAGGTTGGTAATAAAAACGAAAGCAAAAAATAAACAGAAGTACGAAATTCAACTAGCGATTATAAATGATTCAATACGTGGTTGGATGTGAAAACTAAATAAAACGTGAAATATCTTTCTCTTTACGTTACGGAATGATATTTACGGCCTTAATATTTCATCGTGCTCATTTCGAAATCGAGTTGTAAACTTCTGCTTCTATTCTTTCACTGTGATTGAATTTCCCAGCAACATTCGGTGGTGCGCGAAATCACGGTTAGTACTTTCCCCGCTTGGACACAAGGAGAAACTTCACTGCCTTTGCTAGAGAGAGGCTTTCTCAATTTAATTCCACAGGTTCTAGGGATGTTTTACTTTGTGTTCATTTTAACGTTAGTCCTTTATTTGATTTTCGCAATGCTTTTCCTGAAATCACTTATGGTTTCGAATTCTATCAGCAATAATTTCGATTCTGAAGTAATAAAAGCTAAAAACCGAGATGAGAAAATTTCTTATTCTTTTTCCTTTGAAACAAATTTAAAAAAAAATGAACGTATCTAACGGATACGAATTTATTTTATTTTGGAGAAATTGACTGCAGCTTTAAATCCCACTTCTAAATTGAAGAATATATCTTGTTGTTTTTAATTTAAATAAATCTGCTAAAAATATCGATAGAATTTTTATAAATATAAAATTTTAAATTTATAAAAATATCAAATTCTTGAAATTTATTTTTATCGCAAATATTTATCGTACAGTTTGTTTGTCCAACACTTTATAATATAAAAGGAATAAAATTAAAGTCAGAAAGCTTTGTATTTAATATAAAATAATGCATTTAGTAAGGAGGAAAACTTTTATAAATTGCCACATTTATTACTAAGTACTGACAAATGAAATTTTAGACACCTATATCATTAGAAATAACTTAATGGTAAAAGTTCTGTAATACCAGAGGAAAATTGGTTTATAGCTTAAATTTTATGCATTCAATTAATTATATATTAATGTGCATATATAAAACACATAATTCTTGATGTTATAAATATTTGCAATTATTTATTACAGTTGCTTTCTATTCAATCGATTTTAATTTCAAGTAATATTCATTTATTTTCTTTTGATTAAATTATTTTACTTTCGGCTTTCTTTCAGGAATCAATTTATATAATGCAAATCATATAAATTTATTAAGTTTAATAAGTATTGTAGAGAAAATATAAAAATAAATGTATAATAAATAAATTATGAAGTAATTAACTTCGATAGGAGCATTTTTCTGTTGTAACTATTTTACTTAATGACTGTTATTTTATATAAAAATATCATAATATATAGAAGATGCACGTAGCTATTAAGCTAAAATTATGCCACGAAATAAAATATTTTTGTTATAAATCAAATATCTAATTAGGAAGAAATATCTACAGCTATTTTTAGTAATGCACAATAACTTAATTTTTTTAATGATTGAGTTATGACATCTAGAATTTTCCTAATATATCTTTACATGTTTGAGCGATTGCTGTAAAGCATTAATTTTAATCTGTAAATCTGAATCATCTATCCATAATATATTTGGAGATTCATATAAGATTTTTACTTACTATTTTGAAATATAAGTTGCAACGGAAAATATTTTGAATTTTAGTTATTCATATCAATCTCAATGTGAAATAAATAAACATTAAATTGGTTTTTTGGATAAAATAATTTGCAGGAAACCTTAAATTATTCTAATATATAATACCAATTTTTGTATTTATTTTAAAATAATTATATTACTTCCATAATTATATGAAAAATAAATA
The DNA here is from genome assembly GCA_026290005.1 of Latrodectus geometricus. NCBI lineage: Eukaryota > Metazoa > Arthropoda > Arachnida > Araneae > Theridiidae > Latrodectus > Latrodectus geometricus. The sequence goes on along the minus strand of JAPDSC010135594.1, from coordinate 11,914 downwards.
AATTTAAAGAATAATTATATTGCTTACAATCACTTCCATTAAACATTTCCACTGTTTTGCTTTATGTTGTTGTTGTTAATGACACTTGGCAACGTCAAGCCCGCCTGTCACAGAGACTAGGCGAATTGAAGTCAGAGTGAGCGTCTTACGTTTTTTTAATAGAGCACCCTCATTCGAAGGTGGAAGTAAGACTTTTGGCTCATATATAACAGCACCACCTGAATATTCCAAATTTAGAGATTGAAACCAGTGATGACCCAAAGCCTGGCTCCAACCACCCCCAGAGGTATTAATTTTTAATGGGAACATGGAGGACATTGCGACCCGACGGATTTAACGTGCCCCAGTCGCTATTAGTGAACACGACGGATCTTCGGCTAAGCCAGAATTCGAACTCACCACCATTTGGTAACAAGAACAATGCCCTAACCAACCAGACCAACGCGGCCTAATTTAATTTATGAGCTACTTTTCTCGCGCAACGTATAAGCTAAACGTATAAGAAACCGTTTTTTCAGAAACGCCTAACAGTTAGGATTTTCTTCCTATAACACCATGGAGCAATTTTTACCCTCCGAGAAGAAAGCCACTTTGTATTGAAAAAAAAGAAATAATTTGTATCAAAAACTAATGGAGTACTATGAAGATACATTTTTCTTTGAGTACAAATATGGGTATAAAGAAATTTACAATATTTGAGTTTCCTAAGCATTTTGAAAACGAAAACAAAAGTAGGTCAAATTTAAAATTAATATCATACGCCATTTTAAATTAGTAACAATTTAGAGAAAAATATGAGTAGATATATTAATTTACTTTGCATAAAGTTGAGACTTATTCTATTCGCATCTTTAATATAGTCAGTTCTAAGATTTATAGTAAAACTTTCTATCAAAAATAATTATTTTTACATGCGTCACTTTTGATATGAAAACAAATGACAACTACAGTATCCATCAACATCTCAGTAAAATGTTTCTATTTTTAATTTTTTCACAATTCACAAAATCGTATACATTTTAATTTATATTTTCTAACAGTATTGTCATTAAGAAGAACTGTCTACATTTCGTACTCTCTTCTGATTTATTTTGAACTTATAATAATTTTAGTAATGCAAAGTTTGCAATTTTCGAACCAATATTTCATAAATCATTTGTTTTTACAAGAAAAATACTGTTTAAACTAAACATTGGGTTTAAACTTTATTCTGCTCTATCTTTTAAAGTAAAAAAAAAAAAAAAAAAAAAAAAAAAAAAAAAAAAAAAAAAAAAAAACATTTTAAGCGTTTTCATTTAAACACAAATCATCATTAAATCTCTGAATTATTCAATTCGATATTTGTTTTACAACTCTTGAAAAATGCTCACTATTGTTTCAACCGATGTTATAAATTGAAGTTGTTGCGGACAATTTAAAATATATGATATCGAAAAGAAGTGTGCCCATCCTTATTTGCATGATCATTTTTTAAATAATCTAGTAAAATGGAATTATCTCATAGGAAATGTTTAATTGAAAGAACAGTCGACTTTAAAGATAAATCGTTAAAAAAAGGATAAAAATGTTTAAAAAACATTTAAGAATAATTTAACGTTGAAAAAGTGTATGTTTTTGTTAATGTTGTTGAATGAATTTATATTATAAACATTTACAAAGAAACTAATATACATTGATGTGTACAATTGAATTTGTTAAAATATGTTTTATTAGTTATTCATCTTATTAGTTATTTTAAGACGTGTTAAATATATATACACTCACACACGTAGGCACAAATATGTGTGTGTGTGTACGGCGTAATTGATTGAAAATCAATAATAATAATTGATGAAAATCAAGAACAATAAAATATGTTATGAGAATAACAATTAAAATAATTTTATGTAAATAAATACATTAAAAAATTGAGACGTTTTTATTTCTTTCGGGAAATAATTGAAAATATGTATATTTTAATTTTCAGTATGTATGTTTAATTCAGAAAATATGTATGTTTTAATTTAATATTATTAATTTTCAGATTCGAAAATCTTGTGAGTAGTGAAAGTGATTTTCTTTCTAACTTACAAAAAATAATTTGTATCGTATCTGAAAAAAAATATACTGAAAAAGAAATTTGAATCTTAAATTCCTCTTTGAAAATGTAGCTTCAAATCTGAAATAAATTTAAATTTTATTTCTCTTTTTCTATTAAATGTACTCAAGCTTGAAATCAAACTTTAATCACTTGTCAAAGATATGAATAATAAGAACTTTGCAAATGGAAGGAATAATTTCGATTTACTTCTTGAATTTAAAAACGTGGTTGCAAGTACATTTTCCTTTGTAACCTTTGGTAATCTCTTAAAAAGGTAGTCTTTTGAACATATACAGCACAACAGTTCTTTAGAGATAAGAAAAGAGATACATAATATCAAGAAAACCAGTTTAAAAAGAAGAAACGAATTAAAATTCCAGAAAACATATTTTTTATTTTATTAAGGCTTACGTGAAAGGTATTTCAATCTGTAATGTCTGTAAATGTATATATTTTTTTAAATATTTTTGCATAAATTAGAAAATGTTTAAACTTGAAATTAGTGTAATATCTTTTCCAATATTATCAGCTTCATTTGCAAGTTATAGTTAAAAAAAACTATATTTATACTAAGAATTTATTTAAAATTTTTATCACAACCTAAAAATTTTGCATATTTTAATATAATACGCATTTTTCACAAAAAATAAATGTTGAAATAAATATACTAAAGTTTTCAAAAAATATTTATTTTAATGATTTCCCTGATTGTTTATTTGAAATTTTGGTGAACAATTGTAACTTATCATACAATTTTGTTATATAACTTTATTGAATTCAGTTTAAGCGATGTCATTGGAAATTAAGCTGACGATATTTAGAAACCTAGTTTTCTCTTCAGTAGATTATAATTAAATTCTTGTTCAATTTTAATAAAATAAATGCTGCTATTTTTCCAAGAAAATTCTTTATTGCTCCAAAACTATGCCTACGCATATATAATGAGATTTTTGCATAAAATTTGTACTGTCAGTTAACAATGTATTTAAAATATGAAAAGGCCCAAAATATTGTAAATTCTGTAAACAACATTTTAAATTCACTTAGGCAGTTTCAAATATTGTCACTTAAAAATACATCTTATTTTCTGTAACTTTATTAGTCACCTGATTAGATATTTTAGTTTTTACTGGTGATTAAAATAAGAACCAAATCAAGTAAAAATATAAAATACTTCTTTACTGAATAGCATTCCTGAGCCAAACAAAAATGTATTTTATAGAATCAAATATATATATATATATATAATCATTTAAATTGGTTTTAATTTATACATAAAACTAAATGTTTTACTCACCTGATTTTAAACTAAAACAAAAATAAATAAGAAAAATATGTAAACTGTAAAATAGATTTATAAATATTTTTTTGTCATCAAAAATACATTATTTTTAAGGGAAGTAAAGACATGTATTTTATATTGATTTATTCTTTAATCAAGTACTTAATCTCATCAACGTTGTTTAATTTTTTCCATTATTTTTATAACATTTATCAAATATATATAGCATTATATTTTAAATAAATTACTTCTATAAAGAGTTATGATATTTGTCAAAATTTGCAGAAGTGTGACTAGTAAATATTTAACTTTATTTGCTTTTCTAATTTAAATCAAAAAAGTAGTTTTGTTGATATTAATAATTATCGATAATACAGTTTATTGTGTGTAAATTATAAACATGAATGTAGCACGGTTTCCTAAATTTTAAATCATCTATAATTTAAACCCTCTGGGATAGATAACCAATATTATTTTAATATATAAAATATGTTCCTGTGGGATACTTCTAAAAAAAACTTTATATACGAAAATATTATCAAAAGGAAGAATTCATACCTTTAGTGAAATGAGATAATTACTTAAATTAATGGACGATTATTAATGAAGTAAGTCTATGTGAAATGATATTAAAAAAAACTAATAAAAATAATTATATTAAAGAAATAGAGCAACCCAATGTTTACTTCTAATAGTTTGCAGGTTATGATAATTTTATGGCTGTTATTAAAGTTTATAAAACTTGTTTTACTGATAAACATTTAAAAATGAATACATCGAAAATAAAAGAATAATTAAAACACGTGAACGTTAATACAAAAAATACGTACATAAACGAGTGAAGTAATTGTGGATAAAATGTCATAAATTAAATATATAACCTTACTTTAGTCGTAAAGAAAGCATTTTATTGTTTTAATCACTAATTATACTAATAACATGCTTCTAAAACATCAAACAGATATACTGAAGCATTAAAAGATGTTTTAAGTTTTTCTTATTTCTTATTTAACACAGCTCTTATTACATAAGTTATTCTCTATTATTAAAATTTTTCTTAGAATAATGAACTATTCTGACTGGTTACAAAGACGCTTATTAAAATGTTGGACGTTTTTCCACTTAAGTTAAGGCATGCATTTTGTTTATTGGCAGTTTTCGTGTTTAATGTATATTTTTCGAAACAAAAATGTCAACCTTAATAGCTTCATGTGAAACGGATTTTTTATTACTTCTTTAATAATAGAATAAAACAAATCATATTTTATTTCTTAAAATGTTTGCTTACCATATCTTAATAAAATATATGAATTACATAAAAAAGCTACATTTTAACCCAACTAATTTAATTCTGAGATAAAATTGAAGCTCTTAAATAGGAAATGTTATGTAATATAGATATTAATTCAAGAAAATAATTTAAATTTCTTTAACAGTGAAATAGTACAAAAAAAATATTTTTAAATGCATTTAGTATGAGAAAATATAAAATCGTATTTTTCTTTTAAGTTTTTTTTTTCTTATTTGAGCTTTATTAGAGCCTCTTTATTGTAACTAAATATTTTAATTAATACAAAAATTTTTTCATTCTTTCAAATGTTTTTTTGTTTAGTAAAAATCTTGTGTTCAATAAAAATGAAATTTATTTTATATACAATATCAATAAACAATAAATTAAAAGAAATATATAAGATATTGAATTAAATTACACAGATTATTTTAAAAATAAAGATCTCATTTATTGGCATTACACAAAATATTGATTTTTACTCATTGAAAATTGCATTCACATTTATTGATCAATATCTTGATTGTAATAGAAATATATTATTATATAAATGTTATAATTTATGGATGCATTTGCATTTATAAAGAAAATATAATGTACCAATTAATTATGGATTATTTAATATTTACCATTTAAAATTACTTTTTATCTTTATGAAAAACAAGTGTTCTTCACAAATCTAGTTAAATACAAAGCATTTTTCCGCTTTGAAATATTAAAACTGGCTTTTCAATTCCGTGTATCTATAAATTAGATGTTTTAATATTGAAATATATCAGATGATGCATTAAAATATTTTACAGTTTGTGTTATATTACTGATTTGAAAATTGTTAAGATATTTAAAATGTAAACATTAATTCAGGTTTTCGTACTAGATTGTTTTACGCATTCTGTCATGTACCATTACATTGAAATTTATTAAACTAATAAGAAAACTACAAATGACAATTAAAATATATAATTTAATTATCTGAAAATAAAAGATGAAAATATTCGTATGTCATGTTAAAGAATACCAATAAGAGATTTTATATAATCATACTTTGATATGTTAAATATTTAGAAAGTAAACAGAGTTTTGTGAACTCATGAGAGAATTCTTAAGCGTTATCTCAAAGTTATCAGGGTATAGCCTTCATTGTGATAATTAAAATATTTTTGATACCCGTTGTTAATTATTTTTCATATATTTCAATATGAAAAATGACAGTCATAAAGGCATCATGCATTAAAATTTGTCAAATATTAATGTATTAAAATTGTTAAATATTTTTAAAAGAATGAAATGAGATTTATACAGGATTATATATTTCTTAAAATATAGTCTCACTGTTAATGACAGTTTTTAATGTAATATAAACTTTTAAATAAATATTATTATCAATGATTAATTTAGAATCAAATTATTTATCATTATGTTTTAATCAGACATAATATCTTTATATCTAGACATTCCACATTATATACTATTATTATAGAAGAGAAGTTTAATTTACTAAAATATGTATTAAATATTAAAAAAAAATTAAAAAGCACATTATTGATTAAAATTTAACATGCACATGAATTATGCTAAAATGATATGTTCAGTGCAATAATTTAACTCCATAAGGTAGGAAAAAAATGCTTTATACTTTCATTACATAAACTTCAAATCAAAGATATTATCAATAGAAACTTTTATAACAATTTATTGATATTAAATTTATTAATATACGATATATATTCTTATAATATCGATGTATTTTTAATATCCTCATAGAAAGAATGCATTATTTTAAGAGTATATGTTTCAAACTTAAGAGAAAATCATAATTACCATATAAGTAAAAAATATTATTTTTGAAATCATGATATGTAAAAACATATTTCTAAAAACATGATATATGCATATCTCATCATTCGATGAGAAATCTACTCGTACCCTTAGACGGTGCGATCATTTGAATAGAATAGTTGAAACTAGAATATTCCAGTTTTGTCTTTTCTTGCACCAATGGCAAAACTTATATTCTCTGCTCTAACCATCTATTTTTACGGAGCATTGTCAAGAAACTGGAGTTATTCTCATTTTGAAAACAGTCTATGATAATCCAAGCGTCTTCGCATTGTAAAAGTAAGTACTGCATACACAGCAACAAGTCCCTTTTATAACTATTTTTAGTGGTGTTATTGCATGCTTTTGTATGTCCAAACTTACAATATATTTACTATACCAAAAATTATTCTTTAGACGGTGTTAGATCCTGTATGTTGTACAATACACTGTCCGGTAACCCATCGATAATATATTCACATGTTATTAGTTCGATTTTTAACAATGCCAATGACAATATCATTGAAAGATAATCCCTATCTCGACGGACAACGATACTATACCCACCGAGTATCGACACTTACTGGTAAAGAATTTTTGTTTTTTAATCATAAGTGATATTCTGAGAAAATTTAGCAAAGTGATATCTGAATAAGAAATCTTTTGTACAGTTATTCAGTGTTTCAGATGTTTCTTTGCAATCCTGCATCATGCAAATGCATTGAAAGCTAATTATTTGAATATTCCAAACTCTTCTGCACCTCATTTAATTTTGATAATCTAGAACGCTCTTACAAAGTAAATATATGCAGTTATTATCACAACAAAATGTTGTTCAAGTCGTTTTGCTTATAATTATCAAAAAACTATTCTTTGGAATTAAACTAAAACTATGTAAAATCATTTCCAATCATTAATTAATAACTTGAAGCAAAGTAAAATTTTGACTCAATTCATGTCACCCATATATGTTTTAATGTTATCTATAAATATGTAAAAATGTATGTCTTTAATGGATAATGCATATCATGTTATGATTTTAAACAGTGTAACAAAGTGCAGGAACCCTATTTTTATTTTTATAATTGTTCAGTTGATGCATATACAAGTTATACTTTAAACTGGCTTACAAGGTTAAAAATAATTTTATTTGATATCATCTATTATTTCTTAATTAAGTAAATTTCACTCTGAAATTAGCATTTTAAAAATAAAACCAATGTTTGATCTCGCATTTAGGAAACTAATGTTTTATGTAGTTTTTATTTATCCTCAAGGAATGAATTAAATACAATTAAATCTTTATATGTACTTGCATTATGGTAAGAATGATTAATAATACATTTTGATTTACATTATTTTCAGGATTTTCATTTATTGTTGTTGTTTACCAAAGATTTGAGATGCATGCCAGCAAATATTCAGGGAGAAAAAAATATAATATAATGTTAAATACAAATTTCAATAATTTGTAAGCGATGAGAAGCTATACTAAATTATTAAGAATTTAATAACTTATTTAACACTCAAAACTTCAAAAATTTGAAAGAGGTACTGCTATGGTATGGATATATTTCTTTCCATTCAAAAGAAAATTGAAATATAATTATTTTATTATAACTTGCACAAAATAATTGATGCATAAATTTGTGAATGAGAAGAAGTCACAATTATTATTTTCACTTTCTTCCTAAAGAAAATACTACTTCATAGTAGCATATATTTTACAAAACGTTTTTAGAAAATAAAAGCGTATAAAAATTTAAAAGGATTTTCTCAGAAAATTCATTAACTTTTCCATTCCATAATGTGCTTGCATAATTTAAGCTGAATATTTTCAGGGAGATTTATTTCACTTCAGAGAATTTATCAGCACTTGGTTGAAAATGAAAATCAAGATGTGAATGCACACGAAAATATGATGCGTTTAAATAGGAAAACAAAATAAAGTTTGCGTTTTCTTTGGAAGGAAAAGATATCACCACAACTTAAATCACGAACCCCATTTAGCAGAGGATCGGTAAGCTGCTTTTTCAACTACTTCTATTTGATTGGACTTTTCCAACAAGATTTGGTGATGCGTGAAATCGCGTTTCTTTTTCTAATTCCTTTGGGAATGGGAACAGAGTGATCACTTGATTCATGAATTGATGCATTTCGGTTTAATTCTGCGGAAATCAAGATGAGATGTCTTGTTATTTTTAAGTTTCTCATTAAATCCAGCTTAATCTAACTTTAAATTATTTCGAAATCTTATAAAATGTTTTCTTAATATATTTATGAATAAAACCAAAGAAAGTAGAATTGCAATTTAAAAATTATTTGGAAAATGATAAATTAAACCAAATAATACATATTTGGCATTTTTATTAAAAAAAATGGATTTCAGATATTTGATATTAAGTATGATTTTCTCATAAAAGTATTTCATGTTAGAAGTAGAATATAATACATAATAATAAAAAAATCAATAAGATCTGAAAAACTTTATATTAATAAAATAAATTATACATATTATATTTTGTAAATAAACAATCATTATATGGGATCTTTATAACTAACATATTTAAAATAATAGTTAATGCTTAGAAAAATTTTCATCATTTCAACTTAACATTTTTTTTTTATAAGAAAATATTTTTTAGTCAAAGTTGGTGAAGTTTCATTAAACATTTTAATGCAGTTTATATTTAGAAATTTAAAGGTGTAAAAAATAATACAGATTTATCTCTAAAGTATTTCAAATTATTTTCAGAAGTATTTATTTATGAAATAAATGAATGTTATGAATGATTGAATCTTTATTTATGAAATGAAGGAAAATTAAAAGTTAAATTTTTTATGCTAAACTTGCTCCAAATTAATCCTTGCCACTTTATATGGGTATTTAAATAAAACTTAGATTAATTATTTAAATGTTTCTGCCATTAAAACTACAAACAATCATATTTCTAATATTTACAATTCATTATTTATTAATATCACTATTTATAATATTTACAAAGCAGTTTATTTTTATTTTGATAGTTAGTTTTTTTTTCCTTTTTAAGTTTGGTAACATTAATAAAATACAAATGTAACACTATAAATAACTCAACTTATATTCAAAGATTATAGTTCTTAAATGTTTCAAATGTCAAAAGTAATACCAACAACTAATTAAGCCTTATAAAAGTTCAATTTCTAAGTTAGATTAGACATATATATTAAATAATAAATTTATAAGAAAATATTGTTCCAAAATTATTCTGTAAGATCTGTGTTTTTTGTGCTTAATAGAAATTTATTTGGGATGTGTTAATATAAGAAACACTATTTTACACAAATAATAGATAATACAATTTTTGTGTGAATTAAATAGTTTCAAAATTAATGCAATACTTCAATTCCGAATTTTATAGGGATTAAACTTTACTCTTATTAACCATTATTACTCATAGCAGCTATCATTAGTTATAACTTTATAACTAATGAAAGTATCAATACACATGTAATACATTCATTACATATAAACTTACACATAAACATGTAATACATAAAATTGCATAAAATAAATAAATAAAAAATTTAATAATAGGTTATTATACATTTTGTTATATGTCTGTTATACATTTTATCAATACAGATGAGCAATTGATTAATGTGAAGTTTTTTCATTTTTCATGGTTTACAAAAAATGCTATGAAAATTATTAATTTAAAAAATATATATTTTAAAAATTTAAAACGAAAGTTTTGAGACAATCAATAAAAATTAATTTTTTAATACCTTATAAAATGTATATGATATTTTCAGAAACAAAAGAAATTCACTAGCTAAATAATCTTTGACAACCATTTAAATTGTAAAGAAGCAATTTGAAAACTTTCATATAATTCCATTGAAATAAAGCTTAGAATCAACTGTTTTTTCATTGTAGGAACCTTAAACTATCGTAGCTCCTAAAATCAACTGTCGGTCTCATAAAAAAATGGAGAAAAATATAATAGGTAGTCTGAAAAATAATACCAAGAAAAGTTTAATCGGTAAGAAGTTAGATAAAAGTTTTGTTAAGGTATTGAAAGCGAAGTCATCTAATATAGATTAACAATGAATGGACATCACAAGGCATAGTTTAGATCTAGTTAGACTATATACTGAATCCTTTAAGAAAATAGAATCTTTAAATAGAAAACTTGGATTGGCAATGGAGACTACCAAGTGAAGCATGAAGAATTGGAAGAAGATCCTTTAAAATGATGAATCCAAGTATTTTTATTTGTAAGTGACAGGTTGAAATTAATTTCTTTTGTCCAAAAGACACATATGGAGATTATCATATCGATGATATGCGTCCAACAGCGAAGAATGAAAATAGATTATGATCATTTCTATCGTAATCATTTCTATCGTATTCATTTCTATCGTATTCTATTTATAGGGATCCTTTCTATAGTAATGATATTATCCTCATCGAAAAGAGTATTGAGATCATTTAAGAAGATCAACATGTAACAAAATGCTCATAAATATTTTTCTTGGAGATAGATGATTCAGTAGGTTAACGATTACAAAAATACACTCAAAATGATGAAAAAAGCTAATCATCTATATATTTATGGCCAATCTAGTACTTTGATATTTGAAAACTTTTGCCAAAGATGAGAATGTTTGAAGCATGGAAATTCTTTAAAAATAAAACTTATTCAGGTTCTTTGTTCAAAAGTAGACATTGTCAATTAATGAAAAATATATAAATAATTAATGAAGGTTAAGTTTGCAGAAAAATAAAATTATGTTAAATTAATCTACTTTTTAACATTTACTGTAATGATTCATATAAATCACATATATGCAAATAATAAAAAAAAATTGCGAGTTTTTGAATATAAAATTGTGGATAAAGAGCTATTGAGACATAATTAAAATTATTTGTACACTAATGTATTATTAAAATTGCCTGCAATCAATTATGAAAAATATGAACCTTAAAAATATCAAATTTTTCTACATATGAATACATAATCTTCTACGTTATTAGAGAGGCACATATACTGCTTCACTCAACCATCGTAATTATAAATATTTTATTAAAACAGATACATATGGCTTGAAATAAAATACAAAACATTTTAAGAAATGCAAAATTCAACTAAAGGAACAGAGATTTGCAATATATGGAGCAAACTTCATTACTTATTATGTGAGAACGTGATAATGTGATTAGATTTAAACAACTTTTAAATGACTCATGGATGCTGATAAATACCCCTGTTAAATGTCCTATGAATTTTGCATCAATAATTGGTTTATATAAATTAGGGTGTTCTGTTTACTGTATTGTACAATAGACTTCTGTTCTGTAGTGATGGGTTTGTTACGTATTACCCATAAGTCTAAAGTTCTTAAAAATTCAAAAATTACATTATCAGTTTTAATATTTATTTAAAAATGTTAGTAAAGCAAT
>JAPDSC010135593.1:0-10673 GCA_026290005.1 Latrodectus geometricus | reverse complement strand
ATGTTTATATTCAAATAAATGTGTATGTAAGCTCATTTCTAAGATCAACAAAGGATTTGGCGAATGAAAACAATTTGAATTGATTCTCGGCGGTTATTTTTCTGTTTTAGCGTCATGGATCGAATTGCAGATAGTAAGGAACTAATCCGCTATAACAACATACAATAAAAAAAATATATAAATATCAGTTCAGTTGTAGATAGCGCATTATGTGTTACACAAGTTGGATTTCATCCAAAACAATTTGTTGCTACTTAATGTTATTCCTAAAAGAATCATGTTTACAGAACTTTGGACACGTGAAAAATCACTGAATAATCTTCTTTTTTTTGCTTAAGATTTCTAAGATCTGAAAGCAACTATGAAATCTAAAGCAAAAAAAGAAGTCATTCATCAAAAGAACACATTTTCTTCAGAAAAATTAAAAATATAGAATAATATGTAAGTAAAAGCGGAAAACAAAGATCTTTCACCTCTTCTACGACATTCAGACTTATGATTAACATGTTAAGAATAACATTATTGGAAAACAGTTGTGGAAAAAAAATCAAAAATATTACTATAACTTACTTCGATTCAGTTATGGTGTTTATCTAAAGGTAGAATAAAAAAAATTAAAAGATGTCAAAAGAAATAAGTGGATTAATAGTCGTTTAAAAGTTTCACGAATGTTACTTTTTATAAATTTTAAAAAAAGTAACATTTTGTAAATTTTAAACATTTAGTTTTTAAATGAATGTCCGTAATTTTATAATTTAATGTTTCTTACGTTATGGCTAACTTTTATTGATTAGAAATTAAAAGGTTTTTAAGTACAATTGAGGTACAGATATTGTTTTAAATAAAGAACTCCCATCTTGTGATATGTAGGCCATTGAAAAAACATAAATTGGTTTAAATTATGTGAGATAAATGTTGGTAATAATTAAAAATCTTAAAAGGTGATAAAAATTAAATTATAGAGATATTTAACTAAAAATCTAAATTTATTCGTGTTTTGAAGAACAGAGAAAAATGTAATCAAAGTAATTTATTGATAATTCAATGTCAGATTATTATTTTATAAAATACATTTGTATAACCAAATAATTTGGTATTTTTTCCATGAAAGAGTGATTTTGAATGAAAAGTCTAAAGAAAAGTATTTATAGATTATAGGAAAAGTAAAAAATTAAAAACGAGTTGGAAAATTGTGCAAGATCATTTAAAAATCTTGTTATTATATTAAGTTCCATTATTCATTAGAATTAACTTTCCCTAAATTTTCCACATTTTTATTAAGTTTTATGTTTCAAAAAAAATTTGTTTCAATTAACTTTAAATTGTTAGTGATTAAAATAGCATGATCAGTCCTTCAATCGTGAGGATTTTAGTATTGAAAATACAAAATAACAAAAATACGCATTTAAACATTGACTCAACATCAAAGTTCTATTCAATACATTTGAGACTTCAATAGAGTGGCTTAACGAAATTCAAATAGACATTTTATAATATGCACTCGCTGTAACTCAGCAATAAACATTTCGTTTTTGAATGTTTTATAAGGTATGAGGCACATAGGAAGTGAATCTGAAAGTTAGTTTAATATTATCAGTTTCGTACTAAGTTAATAATAGAATAATGAAAATTTTTATGATATTAAGACCAGAAAGCTTAAAATACATTCTTGGTTACAGCTTCCAAAAAGAAAAAAGGGAAAGCAGCGAAAATTTAACTGAGCAAACTTTCAGAGGGAAAAAGCATGTAACCATTTTATTGTGACTGGATACCATATTTGTGTGATATCATATTAATGTGGAAAGATTAACAAGGAAAAACAGATTTAGTTAACACATTTTATAGAAGACTTCATGTAGTATTGTCACAAGAGTTTACATTATTAAATAGAATATTATAAATATTTTATTCCCAATAATTAATAATTTTTGAAAACTGATATTTTGTTTTTAGAATGTTATTAATATTTTGTGGCCACTAATTAATTTTTTTTGAAAACTCATATTTTGTTTTCATCTATAATGTTTCATAATTAGAAATATTTTGAACTTAGCCTACTCCAATAGATAAAAAGAATGAAAACACAAATGGAATTTATGGAAATTAAATAAGTGTAGAAGGTAAAACCTAAAAAAATGATTTCAACAATATTAAACACTTATGTTCAGAAAAAGAATCAAAATGAGTCATAATTCGAAAGTATTAATCGGGCCAAAATTTAATGCAATAATCTATTATGTATGAAATTCTTTGAAATGAAAGTTTAAAAAAACGTAAACCTTACAATAAGCTAATGAAATTTACATTAAATGTATATAGTAATATGAAATTGAGTCAAAAAACAAATAAAATGCCTTTAGTTTTTAAAATTTTGAAAAATAAGGTGCTTTATACTTTTTAATTTAATAAAATCATAAGTTTGGGTAATTGTTCATCTTAAATTGTGGAAAATTTGTAAAAATTACCAAAAAGGAGCTTTTTTGAAATAAATAATAATTTGAATTTCAAACCAAGTATTAAAATTCGATATCTTTTCTAGGTATGATATTCATACTTCAAATTAAAAAATGTGAATGAAAACATATCGCATTACTTCACGAAATTAAATTTCTAATTTTATATTGTAAGTGATTTAGATAATATAATGAAAGTGACAAGATTTTCCAATAGGCATGAATGATACATATCAAAACTCTTATGATGTTTGGCAAAAAGTGAAAGTCATTTAAATAATTATGAAATATTATACAAATCTAATTTCTGTGTAGGGTTACGAAATACAAACAATTAAAATTAAAAAATTGATCCATTAATTTAAAAAATCAAACAATACGTCATTTACTTAAAGCATTTCATAAATAATTCATGTAATTTTCAATTCGCTTTATAATCACTTATATTAGAAATAAAAGTAAAATAAGTTTGCAAATAGAATTTGTTTTCATGATTTTTAGGAACAAATAAAACAAAATTTTTATAGTTTTATTTTCCTATTAAGTTTCATTAATAAAATATGTTGAGTTACTTCTATACAATATCATTTATTTTCAAACAGTCTTTAAGAAGTGTACTGAAGAATTGTTCAAGGCCTTGGAAACAGTCATAAAAAATACCAAACACATCTTCAAATATATGTATATATATATATATGTATGTATGAATATATGAGAGTGCGTTCTTGTATATGTGTGTGAAAGCAATTAAAAAAGTTAAATTTATTAAGAGACTATTTACCATAAAGATGATTTGTTGATAAATCTGAAGTAAATGGTGATGGCACTCCTTATATTTTCTAGAAATTACAGCTGTAATTATAAAATAAACTTTGTGGAAAAAATTAAAAAAGAATTTTTTACCGAGCAATTATTTTTAAAATGTATTTATTATTATAATACTTTAAGTGACTTTTCATATAGCTCTTTAAATATGATAATAAACAAAATTCATTCATCTAATTTACTAATGAAGAATTATTTTTAAAAAATAACTCACTAACTTTAATTAATGAGCGAATGAAAATCAAGGCATTAACAATAAAGAATCCATTAAAATAATTTTGAGTCACTAATTTCCTAATATAAAAATTCACTTTTAATAGAAAAAAGGGCTTTTTTGCAAGGATTATAAATTATGGTACAAATGCTTTTCAAGGAGACTAATCAAGAAGTAATTTAGAGCGTTGCTGTTTTGACGGAGTAAAATATCGATTGAACTCTTTATCATATAACTCTTCTCCAAGCTTTTAGTGCAAATTAAAGCTGTATCGATTTGTTTTCACGTTTTTTCGAGCAGATGTTTTGTAAACGATAACTTTATTCACTGGCCGTGAAAATGTTGACTTTCAATCTAGTGATATTACTGTAATGGTACGATGAAACGTAACGAATGATTAAAAATTCATGTATGAAATTATGTATTAGCTTTTCATTATCTTAATGTAAGCTTTTTTTTTCCCCGTCTACATTGTTCAAATATTTTATGTAATTTTATTGAATTGCCAGCATCGTATAAAATAATTATACAAAAATATTTTTCCTTAAAACTTGCTGGCCCATTTCTTAAAATATTTGCGAAAATATTTATGCTTTATAGTTATAAATTTTCGTAAGCTAAAATAAAATTATTATTATATAAAATTATTGTGTAAATAAATTATTATAAATAAAAGATATGTTGGTTTTGTAATTTCCCCTTTGTATACCTTAACTTTTATTATTTCAAAATATATGAAAACTTTCTGAAAAACTAAAAACCTTATATGAAGAAAATAATATCTATTAGAAAGTATTATTAAACTTAATTTAATAAAATTATTTTGTCAAAAAAGGTATTTTCTAAAATATACATAGAAAATTGTCTATTTAACAATTGACAAGTATTACAATCAAAGCGTAAATAAATGTAAAAAATCAAATGACTTTTATAAAGTAATGCTTTATAATTCGATGTGAAATACGAATTTAAATACATTGTTTAAATTTATATACGTTGAGAATTTAAAAACATTGAAAAATTAATGCACATAGTTCTCAAAATGTTAAGAATCATATATTTGTCTATTGTTTTATGATCAACATGCAAAAAAAAATTATATCCTATTAATTACAGCTTTTGATTAAATATTCGTGGGTTTTATTCTTTCCTCAGATTTTTAGCTAAATAACACAAATAAAATCGTACGTGAAGTTTCATTTTCATTCCTTTAAATACTGCGATCTAAATAATAGTTTTCTCACGTGAGTTTTAATATTTACTAATGTCATTTATCATTTAATTAATAAAATTTTAACTTTGATTTATTTTCAGTCTATAAATTAAATAAAATTTCAAGATAAATTCCATCCAATAACTAATTGTTTTAACATAATATTTGTATATTTATTTACATTAATTGACATATTAATTTGTCATAATTATTTTATTTATTATCATAGCTTGATTTTACTTATGCAGGAATTTCACAAATTGAATAGATTCAGTAATTGTAAATATTTCCTAGCTTAATCTATAATAAAAATCTACTAATTGTTGATTTCCACATTTAAAAAATACGTTATAAATGTATGCTTTTCCTAAATACTATGTAGAAAAAAGTATAAAGCCTGTCAACACTTTTTCTTAACTGAAAGTTATGTTCAAGTGAATTTTATCACTACTGAATAAATAATTCCTAAAATTCTTAATCTAATATTTCAGTGATTAATTTTGGGCAAGAAAAGTATTACATTTCAATTATCTTTACTAGTTTTGTGATAATTTATTTGAGTTGTTCCTTTTGTCTACCAAATTTACATCATATATCCCATTTATATAATTTCCTCACGGAATTATATATTTATATATGATCCCAAGATATATAGTACTACGCATTCCGAGAAAAATTGCTATTAGTATGTCAATGACTGAAAGCTTTTCTTTTGGAATCGTCTTCCAAACACCGCACACACCCTTCCATTAGAATCACCTGCCAACGATGAGTCCCTCTTCCCCCTTTATCCTTTCTCCTCTGGGTCCTTGACCCCACCTTCCATCAAGATCGGCGCACGAACGTCGTCTTCCGAGAAAACTAACCGCATGCATGTCACGAAAATCGATATGTAACGGGTTGTCAGTCCTATTTCAACTCTCTTCCGTTAAAAACCATGAAAATAATACAAGTCAATATTGTGAATTTTTTCCTTAAAAAATTTTTCCAAAAAGATCGATATTAGATAGACATTGATTCGAATACTGATAAACAAATTCTGATGTTTGAGTACGAATTTAAAGTGTTTTGACGTTAATGAAAGTTCTAAGACAGATTTTCAGCTCGAAAAGGGGAAATAAACCCATTTATAGAGTTTTAAAGCTATGCTTTTGTACCCTTTAGATTAAGTAACTTCCGGTGGGCAGATTTCTCCGTTTTTCTTCGACTTCCTTCTTCTTAAAGTCCGCTTCCGTATTCTAAAACTATTTACTTCCGGGATAAGCGCATATTATACTTAGGGGGCGGTTATTCATCGTGAACTACTCGTACTTGTGCGACGTAATATATATATATATATATATATATATATATGAGGGGAAAAGTTTTTCTAAATCATTTTAAAATTTATAAATCATTCTAAAGCTCTAATATTCAATTCTGGTGTAAACAAATGTCATATATATTTAAAATAAAAAAATTAAAAAATAGAAATGCTTTTAATTAAATTATAATGTAATCAGTGAAAATAAAGTAAATATTTATATAGCATTAATCTGCGATGTTGTGAGAAAAATGCAGACTACACCAAGAGGTATACTAAAAATATTAATAAACTAACAATACTCTAATTAAAAATGTACATAAACTATCACTTGATACTCAAAATATATATAATTTTAAATCTCTAATAAGAGTATTTTATGTGTAATAGATTAAGATAAGGAAATATTCAATAATAATTATAATAAAATAATGTTTAATTAATTGGATTCATTGCTTAATCATTAATCATTAAACAATCAAGTGAAAAATAATAACAGAAATATTGTGATTGTAAAAAAAATTATAGCATTATAACAAATTGTAAATCCATAAATTTAATTTAAAATATCGATATGCTTAGTTATAAAAATTACTGTGAAATGCTTGAATCTTTTACAGATCGAAGAAACATTTCATTCTCAATTTAACAAAAACACTTTCTCAAAGTTTATCGTACTTCTAAAATTATAAGAAATAAGTAAGAAAATGCGTTAAATAATTTCTTTCTCCCATTGATAAAAAATAATACGATAACATTCTTTAGCATATTATAATTTACACCTACCAGAATGGAAATTGGATTTTTACCTTTGATAATAACCGATGTTCTTAAAAATTTAAATAAAATAAATTATTTGAATCGAAAGTATGTATGTTTTTTAATTAGACTTCTTACGAATTATGTCAATATTTTTTTCATATATTTTAATACTCGAAATTCTTCCTTTGAAAACAATCATTTTTAGTAAGTTTTGATTTTATTTCAATACATTTTTATCATTAAGCAAATGTTTGCATTCTAGAAAATTTAAGAAAATTTTTGAAACAGTTCTATTTTTCTTCCCTTTTTATCAATTTAAAACCTCATAAATTTATTTTGTTATTCTAAATCTCCTTTAATACTCTTTCCTGAATCAGACGATTTGTTCAGAAAAACTAAATTATACACTTGTTCTGTGTTCATAACAAGAAGCATTTTGCATGTCTAATAAAATGTCTAAATTCTTTTTTCTTTCTATTTTGGTCTCTGTTGAATCAACCCACGTGTGAAAAAATGAGCGTAGATTGAAAATAGATTGCCATAAAGTTAGTTGCCTTTACTGCCTAATATAACTCATGTGAGCTCGTGCGAAAGTCATTGCTATCATGAAATTATTATCAAGCAATTAAAATGCAATAAAATAACAAATGTTTAATCGGGTTTTCATGTCTCATGACTTCAAATATATAATTCCCATTTGTCTGTGCTAGTAACTAATAAAAATATCATATTTTAAACTTTAATTTATGTTATTGCAGTTTTCATTAGGATTCATCAGTTACAAGTGGCAACCAAATAACAAATTGAAAACTGCTGACTAACCAACAAAAAGAATCCTGTTCTGCAAATGTCTCCTAATAGCAATGTTATTTACAGTTTGTAACTTTTTCTTAGGAGAAGATTTTGTTCAGATATCACCTTGAAGACAGCATTAACTGAACTTTAGGATAGCATTATTGCTGCGTGGGTGAACATTGACAGAGGCATATTCTGTCGTGAATAGATCGAATTTGAGCACCACATAGATCTCTACCGTATGTCAAACGTATGGAGCATCCTTAATTGTAGGAGAATATATATATATTAATGAATATGCAAACAAACTTATATGTGTGTGATGTCTATCCATAATTAATATATATAATTTCAATAGAAGATTTTTCCCACTTGAATAGGTTTTCTTTCGTATTCATCGTCTTCTTTTGTTATTATCTGTATACTTTCAATTTTCTATATGAATTTCTTTTTTGCACTATCCTTATGACCATTTCACAAAAATAATGGGGAGTATTTCTTGAGCTTCTAAATCACATGAGAACATGTGGAAATTTTTATTTTATTTAATTTTATTAAGAGAGTCGTGCAGTAACAACCAAAATTTCAAGGTTTTGATCCGCAGTAAATAATATATTTTTCTGTACCTGGCTTGAAATTAACTAGTGTCTTCATATTCTCTGTCCGAAAAAGGACACTTAAGTGGAACTCTATTGGCAACGACCACAAAAACATTTTTAAATTAATCTAATTATTAGTATCATTATTTTATGTAAATTATAAAATATTAATTGCATATAGTGGCATAGGTTTCTTCTGGCCACCAAACTGCTCTGATTTTCAATTAGCTTGCTTTTTAGGTGAAAAACTGATCAAAAATCAAAATTTAAATGCAATAAATCAATCAAGTAATTCAGAATATGTTAGGAATCATTACTGTGCATTTATTAATGAATTATTTTACTATTTCATTCCAATGTTGAAGACTCACTAACAAACACTTTTAAGAAGAATAGTTATATTTGGTAATATATGAAGTAATCTTATTTATAATATATAGGAAAATTCTGATAAGAACTATTAATTTTAAAATCAAAGAGATAAAACGGAAAACAAATGATGTATTTAAATCTTCACCCCAGCCATACCAGTGAGTGTATTTTTTTTATTAAATTCGCCAAAATACAGTATTGTAAATTTTTTAACAAATTTGAATGACGTAAAACTACCTAGGATTATTAATTTCATTTCACAAGGAAATTAGTATATGGATTATGCCAAAATGTGATTTTTTGAATGTTTAATATTCTTTTAAAGTGCACAGTTTTCAATAAACATAAAGCTTTTGTTATAAATTAAATATGACATTTGTAATCAAATTTTTTAAGTACAAACTTAATTTTGTGATTATTATTATAAAAAATATCAATTATTTTGAGTGACTGCTTTTTAAAATTAGCAATATTTTACTTTCTCTAATCTTAATTTAAGATAAAAAAATATTTCTATAGTTTTAAGTTTATTAATTATGTTATTTTTCAAAAACTGAAGAAATGGCTTACATGATGTAGACACATTTAGCTATTAATATCATTTAGAGCATTAAAAATTAAAAAATGCAGATTCAAAAGAAATTGCAATTCCTCATAAATATTGTAAGATAGTTGGTAATTGAATTTAAAAAATATTTGTATAAGTAATGATGTATATATAATAATTACAGATGAAACATTGTAATACAAGAATTTTCTAATCCTGAAAAACTTCAAACTTCGAAAATTCAATTTTTTCCTTCCATTCAAATTTCTTATTAATTTTAACTTAAAAACAATTAATTTTTTTAATTCATTTAAACTTTAATGCAAAATTGATATTCAAGAAAAAATCCATAAATAATATAATGTTATGAAATAAAACAGTCAAGAAACATAGCTTAAGATCTAACGTAAAATTTTAATAACAATTAGAACTTTTTTTTGCAAATCTTGTTCTGATGAATTCAAATCTGTGACTTCATTTTGAGAACTCTCTTCTACGAGTTATAAATTATTCACGTTCTTTTATAAAACATCAATAGCTGAAAGTAAAAAAAAGAAAGATTATATTCAAATATGTAGTGGTATTGGAGAAAAGACTAACTGACAAACTAATTATGGTTTTGAAGAAATTATAAAAACCTTTTGGCTGAATCTTTCTAGAAATATTTAATGAAGAAGTAAAAACTGAAAAATGTTGTGCAGTATTATCACAAGGGAATTATTATTCACTCCCGAAATGTCACCAATTACCCAAACAAAGGTAAATTCACTAAGAACACTTGGAAAAATCTTGATGAAAAATAAAATCCTACATAATCATACATGGGACAAAATAGATTTAACCGTTTTAATTTGGAACTCTTTACATCCATCAAAGTGCATTACAAAACAAATAAAAAGTAATTATTTGCGTGTTTAGGAAACTAATAAAATATATCAGCAAACGAAAAAATAATTTGTGGGAGGAATTTAATAGAAAGATGAAATTAAATTTCAACTTTATATCAATAATCTTTATCAAATATTAGAAGGAGTGTTTCGAAGCAATGATTAATTACGAATCGTTACTAAGACAACTATTACAAAAAAGGATGTTAAAATTTTTCAAGCTTTTGTAAAATTTATGACAGTATTCTTTTTTCTATATGAATTATTATTTCTTTATTGGTTAGACTTTTGTGAAAAAAATTACGGTGACTTTACAAGAAAGTATTGGTGTATGAAGGAAAAATAATAATGAGAAAGAACGAGATTTATTTTCAGTTATTTACCTTTTAAATAATTAGCAATAAGCCCTGGTAATAGATGAAGGCCGATCTTAAAGATTCGTCGCTGTTCAACGGTATGACCTTTGTCTTTGGAGGGAAAATTTCATATTTAATATTGTATTAAGCCTATTTTTTGCCCTTAAAACTCAATTCAAATTCACAGAAATCTGAGTTGCACTATACACAGCAATATAATTTATAATACAATGCATTCACCGGAAATTTCTGTGTAAGCATCTTTTTAATCTTAAACATCTTATTTTATCTTTAATTTTTAAAACTTAATATTAGCACAATAATATGGAATTTATAGTCTAAATTTT
>JAPDSC010135592.1:0-15111 GCA_026290005.1 Latrodectus geometricus | reverse complement strand
GTATAATATATTTGTCCAATAAATATCATTTTGTTATCTGCATTTCTTCCTGGTGTAGCAATTTTAATGGCCAGTAGTGTATATTGTATTTTAGGCTTGGAAAAAAAATTCTCTGTGAGCGATACTAATTTTATCACATTTTTATGATCGAACAAATGGGAACAATATTTTACCCAGTCAAAATTAAAGAGATTGAGATGGACTGGAAAAGCCGAATCAATAATTCTCAATATCTCATCACCTGTTTCTTCTGTCTCTTCCCATAATCTGTTTCTTCCCACAGTAACAGTGTTCGTAACAGTCCTGATATAAGAAAAAATGATGTTATAAAAGCAACGTATTAATAAAAGAAATTAAATGGCTTAGGAAGTAAAGAAAATTTTGACAAGCAGTTTATATATTCGTATAAATTTCTGAGATTGAAAATTGCTTAAATTTGAAAAAAGAGTTCTAAATGTCTCTAGAAAATTAAATAAGTAATTAATATTTTTAAACATCAATCCATTAAATATTTCTAATTTTGCATATATTGCAGTTATTAAATTCAATTTTGCGAATATAAGTGGCAAAATATTTTGAAATACAAGGATACAAAATTATCTCAAGAAATAAATAATTTCAATGAAATATATGAATATATGAATTTCAATGAAATTATTTCCACAAAATCATTAAATAATGATTTTTTAATTTTATTATTCATATATAAATTTACAAAACTCAATAAATGTTAAGTATAGATTCATTGGGGTTTTTTTTTATAGAACACTTAATTTAATAAAATTAAAACCTTTAAGATATATATATATATAGCGCCATTTTCTTAGCATTTTAAATTTCATCCTTCTTTTTATTATGTGTATCTTCCGATGTTAACATTTTGTTACAAATTTCAACAATTTAATATTATTTAATCCAAGTATTATTAGAAAAATAACTTGAAATGAAACGAAGTCCTATTTCTGAGTAAGATATGAATTTCGTTTTATATATTACGTATTCTTTAATGTAGTACTAAATATTCTAAGCAAAATGGAAATAAATATTCTTTAACAAAGCATTATGTACTAAAATGATTTTTTATGCTGGATGAAATATATATGGAAACAGGATTTGATTATAAGAGAGAAAACATTGTTGGAAACTTTACTGACAATACAAATTAGGCCACAAGTATTCATGTATTTATGTAAATAATATCTTTTCACATCTTTTAAAGATGTTAGTCACATTTTTCCATAGAAACAAATTGTATCTACCGAATTATTCATTTTGATTAAAACAAATAAGGTATTAAAAAAAATTTCAATTCATTTCCTACTTAGGTCAACAAAGAAAAATTTTTTTTTATTTAATTACGTTTTATTAAATTTCACATTGTCCCTTTGTGGAGTAAAGGTCTAGACCATTAAATCAATCTATGTGCATTGGCATCAATCCTATGCATTGGCGAGATTCGATCCGAAAACATGAAGATTCTAAGCCGATGCTCTACCGATTTGGCCACAGCAGAGCAACTTTCGCTTTTCAATATACTGTTGAAAAGGTGCCTTATTTCATTCATTTTCATTCATTTTTTTATAATTAGAAAAAATTCTTTCTCTTGATCTCTCTCACTAATTTATTTTAAAACCACAAAATTGAGTTTTCAATGAAATACAAAACTCATTTACAAGATCAGTATTGGCCGATCAGTATACCAAGAATTCTTTCTAGAAGTAAGCGTAAGTGAAATTCAACAGCACTCCAAAACAAGATTCAGAGTGCAAAACCAGTGTGGCAATGCATAACAGTTCAATCACCGTTCATCACGGTGTCTTCTGTCTCAAATTGGATCATCGCGATGTTGCAAGCAGAAACGGGATTGGTCAACAAAGATAATGTTGTTCCATTCCGCTGTCCTTGTCCGTCGTTCATCACAAAAAATTGTGGTTTTGAGTTAAAGTAAATCGAAGCAATATACGCTTTGTGGACGTTCCACTCAGAGGCAAAGGACATTGAATAGTGAGATCAGAGAATGACTAATACCTAACGGAATGAATCTGTTGGGTTAATGTTTGTGAGGCAGTTGTGTTATCCATCACGACCGATTAAAAATACTTTCGTGCAGAGTAAATGGAAATTTAAACAAAAGAAGGAATATGTATAAATTATTGTATAAAGTTATAAAACTATGAAACAAACGAACAAGCTTACATATGCTCTCAACATTTTATTTTTTAATGTTATTTGTAGTATGCATATGTATATTTGTTTTTGTTTCTTATCTCAAATCCGGTCTGACTGAGTCAATGAAACCGTTGATATTAATCAAGTACGATACAACAAGTGGACAATTAGGATTATCCTCCCAGTCCAGTCCAAGGCAGTCGAAGGTGTGCTAATGTAATGCCTGTTCTGGCCGTCATTTAGGGCAGAGAGGAAAGGTCTTGCTTCCTCTAGAATATGTGAGGTTTTTCAAGTGTCCACTGGCAAGTCCGAAAAGGCTTGTGTTGGTCTGCCTAGCATATTAAAGAGCTAGTTATAGTGGTGGTCTTTTGCCTTTACACCAGTTGTGGGGCAGAGGTTTTAACCATTTTTATTTATTTTTGGCATTTTACCATGAAAATTACTAAATATATGAGCTTTGAGGTGGAAGGAATATAATGATCTTGCCCTCCTTTGCCAATTCATGTCCGTAGATATTAACATGGTACAGGATTCATTGGAAATGTACTTTGGGTTGGAGAGAGTTAAAATTTACTTTTCGTAAGTTTTTATTTCCTATGTTGGCCCAATTCTTGAGATGTTGAATTGAACTACGGCTGTCAGACAGAGTCTAGAGTTCTCCGTAATCGCTTTAGTTCATGACTCTCTTCAGTCCTATCTTGATAGCAGTTAGTTCACTTCGAAATACTGAACAGAAAGCTGGGTTAGCTTGTTTGATAGAATATTTTTGCAAATTTATATTTAATCACTACTATATAGATGGTTATATGTTAACTTTTCGGAATTGAAATTTAATAACATGACTGAATATTTTTCTCTGAAGTAAATTTTTCGAAATCATGAATATTTTTTCTCTGTTTTATACGACTTATAATACAATTTAAAGGTAGCACCTGACTAATTATGAAATGCCTTTTGTGTACGTTGGTGTATAATTAGTAATAATTTACAAATAAAAACTATTTTAAAGTAGACTAATTTCATCCGAAAAATAGAGAATATTGCTGCCAGCTGTTATTTAATAAAAGATTTATTTTTGAACATTTGAATATTTGTTTATTCATATATTTAAATCATTTGAATCTTTTAATAATTTTCCTGCTCTATATATCTTATTTCAGATTTGCTTAAAGTTATAATATAGTAAATTGTAAATATATATTATTATTTTCTCTGACATTTTGAATTATGAGTATTTATCAAGTGGGAGAAAATATTAGCGATTTGAAAAATATTGAATTGTATAAAGCACCTGTCTGTCATTAAACAAAAATATCAAGTCTGTATTCTTTTGCATAGTATAGAATAAAGAAATAATTTTTCATTAAATAAAAAGTTTAAATTTTAATAAACTTTTAATTTATTCTTGATTAAAGCTCTTTAAAGAAATGAAATTAAGATATTCTTATGGATGTACATCAAATGAACATATTTCGATGCCTCAGAATTTAATTTTGTAAATAAACACCGAATGTTCTATAAAACAGTACTTGAAGGTGAATAAGTTTTAAATTTAGGAAACAAATAGTGAGACTATTTGTGTATTTGTTACTGAAACTCACTGTTTAGTTTATAAAATATAAAATTATTTTCTCTAGCAGTTCATTAAATTTAATCTTCTATAATTTTCATATTTTACCTAATGAAACTGGGATATAGTTAAAATTGATATAGGAAGAAATTTAAATTAATATTTCATACTTCTCTGAACAATACTTATAATATTTACTTTTTTAGTTGCACTTTTATTTTAATTAATAGTGCTGCCATCTATCAAGGAAATATGAAACCAATTATATACTGATTAGTAAAAACATGATATCCTCTAAATTGGTATATTTCCTGCTAGAAAAAAATTTGTTTCTATGACAGTTATTAATTTTGCATTAAAAATATCATCAGATGTGAAAGGTTAAATTCTATCAGATGTGAAAGGTTAAAAATGGTAAAAAATTTCCAAATCATTTTAAGTGTTTAGTTCAGGCTTAAATACTAGAAAAAATAATTTATATCACAGTAAACATTTTTGAAAGGTTCAGTTATAATTATATAATTATGTAACAAATGAATAAACTTATGTGCACCCTCAATATTTAATTTTCTAATGTTGGTTATAAGCTACAAAGGGTATATATATATTTAATCAGTGCCATATTAATGTCCGCAATTTAATTTGATGCGTTTGAAATGGAATTGTCATTGAAAATTTTTTCACCTATTTTTAAAAACAACTATTTTTTCTAAATAAAAACATATTTCGTCTGTTTTATTCGATGTATAATACAGTGAATTCATACGTCTGACTTTTGTCTAAAGTCTTTCATGTGTTGTTCTAGAATCAGTAATATTTTACTTAAGAAAATATTTAAAAATAAATTAAATCCATTTTTTAAAAAGTAAAATAGTGCTGCCATCTATTACTTGATATAATCTTTATCTTCAAAATTTTTAAAAGTTTGCATTCATATTAAATGAATTTATTAATTATTCTAAATTACATTTGTGATGGGATTAAATCCTAATATTTAATTTTAAATAAATAAAATAAAATATTTGACTTTTAGAATTTATGAAGTTTTTGTCAATAGTGATGGAAAAAGTCCATTATAAAAATCTTAGATTATGTTAGTTGACCGTCTAATGTTAAACAAGAAACATAAGTTCGGGTTCTATTCGATAAAATAGAATAGAGAAATAAAATTAAATAAGGCGTCTAAATAATAATAATTTTTACATTTAATTTATACTAGATTAAAGTTAACATTTAGAGAAATATATCATCGATGTACTTTTTAATGCTAATGAATAGAATTGAAACCTTCAAAATATTACTCCATACTGAATGTTCTATAAAACTGTACTTCACAATGAGTTAGTTTTAAATTCATGAATGAAATTTATTTTCTTCAGCAGTTTAGAATATTTAATCTTAGTCAGTCATTCTTGTTTTCTTAATTAACCGATAAATAGTGCTGCCATCTAGCAATGAAATTAAGAACTAATCACGTACTCGTTAGTAAAAACCTTATGTCCAAATTAATATTTTAATTTTCTAATTGAGGAATGGATTTCATTCTGAGACAATTACTTACTTGTTAAAAATCCTAAGAAGGGTGAAATTGTTTTTTCAAAAATCTCTTTCTGCGTATAGTTCAAGATTTAATAATAACAGAAAATAATTTAAATGACAGTATATTTCTGAAAGTATCTCATTTATTAAATTGCAAGACTTGTTTCACAGTGCCACGTTCTTGACAAGTAATAGATCGGTATAACATGTAATCAAAGAAAGCATTTCAATCTGATGTTAAAGAACACTTGAACATTGCTTATAACGATTGGTCGCTCATTTTCCCTGTTTTAATATAACAGATGGCAAGAAAGGAAGTTATTTGAGGAGCACGGGATTTAAAACCTTAGAGATGTAGGTCTGGCTGACTAGTTTACTGCCAATTCTTTCAAGAAAAATGCATGAGGAAAACCCAATAGTACTACAAAACATGATATTGAATTCAAAAAACACGATCCCACACATTCAAATAAACACACCGACACTAGACACGGCAGAGGCCACTATCATTGAAATAAAAATTAAGAACAACTCTCCAACTAGAGTCATCTCAGTTTATAACCCACCCATGAAGAATCTTCCTAACCACCCTGCAGAAACATCTTCCCTGAGCACAACTTCAAAAAAATTATTAATACCAGCAACAATGTCATCATTGGTGGTGATTTCAATGTTTACCACAGCTCCTGGAACAGCTGGAAGGCAAACCCTTTAGCCTTAAAAAACATCATTGAAAGATACAACCTATGTGTCCACGCACCTGAAACCCCAACCAGGGTGAGTAACCATCCCAGGGACATGGGTTCGATTCTAGACTTTGTTATCACAAAATATTTCCATTATCCTGCTACTACGGTCACCTTGCAGGAAATGACGAGTGACCACAACCCGATGATATGCACAATCAATAATTCAAAGAAATTCTTATTTAGATATAAGAAAATATTTATGAAAACTTTATCAAGAAATATTTTTATGAAATATATATTAAATGAATTTAACTTATTTAATATTTACAAATGTTAGACATACAGATAAAAGTAAGCTACTATTTTTTTTAATTTTTGTTATTTTGTAAATCTTTTTTAATTCAATTTGATTCTATCTTAATTCATTCGAAATAGAGATTTTTAATTTCATCATTAAAAACAATGATATATTCTTTAATATTTATACATTTAATATATTTAGCTTAACGTGTAATTACTATTAATGACAGTTTCTGTGATAAAGAATTGTCTTTAGTAATACTTTTTAAAGGGAAAGGAATTGAAAATAAATCATGATATTCCAGAATTGTCATTTAAATTCGAATTTATACTAATCAATTTCTTTTATCAACTTTCAATATACTTAAAATATCTTTTTCTTTCTACATGAATTTTACTTGTTCATTAAATTTTTAAAGTGAATTTATTTAGCACTTTATTTTGTATTCTTTATTAATCATTTTTAAAATATAGGCAGTTAAATATTTCCTCTAGGAATTATGCCTTAGCTTCAACTGTTACGAGCAAAAATACTATCTGATTCTTTAACAGCCACTATTTGATTTTTCATACTGTTTTGTGTGAATCTTTATATCACTAAATAATTAAATAAATTAAATGAGTCATCATCAGTATAATAAGATATAATGCAACACCTAGAAAATATATTTTAAGTTTTATAGGCATTTTGTTTTATTGCTTAAAAACAATTACACTGAAAGAGATAAATTTAAAGGAAAGAAATCAGTTTTACGATTGAAATCACAAGATTAAGGTAACATCCCCCTTAATCTGTCCATTAAACTACACCAAAAAATTTTCAGGTAACGAAATTGACATCTGAGTTGATTAGCATTAATGGCATCTAAAAGGAAAAAGAAATTCATAAAATCATTTTGAATATTCAAAAAATAACTATCTCTTCATTTCACATATGTTTCTGAAACCACAAAAATCATTGTCTTCTACATTAATGGGACAAATTTCTTCTTCATGCTTTGATTTTAAAGTTCTTACCCCTTCTTTGACAACAATGTTCCTCATGTTATTGATAGTTTTTTAGTGCAAAAAGAAACTTGTAAACAGATTTGTCACGCTCACAAAAACGTGATGTCTTTTTTTTTTCAGCTTGTGAACTTTTCTCTTTGTTTTAATTTGTCTTTTATCTTTCTTTTTTTTCTTGCTGTGCCCCCTCAGCATTATCTATAAGGAGTAAGAGTTTTGATTAAGTGTAGTTATTAGTTATAAAATTTAATTCTAAATTAATATAAATTATGATATTAACCAAGTTTAACAACATTTTTCTATGATATTAAAGTCAAAGATGAATATCGCATCTCAATGTACATTATCTTTTAATTTTCTATATGTCCTTATTTTTCATTCTGCAAAAGCAGTCCCGTTTACTAATTTTTATTTCATTTGGCATCACCTGTTGGCTGTTTCTAGAATTCTGGTGAAAGTAAAGAAGTTGTGAGGGTCTCTCAGCCATTTAGTTTTTGAATGTTTCCTTAAAATGAAATTTGTGGTTTAATAATTGAACGCATATTACTGCGTAACAGAAAATCATGCACCTAGAAACAATATTTAGAAAGGAAAAATAGATGTGTGCTGTCTCTATTTCTAATATTGTTACTAATTTTCATTCACACCATCATTAAAGATATATAGACATAGAGAAACAAAAATATATCACTAAACTATATGTCAATAGTCAATGGATATATTTTTTTTAATGGCGCTTTATTATTTTGTTCTAATACAAGGGAGGAAAAAATTCTATATTTTTAGTATTTTTAATAAAAAAGCAAAAGGAAAATAGTATCTTTATAATATAATGACTAATTAAAAATGGTAACAAGTGTTTTTACAAATATTGTGTTTTTAATTCCTCTATATTTAAAAATTTAATTTTAAATGCTTTCAATGTTCCATTGTTTTGTAAATTTTTAGCATCTATTCGTGTACTTTCTATAATATTTATATTTTTTTCATTTCATATAATACTTTTAGTTTTGAAATTGTTATGGTGATCATTTTTAGTAAAGTCATTTTCATTTTCAATAAATTGTTTCGGTATTTATCATTGAAAATGCGAAAGGAAAATAGTTTGGCATCTTTATAAATTAATAACTAGTTAAAAATAAAAAAAATGTTTTACCAATATTGTTTTTAATGTTTTTAATGCCTCTACATCTTAAAATTTAATTGTTAAATGCTTTTAACATTGTATTGTTTTGTAAATTTTTAGCATCAATTCTTTTGCTTTTAATTTTAAATATTGATACATTTTTTTTCATATAATACTTTTAGTTTTGAAAATTTTATATGATGATCATTTCCATTTGCATTAAATGATTAGTAATATTTTAGCGCTATTTCTAAAAGAAAACAAAGATGAGTTTTACACCAATAGCATTAAATCGAAAATTATTGCAACAATAAGACTGCAAACTATTGTTATATTAAATAAAATGCGTGAATTATAATGTAAAGAAATAATAGTTTTCTTTGTGACATCTTAACACTACATTTTAAACAACTTGAATTTATTTTAAGGATATGTATACTGAAATTATTTACCTCTTATGTATAAATTGAAAAGTTAAAAACATTTTATGACAAAAATAAGTAAGAAATGTGTTTAAAAGTATATGAGAAAAAATACAAATATAGTTTCGAGATGATTCTTTTGTATATTTATAAAATTTAACTACTTTTAAAATGATACATTTTTTTACTTTCTAATATTCGTAAGAATAATGTTACAATTATATGTTTTTCTGCTTGAATATTTCAAGCAATTTACATTTCAGTTCAATTAATCAATTTGCAGAATATTTTCGAAAGTTTTGGCTATGTTTATTTTATGAAGTGTTTGCTTTTAAAGTTTATTAAAATAGTAGCTCCTCATTGACACAGAACTTTTTTGTTACAAATTTGAAAATTTTGCATAATTTCTTACGCTTGTGTATTTTTAATCTTATATAAAGAATATAAATTTAAAATAAAGTATTTTTTAATTTTGTAAGGTGTAATAAAATTGAATTCATAAAGAGAGGAAAAATTATCCTCTAATGAATAAACAAGCAGAATGTTTATTGTTATTATTTAAATAACTGTATATCAATAAATAATAAATGCAATTATTCATTTGAAATTGATATTCTATTTTACATGTAGATTTAATGCACATCAACCAAAATATGTCAAATCTTAATAAATTTGACAATTGGATTGAAGACATATTTTTAACCAACTTTTGGTTGATGTGATGATATTTTTCCGTACTTTCTAGAAATTAAATCAGCAGAATAATTATCTAAAAATACTTTTACAGTTTAAATAATAAAGTCAGATAAATTCTTTATGGATTTTATTTGAAAAAAGTTGTTACCATTTCATACAGAAACTATTTAAAAATACATACTAATATAACTATAAAAAATATTTTAATTTTTATAGGCATTTTGTACTATTGCTTAAAAACAATTACACTTAAAGAAATAAATTTAAAGGAAAGAAATCAGTTTTTCGAGTGAAATCACAAGAAGAAGAATGCAATATCCTCCTTAATCTGTCCCCTAAACTACGTCAAAAAGTTTTCAGGTAACGAAATTGACATCTGAGTTGTCTCTTTTTGAATAAATCAGCATTAATATCATCTAAAAGTAAAAAGAAACTCATAAAATCATTTTGAATATTTGAAAAATAACCATATCTTTATTTTACATATGTTTCTAAAACCAAAAAAATCTTTGTCTTGTACATAAATAGGGAAAATTTCTTTTTCATACTTTGACCTTTAAGTTCTTACCGACTTCTGTGATAACAGTTATTTCTGATATTATTAATAGTTTTCTAATGCAAAAAGAAACCTGTACGCAGATTTGTCACGCTAACAAAAACGTTATCTCTTTTTTTTTCAGCTTCTGAACTTTTCTCTTTGTTTTAATTTGCCTTTTATCTTTATTTTTCTTGCTGTGCCTCCTCAGCATTATCTATAAGTAGTAAGAGTTTTGATTAAGTGTAGTTATTAGTTATAAAATTTAATTCTAAGTTAATATAAATTATGATATTATTCAAGTTTAACAACATTTTCTTATGATATTAAAGTCAAAGATGTATATGGCATCTCAATGTTCATTATTTTTTAATTTTCTATAAGTCCTTATTTTTCACTCAGCAAAAACAGTCCCGTTTACTAAATTTTATTTCATTTGCATCATTTGTTGGCTGCTTTTCGAGATCTGATGAAAGTAAAGAAGCTGTGGGGGTCTCTCAGCCATTTAGTTTTTTTAAAGTTTCCTTAAAATGAAAAATTTAGCTTAATAATTGAAGGTGTATTACTGCGAACGCAAATTTTGTTATTTTCTAAACGTCATTCCATTGTTTTTAAAAAATTATATTAATTAATTATTAATTAAATTCTTTGCTGCGTGGATTATTTCAAATGTACTGAAACAATTAAGCTGATTTATTTTTTATTGATATATCCATTAACTTTCTCTTAAAATATGACATGAACTATTATATATGATACAACAATATTTTTGCTTGATTAATTTAAATTGTCTGAATTATAAATGAAATGATTTTTTCAGCAAGTGGCATAAAGAATAACTTAGAAGGAAAATCAATTTTGCTCAAACTTTCATAAATAAAATTTTTTTTATACAAAATGAATTATTCAACGAGTTAAAATTCCTTTGAGTAATTTATTAAGAAAATAATTGTATTTTGAATAAAATGCCTAAAATGCAACGCAAAGTCTGTTGATTTTATTACTTTAATGTATACATATTGTTTATTTTCAACAATAGTAATAGCGATATAAAGCACTTTCATTAGTTGAAATTATTATTTCTAAATTTTTATTGAAACATTTTAAAATTATAAAATTAAATATTAAAATCAAAGAGAATAAGAAATGAATATCTTGTAATGAAGCAAATCAAAGTTCTATAATAGAATAGCGATGGTGAATTCTTTTCATAAAAAGCTTCAATAAATTTCCGTTTCATATTTTGATTTCCGGTGGAGTGTTTCATCGTTCGCTCATTTAAATTTGAAAATTTTTAAATTAGTATATATAAAAACAAAATTGGTATTAAAGTCAGATTTGTTCCAGATTGTATTTATAGTAATCATGTAATTTTATTCCTTTTTGAGATATGAGCTCGATTTAAACTTTCTAAATTAAATTTCTAATGTCAACAAACTAATAGGCTATTTGAAAACAATTAATGAGAGGATATTAAACATAGTCAAACACCATTATATATAAGTTACCTGCCATTGTTGTCGAAATTTCATTGTAATGGAATATCTAATATTAAACAATGTGTCAGTGCATTGTTATAATTTAATTATAAAATTTAAAGCAACAAAAATACACAAGTAAAAAAAAAATAGCCACATGGTCAGCTTCTTTAGGCGATGTTCACATAGGCACAAAAATAGGGTTTATTTTACTAAAGGCAACAAAACAAGCTATTAAATTTATGCCAAGACACGCCAGAACCAATCGAAAACCACAACATTTGTAAAGTTTAGTTTCTTAAAAAGCCAGTTTTCGCATAATTACATTCTAGCTTCTGTGGGTATTTCATCCGTAATCCTTAAACTGGAGTTCATTATATGAAAAATCTATCAGCTTTTTTTAAATAGAATTCTTCTTTTTTAACTTGATACATAAGTCTAAAGTATTGAAAAAGATATTCAATTTAAATAATTTAAACAAATTATTTTAATCATTTGACAACACTAATGGGACTTAAATCAATCGGTGTTAATAATCAATTTTCTTACGAAAAGTTGGAATATAATTTTAAGATAAAACGATTCAAATAATTCTTGTAGCACTATTTAATATAATGTAATAATTTTTCATATAGGTTACTATGAAAGCTAAATCTGTAGTACTCTATTTTAGGGGATGTTGACAGAATTCTGCGCAGCGAAATCACACACTTACACACTTCCAACTTTTCTGGGAGAGGAGGAGTTTGTTGACAAAAGCAGGAAAGTGATTGGATTGATTTCTCAAATAATCAAGTATCCATCCGCCATGTAGGCGTTGCTAGTTTTCTTCGTGCTTATATATATAAATATATAAGCGCGATATAATTTCTTTTATAATTTCAATTTTTTGAATTATTTGTACAAAGGTTTTGAAATTTATTTAGAATTTTAAACAAAGATATATGAATAGTATTTATTTAAAATATGTATGAAAACACAATTAAGCAATATTGAATAAAGAAATTAAATTTTAATGTTTATTAATTAAATTATCGAAGTGATAGGAAATTGTATATTTTCGAGAAAAATTACAATGAATTTAGGCTTTCCTGACAACAGCCTAAAAATAATTTTTACTAGTGTACCGCACATGACTAATGTACTGCCTTTTTACACAAATTTATAGTTTCGATAAAAAAAAAAAAAGTTCTTCAGAGTAATTTTTGATTTCTTGTTTACATAGGAAAATATCATAGTAAAAAAATTTTAATAAGTATATCCATACACTCATTATTTTATATTTAAACAAAAATATAATTAGGCAGTTAAAGACATAATTAACAACCGTAATCATATTAAAAAAAATTAAAATTTTTATCGCGTCTCCATAATATCAGAATTGAAGTTCATATGATACAATGATTAAACACACGTAATTAAACCCCTTAGATATATTTTATACTTCATATTATTATTAAATTTTAAGTGGTATAATAATTGTTAAATTATATGTGATCAGAATTCATTATTAATAAAAAGTAATAATCAATATGATAAATAAATTAAAAGCAAAATTGAGGCTAAATTCCAGAAGAAATGCATATTTCACATGTGAGAAATTTCTTACATGTTCTCAATTTATGTTATTTAAACAAATAATAATCTTTCTCAAATTATAAGTACATAAAAAACTCACTTTCATTGAGAGAAATCCTTTTTCATTAGGAAAATAGTTAATAACGTAAAGAAATAAATTAAGAAAAATGTAATTACATCTTAGAGAAGCGACATTATGCATCAGCAGTGACTACCTATATGCCAAATGACGTCATTCTATGTTGATTTTTTAACCAAAAACTCTTATAATTTCATAAAATTTATAAGCTTACATTATCTTTTGTGAAACGAGAAATTCAGTTCATTATTCAATTGATTGTTAATTTTGCATGTTGTCCTTCAGAATCAATCAGAATAGATCTTAAATATTGTTTTAATTCTTATCTATCGATGCCAATCTATTTTGATTTAAATTTATTTATTTTTAGTTTTCTTAGGATAAATATGAAAATTTCAGTACATCTTTTTCCTCAGCAATAGCATCAGAAAATCCAATTAAAAATTTTAATTTAGTATTTTCTCTTGCAGTGATATCTTAGTGTTTTTAATAAATAAAGATATAAGAAGCTAAATGTTTGCGTTACTATTATGACGAAACAAAATCAAATGACTTTGATGAATCATTATTTGTATATTCATGAAGAAAATATTATTTATTTCAGTCATGAAAACTCCTCCGTGAAATCAGTATCGTAATTTGTAACTTTTTCTTTTAACCATTTAAATGTTTTCTCATTTTTTTACTCAATCAAACCTTAAAGTATCGAATTTAGAACATTAAAAAATGTCATTTAGTAAAGCAAAAATGAATCTAAATATAATGAAAAAAATCTACCAAACGAAACACAAATTTGTCCCCCCCCCCTATAAAGATAAAAACCAGCACACCCTTTTTCTTCAAAGATCTTTTCGTTAGATACTTTCATATTTTATGACCTTCAGAGACAAAAATCTGGAATCTTTCATAAGTGCTCGAAGGAAATCGGATGGGAAGAGTGTCAGGCAGGAGAGAAGAAAGTAGAAAAAGAATCCAGGATACAACGGTTTACCTCAGCTGCGTTCTGTGGCACTTATTTTCACGAAGGTTCATTGGACCGGAACCTGCAAATGGAAATGGATTCCAACCCACTATAAACATCCATGTCCACTGAGGAATCCGAGCCCACGAATTGTTGAGTCGAATGTCGGACCACTAACCGCCCTGCTACTAGTTCGGTTCCCATATGGGGAGAAGAACAATTCCAAAAAAATGCAATCCCATTGAAAGTAATATATATATATAACTATAATACAAATTGTGTCACTTGCGCCATAACATAGATATTTAATTAATTAGAATTATTAGAAATTTGCTTTCAACTATTTCTTTTTATTAAGAGTCTAAAAATCAGGTTCTTTTAATTTTATCCATTTAATGTAATAGCCATCTTATTTGTGTTTAGCATGATTATTTAAGAATTCATATAGAAATTGTTCTGTAATTAAGAAAAGAAATATGAATAAAGGTATTGTAAAAATTGAAAAAGTTTTTTTATTTTGAATTTACGGTAATTTTCATTAATTTTTTTCAATTTTCTTTCATAATTCATATAACATTTTTCTAATATTTTTTTCAGTTTCCAAGTACTTGTGTTAATAATACACAAATGAAATTACATTGCATGATACAAATTTTTGTGATTGGATTTCCAAAGAATGAACAATTAAAAGAAGAGATAAAAAGTATCCCAAAAGACGGAACAATATTATAACTAAAAATATAAAAACTAAATTATTATATTACAAATTTTAAACTTGAAACTGTTAAAAGTGTGTAATGTGTAATATATATATATATATATATATATATATATATATTGTATTTTAGGTGTGTAAAACAATTTTCTGTGAGCGATGCTAAATTTATCACATTTTTATGATCGAACGAATGGGAACAATATCTTACCCAGACAAAATTAAAGACATCGAGATGGGCAAAAGAAG
>JAPDSC010135588.1:0-26698 GCA_026290005.1 Latrodectus geometricus | reverse complement strand
TATTCAAAGTAGCTGCTAAGGAAAGAATTTTATGTTTTGAAATATATAATTAAAATACATAACATTGAATACATAAATTAACATTTGAAATACATAAATTAAAAAAAAATTCAAAAAATAAATTGATTGCTCGGCAAAATTCATAGTAAGAAGCTTATTATTTAGATCGCTGTATTCCTCATTTATAAAAACTAAAATCTTATTTTTTCAAATAAAGTTCTACTCTCCAACTACAGAAGTTTAATTTATTGGAAGCTTGTGATTTATCTTAGTACAATTTTTAAATTAAAAAGTAAACAATGTACACATTAAATAACATAGTGTTTTAATTTTGTTTTTTTTAATTGAAATTTATAATGCATCCAAAGCTTGTTAAAACAATTCATGCATGCAAAAAAAAAAAAAAATTCAATTTTAAAGAAATTACTTGAGATAAATAATTATAAACCAGACACACATAAAATATTGTTTTGGCGTATAAACATGATAAAGTAAAAAAAAAATCTAAAATAATAAAAAATTCGAAATAATGAATTTATTAACCAGGCATAAAATATAGCTTGGTCATAAAAGCATAATGAAGTGATAAAATTTATAAATGTTTTGTTTCATATATTTAGTGAAAAAAAAAAATTGATGTAATTTTACCTTGACTTTATTACACAGGATATTTTATTCTCATTTTTGTTTATAATCTATGTATTCAAATACAGAAATCAGAAGGAAATGTGATCCTTTTTTTTATTGCTAGCACGTAAAAAATATTGGAAAAAATACATGACACAAAGCTTATAATATCTTTATTAAAATATAGAAATAAGAAGGAAATATAATAATTGCAATCTTTCTTTTTTTTTTTTTAATGAGTAACAGTAAAGATATGTCTCAATGGGGGGGGGCGAAAGAAACTCAGCTCCATAGATAAGCAAACAGGGTTGCTAAAACTAAATGTTCCCATTGTATACCGCCAAATTATTACCACCACTTTCTTCAAGTGCGCATGCGTTATAATTCCCATCTGGAGCCCAGCTATGGAC
Source organism: Latrodectus geometricus (assembly GCA_026290005.1). Taxonomy (NCBI): domain Eukaryota; kingdom Metazoa; phylum Arthropoda; class Arachnida; order Araneae; family Theridiidae; genus Latrodectus; species Latrodectus geometricus. Next base: position 25,661 of record JAPDSC010135588.1, on the reverse strand, counting down.
TCTACCTCGAGACACTTGTGTTAGAACGTTCTAATGTTATTTTTTTTAATATAAAACAGTTATGAAAAGACGAAATTAGTTAAATTTAGTCATATATAACATTTTTTGGTGACCCGAGACGAACTATCGTTGTAAACTTTTTGAATTAAAAACCTTTTTGACATTCATATCAAAAGTGCGTGACAATATGGATGTCCAGGCTCACATTAAGACGCGAACACCGATTCATACATCATTTACCAAATTGCACAAAAGTATAAAGACAATTTTAGATGATGAAAACGTAAAGGTAGAAGATATTCAAAATAAAATTTAATTCATTAGAACGAGTATTTAACGATATGCATGACATTGATGGAGTTATTTTGGAAATGCTGTTAAAAGAAGATTCGGAACAAATGAAATACGCAGACGAATTTGAAAACGTTGAAAAATAAGCATAAAAGTTTGACGAGATTAGAAGCGGTTTACAATTCTTAAAAGATAAATTGCTTTCAAATAGAAATACTTCAGGTATTGTAAATATTGAAGACTAAATTAAAATTACTAAAGATAGAATTAATGAGATTTGGTGGTGAGATCAAAGATTGGTTAATGTTTTGCAGCCGATTTAAAAGAATTCATTATGATCCAAACATGGAGTTAGAAGACAAATTCCAGTATCTTATTCAATGTATGATTCCTGGTACTAGGTCAAAAGAAATAATAGATAGTTATCCCCCTACAGCAGAAAATTATAATAAAGCCATTGAGAGTTTGCAAAATAGGTTTGGAAGAGAAGAGCTGCTTATTGAATATTATGTAAGAGAACTTTTAGAACTTGTGATTAAAAATGCTACAAATAACAAATCTAAATTAAACATCAATTAATTTGTATGATAAATTATAATCTTATTTGAGATCTTTAGAATCAATAGGAATGACACCCGACAAGTACGCTGCTATGTTATTTCCTTTGGTGGAATCTTGTATACCGGAAGATGTTCTTCGAATTCGGTTAAGAAATCCTAACCTTAATGAAGAAGATAAGTCCTATAATAAGAAATTGAATAATTTACTGTCTTTTTTAAGAGCTGAGGTAGAAGGAGAAGAAAGAATGTCATTAGCTAAAACAGGAATAAAACACAATGAACATATTTTGAAGAAACACAGACCTATGGAAACAGATTTGACTCAGCCAACTGCCAGTTATTTATCGTTAATAAAGATGATCACAAAGTATTATGTGCATTTTGCGGCAAGTCACATTTAAGCAAAGACTGTTTCTATGGACAAAAAACGACACTTGAAGAAAGAATGGATATTTTAAAATCCAAAAAATTTTGTTATGCATGTTTGAAGATCGGACATAGAGCCAAATCCTGACGCTGCAAAATTCAATGCATATGTTGCGGTAAGAAACATTATATTATTATGTGTCCGGATTTTAAGCCTACAAAAACAAAAAATCAAGATAAAGCCTTAGAAACAGAAAGTAGTTCTGTATCCAATTTGTATCACACTAAAGAAGTATTGCGGCAAACGTTGATAGTGACCATTGCATCTCAAGGAAAAATGCGATGAGTGATCCTATGTTCTAAAGAAAGCTGTTGATGAAATGGGCGTATTACCGAGCAAAAAAGAAGTTTTGACACACATTGTATTCGAAGGAAAGGTTTCTAAACGGGGGCACAGATGCTAAGACATGAAACTTATGAACATAAATAGTGAATTTTTCTGCACCATTGAAGTCCTAGATCAGCCTACAATTTGTGAAACTATTCCTTGATTCAAAAATGGAACAATAATTGCTGAATTATTGGAAAATAATATTTTCTTGACCCACGCTGGAGAAAAAGACACAGAAATGGAATTGTTAATTGGTGCTGATCATGCAGGTGCTTCGTACACGGGAAAAATAATAGAGCTCAAAAGTGGTCTTATTGCAATGGAAACGCGACGTGGTTGAGTTGTAATGGGAAAAGTGAAAACCAACTACAAAGCTTCCACATCCACTTCACTTCTAATCCCGAGTGGTAATATTAGTGACTTATGAAATTATAATCTATAGGTATTCAAGATCTTTTTGAGCCACAAAAGAAACTAGAATGTTCTAATGTTCTTTTTTTTAAATATAAAATAGTTATGAAGAGACAAAATTTAGTCATATCTAACACCTTTTTGGTCATTTTCATCATTGTCCTGTACCGGTAGCTATCACAAAAGTATAAGTCGTTGATTTTTTGGTTTTGTGAATGCAGATTTGCTTGGAACAGCATGTTCCTTCAGTAACCACCAATTTGTAAAATTTTCTTCCCTAAAATCTGTCTATTCAAAATAATCTGCACAAAACTGATCAAGGTGAAGGTGAAAACTCTTCTCGCGGCGTATCTTAACCAACCTTTCTTTAAAAATCCTTGTATTTTGCATCCATATACTGCACAATAACTGGATTTACATAAAGTTTAAGGGTTTAAAATTTTAAACTCGAGTTTTTATCTTAGAATTTAAGTTATTCATCTTATAGAATTTCACAAAACTTTAAACTCATGTGTTAATTTTATAAAATACACTATTGGCCAATAAAATTGCTTCATCAAGAAGGCGACATGCTACAGATGTAAAATTTATACGAAAGGAAGAAGGTGCTGTGATATGCAAATGATTAGCTTTTCAGCGCATTCAGACAAAGCAAGCGCCAGTAGCGACACCTACATTGTATTTAAATGAGGAAATTGTTCAGCCGGTTCCTCATACACAAATTGCATTTGAACGTTGTTGCCTGGTGAAAAGTTGTAGTGATGCCTCGTGTAAGAAGGAGAAATGCGTACTAGCACATTTCTGACTTTGATAAAGGTCGAATTGTAGTGTACCGGGATTGCGGTTTATCTCATCGCAGGCCAGCACGTTCTCCAGATCTTTCACCAATAGAAAAATCTGGTCAATGGTTGCCGAGCGAGTGGCTCGTCACCGAACGCCAGTCACTACGGTTGATGAACTGTGGCATCGTGTTGAAGCTGCATGGGCATCAGTACCTGTACATGCAATCCAATCTCTGTTTGACTCAATGCCCAGGCGTATAACTGCTGTTGTTACTGACAGAGGTGGTTGTTCTGGGTACTGATTTCTCAGAATCTATCCAGCCAAGTTTTTTGAAAATTTAATCACTTGTTATTTCTAGTATAATATATTTTTCCAATAAATGTCATTTTGTTATCTGCATTTTTTCCTGGTGTAGCACTTTTTATGGCCAATAGTGTAAAAGATAACGTTATGAAGATCTAAAACAAAATTGTAGTATTTTGAAAACATAATATTTATTTATAGTTTTAATAAAATAAAGAGATCGCCCATACAAGACAAGTGAAAATTCTTACCTCGTGTAATGTTGATTAAATGTATTTCTTTATAATGTTGCTATTTTAATTCCAATGATATTTTATCGTATGTTCTTTGTTTTAATTTAGTTAAATTATAATTGGAATCAGAAATAACTCATATATGAGGCTTTATCCTTATCAGTTCAATAAAATCTATTTCCATTTCCTTTATCTATTCAACAGAGATGATTGCCATTTTGAAATGGTATATATATTCTTTACATGCACTCATTAACAATAATGAAAACAGATTACTTCTTCACTTCTTATTATTTCCGCTTGGGGAAAAGAAGACAAAATCAGTTCCGTTAATCAGATACGAATAGCTCGTGTTGTTGCAACTCATAACTTCAATAAATTTTCTTTGGCATAAAACTTGGCAAAAACAAAACAATAATCAAATTTGAAATGCCCAACTGCAAAAAAATATGTGAAATATGATTGGACGACGAGTTCGGTTGCCGAAAATCGAGCTGTGATGTCACGTAATTTTAATTCTATGGGAGTTGGCAAACTGAAATATCGGCAACTCTGATGTAATAAGGGTACTTAAAACTATTGGAATAACTAGCATGTTAAGTTGGAGAATAGTAAACATATCGCGGAGCGTACTTGTCATGTGACTTTGACACCACAGGAAGTGTGAAAGTAGTTAGAAGTAGTTTCCATAAGAGTGTTGAAAGAAAAAAAATAAATGGGGGAAAACACAAAGTTCAAGATGTGGATGGCCAGATCATGTTGAGGAAAACCATGAGAAATTAAAAGTAACCTTTAAATAAAATTTGAGGAAAAAATTGAAGTACTCTGTAATAAACAGCAAAAATATATCAGATCTGCATAACTGGGAAGAAGGAAACAAAATTAATTTTGGAGTTTTCCACAATAGACTGGAGTACATACTAAAATGTTTTTACTTAAATATATCAAAATCTAAGTGTTAGCATAAATATAATTTTATATCAAAACAGTTTTATGTTTACTAAAAATAGCTAAATTGAGCATGATTGCTTACATTAAGATTATTTATAGAATCATGGAATTAATCTCATTAAGCTTCATGTTTCTAAATCTGTAGGGAATTTCTTATTAGAATTTATGTGAATTTGAAAAATTTCGAAAAATGAATGTGCAATGTAGCTGGAAAATTTCCGATGACAGAACTATATCGGATGCTATTTTTTACAACCGAGATACTAATGAGTAATGACACAATTTTTACAGTTTTTAATTTCCAAAATAATTAAAACACTATAATGATAAGATTTATAATTTTTTTTTTGTTTTAAAGCAGATGATGTTAGTAAATAATGAGAAAGTATTTTGCGCTTAGAAAATATTTTGAATATCCTTTCTTTAAACAATAAATCAAATATTCAAATGTTTGTCTCTCCTCTAAGAAACCTGATCTAATTAATCGAATTTATTAATTTACTTCAGAATACATCTGAACAGCAATTCCGTATTAAAGCTTGTTATTTTTACGTGTAAAGCTGTTTTATCTTTTAATGGATAAATACAAAACAATTTGTTATTTTAAAAAATATTTGTTTTAAGCTATGTTTTTTATGTGATAACTACATTTAATAATTCAAAATATAAAGATTATTATGTAAGAAAAATGTAAAGTAAGTTTAAACATGAACCCATAAAAGAAACAGCCATATACTTATAATTGAAAAGTATATTTTCGTTGCCAATTACTTTTGTATTTGCCTTGACAATATTTATTTTCAAAATTATTAATACCATTTCCAATTAATTTTTTCACAAAATACGATTTTTGCTTGCTGGTGAATTTTATTTATGAAACTTGCTCATATGTTTGGTGCACATTATCTGAATTTCTCATAAAGATTTTTGAACAATAATTACTCTAAATTACATTAACTTAAATTTAAATATCACTTGTATAACTATGAGCTTATTTATTAGCATCACCACAGACATTTTTGTAAACCAAATTAGTACCATGGAAATATCATCTACATCTTATAACAATAAAAGAAATCATCTACAAAGAATGATTCTTATTTATTGTTTTGTTTTAAAAATTATTAACTGTACTATAATTAGTTGCAAAATTGGCTGTGATGACTCTTTAAGTACCTACAACTATTGTGCTGCTTTTTACTAGATTTCATAAAGATTCAAGAGTGTCATAAGCATATGACAAAATTTCTTTCAATTTTTTAATGATAAATGATCATTTTAAATGTTAATATTTAAGAGAATTTAGACTAACACATTTCATATAGTTTTATCTATATTTATTGTATTAAAAATATCTTAAATTGATCTTTCTAATTTTATCTAAATTATATTCTAATTTTGCATATAAAGTTAATGAAACTGGTGACTTTATTTGCAAACTTAGTTTTTATTTTTGGTTTATTTGTATAATTAAAAATCTTAATCTATCTTATAATGATACTGTGTAATTCAAATACATTTCTAATTATTATTTTTTTTTTTAACTTATTTTGATTTGTCTTTGCTCTCTGAATGCAATATATAAAATTTATATTTTCTGCAAATTCTGTTGAAGTTTGATTAGAAATTCTGATAAACTTATTCTTTCATAGTATCTTCTGATAATTTTTTATACTTTTTAATATTTTTGGAAAACCAATTTTTTTTTTTTTTTTTTTTTTTTTGCTGTTATCATAGACATAATTTTACTCTCATGTTTATAATATATACAAGGTGATCAGAATAAATTATTTATAATTTATAAATAGTAAACATATTAATGTTTTAACAAAACAAATAATGCAGTTTTCTTCAACTGAGGCACATTTTATAATTTTAAATTCAAATCTAATAGTTTGTACATTTGAAAATTTTGTTTTATATTTGTATTTTAAGTTATGTAATAGTAGTATTAAACTTAGAAATTAGTCATCAGTTTATAAATACAATTAAAATTCTATTACCAAAATGTAAATAAATGGATATCCAAAATAATTAACTACAGTATATAAAATTAGGCTATAGAGTCCACAAACCATATAATTTGAATTCGGCACTTAATGATATTATTCTGATATCACTTTTATATTGCTCCCGTTCTTCTAAATCTATACTCATTAAAGGTTGTTATTATTGTATCCTAAAATTCCTCATTGTGACAATAATCATTTTTTATTTAGCGATTTATTTAAATTATTTTTGAAAAAACAATATTTACTTTTGGCAGTCATAGTAGACTTATTTTCATTCTCATATTTATATACACACACAAGGTGTTTAGAATAAATTTGATATCATTTATGATAGTAAAAACTTAGAATAACATCATAAAAACATATTGTATTGAACTCATGAAAATCATATAGTATAAGATCAATAAAAGGAAATTTCTAAGAAACCACACTTTGAACATAACTGTTTCAAAGTTGGTCCTGAAACTGGATCATATAACCTTCACTGTGTTCTATAAAGATCTGCAAATGTCACCTGAATTCTGTTAATGAGTTGGCTCTGTTTTGCAAGGAAAGCAATTGGTGTGTTGCTCTACCACATCAAACACATGATAATCCATAAGATTTCAATCAAGAAGCCCAAATTTCGAAGTCAATAAAGTTATAAATTTTAACCTAACCATTTTAGAGTCTTCCCAGCAGTATGGCTAGGAGTAGAATCTTGCTGTTAAGGGCATAATTATCAGGCTGCTTTTCTCTCCTACCGAAGTTTTGCTCTGTGGATAGAAGCTCCATACAGACATTTTCACTTTTTATCATTCTCTTTTGAAGGACAAACAATCGCTTCACATCACCATCACTGATATTTTAATACACACACACACATAAATAACATCTATAGTTTGGGAAAATTTAAACATACTTATTGTGGGCAAGCCACCTATTGTTTTAGCACTTGTGCTCTTGTCTTGACAATTTTTTTGTCAGAAAAACAAAAATGCATCTATTTCTACTTGGTGCTTTACTTTGTCAGGGAGTTTTTTTCCCTTTGTAAAGCTCATTTCTTCATCCTCATTCACCTTAAAGCTGAATTCCTTGCCTTGGAATCTTTTTGCAGATTCTTTTGCAATTGGTGCAGGAATTCCTTCATGCAAGGGTAATTAAATCATCTGTGAATTTTTTTAACAGCCACAGTTTTGAAATCACTATCACTTCTGTATTTCATTTTGCCCCGCTTTCACTTTATTCGAAGAGCATTTAGCAATTATCTGGATTGCAAAATATAGTTAGTTGCCACGAAATATCATAACACAGATAATTATTTTCCAATATTCTAGCAACTTTCACTCAGCCATTGAAGTTTAGTTTCATTTCATATTTGAAACTAAAGGATATATATATAAAATTAAATTCTGCTTCAAAGTCACTATATATAATAAAAAAATATTATTTTTATTTTACGAAATATATTTAATGTAAATATATTTAATACTATATATATTTAATGTATTTACTAAATATATTTTTTACTTAATATATTTAATGTAAATAAATCTTAAAGCAATTTTTATTTATAATTTGAAACCCTTTATATATATATTGCAATGCCAGGAAGGAATAATGCTATGAATCTCAAAACACACAGCAGGAAGAAGAGTTTGGAAAATGCAAATGAGTAACATTTCATTTTTTGGGGCATTTAGATATCACAGGATAGATCATTGATTTTGAAGCATTGTATAAAAGAAAAAATTGTGCAGTGCATTTCTCATACTATTTGTAAGGTTGGAGTTGTCTCAGGATATTGTGTCATGCTTCAAATAATAAATGCTTACCAGCACACAAGTGTCAAAATTATTCCATTATTTTGACCATCCAACATTATTGTAGATTATCAATATGTGATATTGCTACTAGCATTGTTCTAAATCGGACCAGTGTCATTTGAATATTGAATTGGTGGGTTGCTGATCATCCTGAATGATATTCAGAATCTCAACAACCTCCAATAATTAACCCCCAAAAAGACAGGCATATTATGAAGTCATCTTTGCAAAATCATATAACCACATCATGAATCATTATTCAGGGAATTGGCATGCAGCACAAATTGTTAGCAAGGCAACCATTGCATCAGCTTTTTTGACTATGCAGCATAGAAACATAGTGATTCTGGTTGTGTCCAATGATGAAACTTGATACAGTAATGACACACTACTGTCTTTTCAAACAAGTTCCTGTTCTACATGCAGCATTCTGATATGTCTGGAGTCACTTCTAACTCGATTGAATGTGATGTTGCCATAGGAATCTTGCCTCTGTTCTGATGATATGGGTAACCACATATTGCTAGTTTGGATCTATGATTTTATAATCAGTATATTACTAGCATTTTGAAGCCAATTGTTATGCCTAATCTTTAAGCCATGTAAAGTGTCATCTATCTGTTAGATAATACAAGGACACATATTGTATATTCTTGTCTGATCTTCTTCAATACAAAGGATATTTGATTGCAGTATCTCTAGAGCTCTCACAAAATGAAACATGGGAACATTTGTTCCTAAGACCTAACTTGCAATACTGCCCTGTTATTAGGTTTGAAGCATTGACTTTAAACAGTTGGCAGTTAAGCCTAGTTTAATTCAATTCCTAACACGTTAAGAGTCATTTTAGAGTCCAGGGGAGTAATTTTTTTTTATTAATTTCACACTTTGATAAACCTCTAAATTATTTATGAAGTCAATATTTTATATGCATGCAATAATATATATATACATTGAAAAAGTGCTAATTGACCATCTTAATAATTTATCTTTATTTTTCATTAAAAATTCATTTCTATTCTTACTGATAATGCTATTATTTAAGTAACAAAAATTTGAATTTTCTGCTTAATTATTTGCAAAATACAGTTTAAACTGTTACAAGAAAATGAATGTTTTTTTGTTTAAAGATTATCTTTGATAAATCAATACATAGATATTTGAAAATAAATGATTTTCTATTTATTTGAAGTTCTCTTAAGTTTAAAACACAAAATAGTTTCAATAGTTAGAGTTTTAGAAACTATCAATGATTTTAATATAAATATTGATTAATCAAAGTACTTGTGAATGACATAATATTTATAAGAAACAAAAAATGGCATAATCTAAAAATATAATTTTTAAAACTCAATCATAACTTTTACAAATTGCAAATCTATATAACTATAGGTATATTTACACAGCAAGTTCTAGAGATTTGATTTTTTGCTTTTATCTAAGGTGGGATTCGAACTCACTAACTATTGAACCAAAGACAAGAGCACTAACCATTCTGCTGCCAGCTCAACTCTAGAGATTTCAATAACATTAATTGAAACTGGTTAATTCCCATTAATATTAAACTGGTTGGTGAAGTCAATACTAGAGAAAAACCACACGTTTCCAATAAATATTTAATTTAACTCCATGAGTCTTATAACAGCATGAACTCATTATACCATTTTATATATAATTGCAGCATCACAATGATCTCAAATTAAGTCCATGAAACTGAATCTTACATTTTTATATGAAATAATTTCAGTACTGAAACATTGAAAAATTAAAACAAAAACATTAGTGATTTGATAATTTCACTGTTAAAATTTATTTTACTTTAAAGAAAATAAACATGGCCTTTTTTTAAAAGTCCACAACATAATTGTCTTAAATTTTTTATTAATATTTTCTTAAATTCTGATGTTTAATATTAATAAGAAACATAACTATTTGAAAATGATATTAAAAAGACATAACATTTTTCAATTTGAAAAATACAGTTGGAAATTTTCATTATATCTTTAATAAACTCTCTCTGAAACTTGTCATAAATTTTATTTTATATGAAATAAAATTGAAGCTTAAATCTTTCTGAATATAAAAATAACATTGACTTTAAATGTTTTTCCTCTTTTAGTATTGATCTTGAAGATGAAATCAATGTAGAAAATTGTATTTTATTGAAAGCACCAGACAAATGTGAAGGCCTTTATCCAACAGTTCCAGCTTGTCAATTACTTATATGTTGTGAAACTCCAAATTACATTTCTCGAATATCTGCCATAAGTGAAGCAAAAGTTATAGAAGTTTATGGCCATCATGGAGAGTATCTAAAAACTGTATTTAACTATTCCCTTGATGAATCTGAAAATTTATTTGTTTTCAGGGGAGATGTTGTATTGGATAAGCCCTTATCAGTTTGTTCTATTAAGGTATGTAAAAATTTGTCATTTTTTATTACCTGTATATAATCCACGGATTATGTGTTAAAAAACATCAGAAAAGCTTACAAGAAAGTTTTGAAAGAAATACTCTTTATGTTTCATAAAATAAATAACTGGAGGTACCAGGACACACCTGAGTTATTTAAACTATAATCGGCTTTGTGCAATTACGTTCAAAAACGAATTCGGTTCCTCTTAAAGATTTTACGGTTGTAAATTCGCTAACGTCATTGTGCAATTTGCCTTGACGTGAGCTGTTTCGTTTTGAACATTTCAAATTCGTATATAGTCATATTAAAGCGAAAATTTTTAAGTTACACAGCAGATTTTAAATTAAAAGCTATAGCGAAAGCAAATAAAAACAATGGCGTCAAATGTGTTAATGCGAAGTGAAAAACAAAGCACGCGCGGTATAAAAAAAAAAATTGTATAAAATACGCAATTTGTAAATAATCCATTTCTTTCATTTAAATATTAACGAATCAAATATATATTAATTTAAATATGTCTAACATCGTTTTAAAAGTTATTAGAAGCTAAATATCGATAAGTTTTACAAGACTCTCTTCTCAAAATTATCGCTTTTGATCGATCTCGTGCTTTCAGATCTAGACTGATATTTTTCATAATAAATGCTTTGTTCTATACAATTTATTACATTTTTAATACTACTGCGCATTTTTTTATTTCATGAGACGACACCAATATTATCAGCAGTACATATTTTAGACTATTCGCCGGAAAAAAAAAATTGCCGCGGATTTTTTCCTTTTACTCGAAAAAACGGCCGTGCGGATAATACGCCGCTGTGGATTATATACAGGAAAATATGGTATATCACTTAAATACTACTATTTAATTAACAGAAAATAAATGATTCACTCAAATAGTTAATTGGTATCCTATTGTATGAATGCTTATAAAGAAACATATTTAGGAATAGGATGGTTTCAAATTTTCTTTCACAAATTAGAAAAATCTTAATGATCCAAGTTTTCTTATACATATTTTGTCTCTATTTCAATAAATATTTATTAAATATAATATTTGTCCCAAATTTTATATTTTTGAATAAAATAATATAAAAAAATATACATCTCTCATTTATTTTCAAATTTTTGAAATAAGGTGGAAAAATTATACATAAAAAATATTTATTGGTAAATATTATTTACATTTTAAAATCTTAAAATTTCAATAGATTTTAAAAATAGACATTATATTGCTAAATGAAGTCAAGTTGAAATTAATTATCCTGTTTATTTTGAAAAAAATGTGTGACAATACTAATAATTTGTATAAATTACTAAATCTTTAAAATAAGAATAAATAAATAAAACAAATCTGAATTTGCACTTTTAACACAATTTCTAGGTTTACAATGCTTGTAATAAATAATAAACTCTGATTAAATAGCTAAAAACCTATGAAAAAACAAAAAAAAACGCTAATTGAATCAGTTTTATAACTAATCTGCTTATTTAATTTTACATATTAATGATGTAATATACATATATATCATGATAATATGTATGTTATATACTTACTCTTATCAGAAAAAGATACCAAGATATCATTTTATTTTATTTATTGTGTAAAAAATAGAAAAGTATTTTTTAAAAGCAGAAAAATTGTTAATATTTAACTAAAAATATGTATCTTTTTCAGGTTATTTTTTAAATATAGCCTTAACATAAATAACCTTACATACAAACGTATCAAATGTTTGTTTAATTTGATTATTTCCTGTAAAAATAAAAATATGTACTTAAGAATAAAGAATGTAAAAATTATCCTAGTTTAAATGAATGGAGGTACAAATATTCTTCTAAAATCTTAAAGTATACTCAAATATTTATGTGCTAAAACTATTGATTAACTTTTTACTAATCTATTTAACTTATGTAGTTTCATGTTATTTCCTTTTTTATATGTAATCATTATTTTCTTATAAGAAAATGTTTTTAACATAATGAATTTTTATGAAACCAATTTCTTGATAAAAATCGTATTAGATATTCTTGATTGTAACTGGAATTTCACTTTTATTTTATATACTGGGTGCAAAGTAGTAATGGCATAATAATTAGTTTTAAACCTATGAAGTATTTATAGAGAAAACCACAGTTATTTTAATAAAAAAATTTTAAAATTCTTTTTTTAAAAAATAAATTATTTCACAAGTTTTTCATTACTTTTTGATGCATGTATATATTTAATTATTAAAATACAAATAAAAAAATCAGCCATTTCTGGCTTTAATTGGTTTACTCATGTTTCCAACAGTAATTATAAGCAAAATTTCACAAAAATATACAAAAACTGCGTAAAAATAGTCTCCATAAGTATTGAATAGTGCGGTATAAGTTTTCAAAACAAACTTTTGATTTCACTAATTAAAAATTTAATATTTGGTTAATTTAGACAAGTCAAATAGAATTTTAATCAGCAGAATTTTCATTTTTTGTAGAACTGTCAAAGTGATTCATAAAGAATTTCCAATATGCCTGCATATTTAAATATGTATAATTAAAACTTTTTCTTTTAAATTACTTGCTTAGATCCTATATGTTGAATTACAAGTTAAGCAAGAATAACATATTTAGGCTAGTGTCAAATCCATGTTAGAGTTGAAAAATAGCATGAAATGATTAGTTATTTAAAATATATTTATTTGATATGATATTTTGTTTCCAATATGCATTGTATACCTATATACAAATGTTTATGTAACATTTATATTTCCATTATTTTTTACAGTTTGTAAACCTACAATCTCCAAATGAAATGTGGTTATTTGGTGTTAAAATACATACAGAGGGAGCAACATGCAGCCCACAAAGCCCTTTATCTTTCTCTACAATTGCAAAAAAATTAGAACATGTGGGAGATTCTTTAGATAACAAAGAAGAAATATTAAAGCAATGTTTTGGAAATTTACTGAAAATGGGTCTTCCACGATTTCCAATAACAAAATCTTGTGAAAATTTACAAAATCATACATCTTTACCAGAGGCTGCAACATCTAATAAAATAACAAATGAATTTTCCAAAGATTTAAAGATACAAAAAAATAAAGAAAGTGAAATTAGTAAAATGATGGAAGACGTATTATTCGATGAAACAAATGTCAAATTAAAATCCACCACTTCAAGTGAAGGGCAAACTTTTGTTTCAAGACCTACATCTCCTGTGGTATTTAAAAGGTAATTAAAAAATTTCATTTAAATTTATTCTCTGCAATCAGAAATTTATTATTTTAAAATATATTTATTGGAATTGACAGTTTCTTGCATGACAAATAGTGCATTTAATATAAATTACTTTGATGTTGAAATTATTTACAATAACCTTAGTGATTTAATTTTTCAAACTGATGCATGTAAAGTAATTTTCATTCAAATTGTGTAATCATGAATTAAAAAATTTAGTGACTTGAATTTAATAAGAACATATTAGGTTGGGGAAAAAGAAATCCATTATTTTTACGTGAACTTTATGTAACTTCTTTTGGATTCACTTTGTAAAAAGGTTTAAAACAGCTTTCATGTAGATTTTTAGGTCTTGCGCATTACGACTGTTGACATGCGGTTAACTTCGATCATTTTTGATATTTTATAGACATTTTCGACGATGCTGTATCCAGATGCGAGGTGCATCTCTAACATCAAAAATTGTACGTAACTGGTTGTTACAGTCTTCTATAGGACGATAAACCCCTTTCACAATTTTAGCCACCCGGCTATCATTTTCGCCGTTACAAGAGAAAAACGAAAATGTATCGAATTTTCTGTTTGTTGTCTTCCAATTTTAAAACCTTGTACTCGTAACTAAATTAATCAAATAAAAAAAAAAGCAAAAGGATATTTTAGTGTCAAATGTCATCTTTCCAACGAGTATAAGTCTGAAATTGTTTGATAGATACCTCACAAGATATCGATCACTACAGATGTCTACCAAAAAAATAATGGATTACTTTTCCCCCAACCTAATACTTAGATTTAACTAACAAGAACCGAATGCGTGTTATTGAAAATTTAATCTAAATAGAATGATGCACCATGGCTGAAATTTATTGTATATCATTTTTTAAGTTGCAAAATTTTAGTCAACTTTCCTTGAATTCGAATTGCATTAATAATGCAAATAATATGTGAGTAAAAGAATTTTTTTAATCAATTATTTTATTTAGACAGTTTTTATTTAAACTCATGAATCAGAGTGCATTCTTCATTTACTTTTTATTACACTTGTCTTATATTTATTATTTTTTTCACAAAACAGAATGTTTGGTTACATTAGCTCACATACTAGTATAAATCTACAGATTTCAATACAATTAAAGATCTGTTTTTATATATGTATTTTAACAACGTTTACCAATTTTGATAAATATGTATGAAATTTTAATTTATAAATATATATATATAATAATTTTTATTACAAATTTTGCAATTTTCAAAATCTTATTTTGTGCTAATGACATTAGTGGTGCTGAATTACTACATTTATAATTTTAGTTATTCTGCATTTACTCAAACAGAAGAATATGTAAATCTGGAAGAAAGTTTGAAATCATTTATTAATGAAAAAATGGAAGGAATCAATAAAAAGTTCTTAGAAATGGAAACAAAACTTTTATGTAAATTAGATGAAATTGAATCATTTATAAAGCCACATGGTGTACAAAATAATAATTAAATTTAAATAAAGACTCATTTGGAATGTTGCATTTGATATGTTGAGTTTGTATCTTTTATGTATTTCTTGTGAAATAAAAATCGTGCAAAATTAATATAGTTCTTTTTATTCAATATTTTTTGAAAGAGCTTGCAACTGTAAAACTTCATTTGGTTCAGCTGTTAAAATAGAGCCAGATATTTCCCATATTTGTACATTTCCGTTGGAACAACTGGTTGCAATTAAACTTGGGCTGTAAAAAATGTGATTTGTAAAAACTTCAAATTTGAGTTAGAAAAAATTATTTAAGAATCAAATGAATTTTAGTTTGAGATTTGATATATTTTACATTTCATTCTTTAAAAATAAATACAGACTTTTGATTATGTTATTTTTTTGACACACATATATGAAACTTAATTTGGTTAAATTCTGAAAGCAGATCAAGTTCAAATCATTAATCATTCCAGAATTGTCATTGATATTTATATACACACAGTGTGAAACTTAATGTTAAACTAATTCTAAAATCCAGTATGTTTTACTAAATTACATAAATAAAAAACAGTTTTGAAAAATAAATTAAAACATTTCTTATTTTAGGAAGTCTTTTATCATAATATAAATGATTAAAAGATACAATTGTAATGTTGTTTTACAAAATGTAATGTTTCATAACATTTAACATAATTTGTTAATTTAGACTGAAACAATAAGATAAAAGTATTACTGTTCTGATTCCATTTTTAAATATTTTTTTCTTACAAAGTGGCATTGAATTTTTTTAAATTAATTTCTTTAGATAATACTTGTAAATATTTCAAGTTTCTGTAATGTAACTATATCGTATTTTCCTGTAAATAATCCACAAAATATGTGTTAAAAAATTCTAAATTTCGTAGTGTGTATTATAACAAACCATGGTTATTATGATAAAAAACACTCTCCATCAGATAAACATTTTTTTAAATTTTCTTGTAAGCTTATGTTTCAAAAAATAAATAACAGGTGACACCACAACACGGCTAACTTGTTTCAGCTATAATTGACTTTGCCCAATTACGTTCAAGAACGAATTTTGTTTCTCGAAAAGATATTACAGTTGCAATTTGCCAACGTCATTTCGCTTTTTGTTTTGACGTGAAATATTTCTTTCTAAAAATATTCAAATTCGTATATCGTCAAATGGAAGCGAAAACGTTTAAGTTACACAGCAGACTTTAAATTAAAAGCTATAACAAAATCGAATAAAAAAAGATATGGTGACAAACATATTATTGTGAAGTGAAAAGCAAATGCACGGTACAAAAGAAAAATATACGCAATTTGAAAATAATCCATTTCTTTCATTTTATTATAAAGGAAGCAAATATAAAAAAATGAGTCTAATATTTTTTTAAAAGTTATTAGAAACAAAAATCCATAAATTTTACTAGAATCATCTCAGAATTAACACACTTTATGATGAGAAAAAAAGGTCCTGTGAATAACAAACTGATACAGATTATATACAAAAAAATACGATACTTAGTTATACAGTACATACTAATATATTTTAAAATATATTCTTCAAGGAAATTTAAACTAATTTAAAAAGAGAGTGATAATTAAAAAAAAAACCTACATATTACAAGAATTTATGGGGTAAACCAATTTTGAAAATAAAATAATTGCAAACCAATTAAAATTTAATATTGTTTGGAATAAAATATTATCTTTTTATGATTGAAACACATTAAACAACGATTATAGACAAAATTTAAGCAAGGGATGACATACTTAATATTTTAGAAAACAGTGCATAATAAATTTTAATTTTGAATATTCTAAACAATGACATATAGACCAATTTTTTTTGTAAATAATTTTCCAGCAATGGCTCAGACCAATTATAAACATTACTCCAACATGCTTCTCTGTATCTACTCTATCTAGCAGAGAAGCAGCTAGGTAGGAGTCTTCATAGTTTAGCTGCAGGGATGAAACAGGAGATCCCGCCACTCGTGGCCATGACTTAACTCCAGCCGTGTTAGCGAACATGAAGAATCTCTTTGGCAGCCAGGTTTTACTTAAAACTTTCTCACAAGAATGATGCCCAAGCCACAACAGCCCACTTTAGTACAAATGTCATCTCTCAAAATATGATTGAACTGTTGATAAAGATGTGTAACACTAAAGAATTTTTCAATATAATTCGATTTAAATTATGAATATTCAATGCTGTGCTGCTATTTAATTATGAGATCAGAAATAGTTTCAAATAAAATTAATGATTTTATATAAAAATATAATGTCTAGATTTTACTTCATATTTCCTGTCTAATTAATAAATTAAGTATTAATGAAGGTTATTTAATATCAGCTGTGCAAAGTTATTTTAGAAATAATTACATGTATAATTAATTAAATAAGTTATATTCTTTTATTAATAATAAAAATCAAATAAACATGTACATAAATTAATTTGATTATTTCCTTATATATAAGTCTATAATTAGAAAATAAAAAAATTCCAAAGAAACTGGCAGAAATACCTTTTATACATGCAATAAAATTTTAGCAAAAGATATAATTCAGTTATTTATAATAAAAAATAAATCACAGAACAATTTATAAAATAAGAATTATTGCAATAAATTCCTTTTATATATGCAATATACAATACTAAAATTTTAATAAAAGATATAATTTAGTTATTTATAATAAAAAGTGAATCACTGAACAATTAAAAAAATAAGGATTTATCATTTTTAATGAATGTGGTATTAATAATTGTAATAATAAGTTAATAATTGTTTGTTTTTCTTGTTTTAATAATTGTGTTTATAAATTATTTCTAATCTTGAATCTTTTGAATTTATTCATTTATTTTTCCCATTTATATAAAAACTAGTTAGAAATTCTTTGAAAGTGATGAGTACATAGTATAAAAATACAATTTCTTCATAATTAAATTTTATAGAGTCCATACTTATTTTTATTATTCTGCAAAGACAATCCAGCATCATTTTCTAAAGTTAGTAAGCATGATTCCGTGGGAGATTTCTCATTGGCTACTAAATCCCAGATATTAAGTTGCCCATTACTACATAAACAAGTCAGAACAAGTGGTCTTGTTGTTGACCATTGAGCAGCATTAACACTACCAGATGGTTGTTGAAGAATAATTAAAGCTTTTGGCTGTAAGAACATTTCAAGTAAATATCTATATAAATCTTTACTCATAATTATATATAATTATGACCAAAAATTAACATATCAATGATTTTTTTATAAATATCTGATTTGATTTCACCATAGTAATTTGGTAATTTTTTCTATCAAATGTTAATACATTTTGTCTTTAATAGTAATATATGGAATCCAATATATATTTCTTTACTTTTTCATTTTAGATGTATTATTATAATGACAAAATGTTTAAACATTTACAAAACATAACATCATGGTGATCTTTTGGTGAAATTTTATAATTAACATTTGATAAAGGTTATATATGCTATTACTATATAGAAAAAATACTCTTTTGTGCAATCAAAATCCCATAAATTAAGAATCAATGGATTTTTAATATCAGGTACTTTTCCACTCTAAAAATACCAATAAGCGCTTCAGGAACATTAAAAATGAAGAGAATATATGTCTTTATTGTTTTTACTTTTATTTCCAAAATAAATTGCATTTTTAATAATTTTTGCAATGAAATTAATTATGAACTTTGATTTGTATGGGATAACCTAACAGCTGAAGACTTATAAAGCTTTGTTAACATCATACACACGTGTATCAGCTGAGTACATGCAGAAATGTAATTATTTTATTGTTCATTGATAGCAGATAATAAACCTGGAATTGCTCATTCTCAAGAATTTAGTTTTACAATTTGAATATTAGTTTTAGATAAATATAAATTAAAACTTTTTTAAAGTAATGGATGCTGCTACTGAAATTAATGAAATTGTTTTGAAACTTTTATTACTCAAATTATTTGGCGTATAGACACTTAAAATAAAAAATATATATAGTAGGTGTTATTTTTATGAACTTGTAAGGACTGCTAAAACAGTTCTTAAAATAGGAAAATAATATATATTATATTCTCTATTATATATATAACCTGATTTTTTTTAACAAATTACTCTTTCTTTATAAATAAAATACTATTAGAAAGGAATTATTTGTAATGTACTACAATAAACACATGCAAAATAAGATTCATAATTAAAAACACTTAATTTCATTTTATTGATTCCACTTTCACTACACAAATTTCAAAAGCTCAAACCGTGTATGGCTTTAAATTTTTGAAGCCAAACGTCTGATGCTTTGAAAACTTATATTCAGAATGTCATAAAAGAGAATTCTATAGCAAAGCATTTGGAATTCCCTTTCATGAAATTACTATCAACAGAAATATTCATTCTTAGAGGGTTTGCTGGTAGTTTCCTTTTTCAAGTATTTTTATTCAAGTTTTTAAAATTGTCTGGAGTGTGTTTTTTGAATTCTACATTTATTTGGCAATTGCTGTTTCATTTAACATTTCCATCTACCTTTAGAATTTTCTTTTTTATTTCAACAGATAAACACACAATTTTTTCAACTGCAACAAATCCTCAATGGAATTGGCTCAATCTCTTTTTCGACAAACAAAATCTTCATTAATTCAGTTGTTCAAAAGAAATAAAATTAACTACAGAACAACAAAGCTTAAACTTTTAAATAATTTTTCCTCTTTTCTGTTTTTGTATGTATGGGCAGGAAAGGAGTTGAGCTCCTCAATTTTTTCCCATAAAATGTCTGATATCCATGAATCTTTGACTAATTTTTGTCACAGTCTGGAATGCCTACACGTTCCACTTCATTATTAAAGAATGAATTTCTTAAGCATTAAATAAAAAGGAAATAAAAAAATAGATTATAAAAAAATTAAAAAAGATAACGATTTGTTAGACACAGAAGTTCTGATTAAAGAGATTTTTTAAAATTTTAGATCCTAAATGGGAGTTAAAATTATCATTATGTCTATGGTGTTAGGATAGGGACAAGTGACTGGCTCATAAATTAGGAGTTTGCAGAAATGAGTGTCCACTGTATTTTTAGTTTCAGGTAGGTCAATTTCAGCTGTAAAATACAAATTTCATGTTTTACATATTAATTTTTGAAAAAAATTTTATTTACATAAAAATTGTTATATTTTATGATTCCTAAATAAATATATTTTTCAGTTTAAAAATTTAAATATGAATTGTTACCTCATTTTAAATATTTTTGCCGCAAGCCTAAGAATAATTGTAGCAGGGGTAGGAATACAGAAATTTTTTTCAGGACACTATTTTCAAGAAATATCAGGACATATTTCAATAATTAAAGAAAACCAATGTTACTTTTACATATTAATTTAACACATTTTAGAAAGGAATAAACTATTTAATAAATTCTGAGTTTTTTAATTTTTAATACAACAATATGAAAAATGATACAGAAATTTAAACTTTTTATACTGAACATTTTCTGAAAATTATTAAGTTACATGATAAATGCTTTAATTTAACAGTTAATTTATGTATAATTGAATAATGTTCATTTTGAACTGGATGCATTAACATTTAATTCCGATAATTTAATACTGCACTTTTTTAATTTATCATTCACAGATGCAATCTCTGCATTAGCAGCAGACAGCATTATTTGTCGAACTTTCACATCACTCATATTATCATCACTGATAATACATGCTATTTTTTTAGTTGCATCATCCAAAAATTTTTGAGCTACACACTGATTATCAAGCAAATTTTTCTTTTCTTCCTCAAATTCATGAATTTTTTTCTAATAGGTGCGATTTTTTTCACTAGTAGCTTCTACATCTTCCTCATCCTTTTTTTTTTCTTCTCTAATTGTGTTACATCTTTTGATTTTTCCATATATGATGCATGAGATTTCTGAATATAATGCATCATTTCTTAGGTATATGGAATGGAGGAAACAGAATTGCCATGCATTCGAATAACATTATGACAAATCCGTAAACTTTGAACGGTTAATTCCAATAAAGAAGCTCTCTCCTTTGTCACAACAGAATTGTTAGTTCAAAACCCTCTTTCTGGTTGGGAATTTACATTCAATAACGACATACATGCTTTAACCACTCTAGAAAGAGTAGGATATTTTATATAACCACCAGCATCTTTTATATTGAAAACCGCATTCCAGTATTTACAGATATTTTGATCATTTTCATAATCATTCACAATCAAAGTCACATCTTCACACATGTAAAGAATCCACTCTTCATTCATCTTATCAAAATCTGAAGAAGTTTTATTCACATGAAGAATATGTTGAATTAATGTGCAACATGAACTCCTAGACTCTTCCTTTTTTCTATTATAAGGAGACAAACACTGGAGATCTTTAAAGGATTTGTTATAGGAAGTTTTTGAAGCAAATGCTTTGAAATTGCTATGTAGCAGCTTCTGATACTTTGTAGAAATGTTGTTTTATCAGTAAGTTCTTCCAGCATTGCTTTTGCACCATGACCTACTTCAATCTTGTTTAAATTGAACTTTTCCTGAATCAACATTAATTTGTAGCAACTTTACTCCATTTTTTTTTCACAGATTTCTTTTAGGTTTAAAAATTTAAACATAATACTGCGAATAAGTTCATTTAACTTACTGTACATCACATATACTAAAGGTTCGACTTTTTGCATTAGAAGTAAATATGGTTCAAAAGTTTTACAAAAAAATGAAACAAAATGCAGATATGCCAGAGTCTAGGGTCTTTCAAATGTTTTATAATCCGAAGATGTCTATCAGAAAGAGAAGATTTTGACTCTTTAGATACTTTAACAATAAAATATTCTTTTAAAGCATATTGCTCATCGATTTTCTCACAAATTGACCCCAAAGTTAACCAATTTCTCTCAACATAACGAAGGAAACTAAGTCTAGTTAAGGTTTCTTTCAGTATTTCCAACTGTAAGGAATGATATTCTTCCCTTCTTGAAAGAGATAGCTTGAAAAATTGATGAATATCTACAGCAAATCTATCAATAATACAGTCAATACCCTTACATAGTGCTCCATGGATTATGTATAAGCAACGCATACCCAAATCAATTAATAATGGTAAACTTTGCTCTTACTCAATTAACGATTTATTTGCTTTAAAACAGCTAAATTAACTCTTGGTCCATCCATTGACAACTGCATTAATTTTTCTAAATTCAAACCATTATTTTGAATAAAACTTAATAAAATTTTTACAATTTTATTGGCTTCAGCATGCCCTGAAAAATGTGATTCGAGGTAACAAATGACATTTTTACATTATTTATCAGACCAATATGAGATGTAAATATCCAACTGTTTCTCTATTCTTTTGTAGTAGTTTCATCGAAAAGTAAAACAAAATATGAAGTGCCGATATCCCGAAACAAAAGAGTTTTGAAATACGGACCTAATCCAAAATTAATCATATACCTGACTTTTTTGTCAGATAATTTGAGATTTTTGGCTATGGAGGAATTATCAAAAATTTCTCCATAAATGTTAGCTAAATCATTCAAAGATGAAAAAGAATAATTGTTTTTTATTGCCACCAAAACTAAAACGGTTTCATCTTTAATGGTTTTCTCTGATCTCGTTTTGGGAAGCCATGATTTGTTATTCACTACTACAGTCCATGTCGACGATTCAGATGAAGTTGATGACTTGATAGTAAATAATGTTTGATTCTTGTAACAGTTCAGCTTTTTTGTGTTTTAATCCATCTGCATGAGCAAGCATTTGTCTAAAACCCATACTTGAAACACTGAATTTGCTTTTGCATACGAAACACTCCGCAGAATGAACCTCATCAACACTTCAGCACCATGTCTTGATTAGGCATTTATTCCTATCTTGCAATTCCAACCATTTGTCGGAAAATTTCGTTTTTTTTTTTTTTGCATTTTTAAAAGAAAATTAAATGTTTTCAAAAAATAAAATTCTAAGCTTGCTAATAAACATTCTTCATAACACCCATCAAAATCTTTTAAAATGGTGCGATAAGCGTTTCACACATGCGCATAAACGTAGGCCAATAATTCTCACTATTTCGCCATCATTGTAAATAGTTGTGCACTACTAAAACTAGAATCTTTGTCTGTAAAGGCAGAAAATAGAATTTAATGGTAAACCTAAAATTTTTTGACATGACAGGCGTGAGCAATGGCTGTAAACGAGGCGGAGATGAATGTATGGCAACCCTATTTCCGGTTTGAAAGAGAACAGAAAAGGGGGAAATTTTCTCTTTCTTTTTGCATAGAAAGCAAAAATATATTCCACTGAAAGAAAAATTTACAATTGAAAAATATAAAATTATTAATTGAAATTAAACTTTCAAAGGAATGTAATGAAAAATTAAGGAATTCCAGGATTTATTTTGAAAAATAAGGACATTTCAGGATGTTTTTTAAAAAATCAAGAATATCAGGACAACTCCGAGCCCTGTTGTAGATAAGTACAGAAAACCTAATTTTCACTCTAACATTTTTCACATTAGAAACACTAATGGAGTAATTATAAACTTTTTATACATGAGACTTATACTATTTTGTAAAATATAATATAGGTATTTATATAAAATTAAATACATACAAATTCATTACTTTCATGTTACAACTCCTTAGTCCTTTTTTTAAGAAAAAAAAATATTAAAAGACAATTATTACATAATTCATGACTCATAACTTTAATTTTTATTAAGTTTTTCAAAGAAAAAAAAAAAGATATAATAACTTGAATCAGATACGTTTTTATATTTAAAGTACTAAAAGGATAATAAATAAATGTTTAAAATTAACAGGAGGAAAGAAATAAAATGTTGGCTTTTCTGCTTTTTCATTTTAGATTCAAATTTTACAATACATTTTAAATTAATAACTCTATACATTATTTAACTATAAATTTTATTTTATTAATGGACTCAAAATTATGCATATAAAATTATATAATATAAATTTATACAATTATATAAAAATTCCAGTATTCTAAATAATTGTTTAAATATGGAAATATACAGAAAAATTATTTGAAACATAAACATTTTTCAGTTTAATATTGTAAACTTAAAAAGTCTTTATTAAACTTACTTTACCTGTAACAAACTGTATATTCTGAGTTCTCCATCACTTCCTGCAGTCAAAAATATATTTCTAGAAAATGGAGAAAACTGCACAGCTGTGACTTGTCCTTTATGTCTCTCAAAGCCCATATTAATTGGACATTTTAAGGGAAGTGAATTCACTTCAGAGTCTGAAAATATTTTTAATTTATTGCAATTACCGAACTTGTTTAAGAACCGTAGCTTTAAAAAAAACATCTTTATTTTTATAAAATAAAATTCTGAAGCATTATGTACATCTTAAAATCTATATAGATATAAATTTATTGAATACATTTTTATGTAAAACTTAAATGATATGTAATAAAATTTATTCAAGATTATAGCAATAGATAATAAATTTACATTTTTTAGAAGTAGCATTATTATAAGTTAATAGAAATCAATATATTGTGTGCATAAGTTTAATTCATCTGATATTGTACTGATTAATGCTAAATTAATTTAATTAAAAGAAATTAGTTACTGTAAAATATTAATTGATCAGCAGTTTTATTAGAACTCAAAAAAAAAATATATATATATATATATTACAATTTGTAAAAACCATGTTATCTTTCACTTCTGTCTTTAGAATTAGATAATCCTATCTTAGGAATATAAAGTTGAAATTAGATTAACCATAAGCAAAATATTAAAAGGACAGATGTTAGAAATACTGTTAAAATTTTCAATGATTCGGAATTCATATTCTTTTTTCATGAAAATATTACATAGAATAATTTTATTAGATAAATAAAATTATAATGCACAATTTACACAAATAAAGTACTTTATAAACTTGAAAATCCTTTTCTTAGTTTTAGGTAAAGTTTTCTAATTACAACAAAATATTTTAAATAATTTTCATTCATTTAATAATGAAAATTACCGAGTTCTTCATATAGATTATTTTTGTTATATGTATGGACTAAAATTATTGATGAGAAACTATCACTATAATTGTACTTTCAATGATTGTAGATGTTTTATTATATAATACTATTTAAAAATTAATACATATTCAAACCACTTATGCATATTCTATAGCATTAATATATAAAATAAAATGTTTAAAATATTATATAAAATTGTATAATGAAAGCAGCATATAAAATCACCTTAATTCTGTATTGAACTTACATAAAGCAGAAATTTTTGTTTCAAAAGAACACTGGAAAATACCTCCACCCTCTATTCCAATTAGAAAAATAGAGTTGTCTTCATAATTGATAGACATAGATGTTACTGAAATATAGATGAAATGTAAATTTTTTGTGCAAATATTATTTAAATACT
>JAPDSC010135575.1:0-13959 GCA_026290005.1 Latrodectus geometricus | reverse complement strand
AGACATGGACCTTAACAAAAAATGAAGAGAAGATATTAGCGACCTTCGAAAGGAAGGTCCTGCGAATTATATTTGGCGCTGTTCACGATAATAACAACTGAAGAAAAAGATACAATTTTGAAATATATAAGATCTTTAATGACAATGATATTATCAAGTCTATAAAACTAAGAAGAATGAGATGGGCAGGGCATGTAGTAAGAATGAGCCCAGAACGAACAGCATTAAAAGTTTTTAATGTAATCCCTTTTAATAAAAGACCAAGAGGAAGGCCCAAAAAGAGATGGAAAGACTGTTTGGATGAGGACTTTGCCATCCTAAAAGTAAAGAACTGGAGATGAATTGCTGGGAGAAAGGCAGATTGGTAAAAGCTTCTGAGGAAGGCCCAGTCCCACAAAGGGCTTTCGTGCCAATGCTGATGATGATGATATATTTAAATGATATTATTGTTATATATTTAAATATATAAGCAGGGGAACTATATTAAGGCTATATTTTAAGTGCTACTGTTTGGGAAACTGGAATTAATACTTGAATGGCATGTATGAAATATAAATATGTAGTGACAGATATTTTGGTTTTCGTTTTATTGTCAATTTTGCATACGAAAAATAATGAGAGATGAATTTATGATTTAAAATGGATTCAGAAGCCTGTAAACTTGTATATTTGAAGGAGGAATCAAATCTACAAACAGTTGAATTGAAGACCATAAGCGGAAGACAGTTCACTTATCAGCATATCGAGCAAGAGCGAGAGAAATGAGTCCTGCTGTTCAAATAAAAGAGAAAGTAAAAGTTTTGAAAATAAGAAAATTTAAGATATTATGAAGGTTATCTTAGTTTTGTTTTATTAACTTTCTCAAAGTTAAAAGAAAAGTGTGAGTAACAATGTAAGAATAGAAATAATTTAACTATAATATAAATACTCAAAAGTTCTCATCGTTAAATATAAATTAAAAGGAAAAAATTTTTGAAAATGTTCACTGTTCCAAATTAACTATATTCAAACAAAATAAGGAGCTATGACAGGAGACATTTTAACTCAACTCGAATGTCTTTGTGTAGATTTTTTTCTTGACTTTTAAAAACACAATTATGTCAAGAAAGGGCGTCAATTACGTCATTAAGTGAGCTCGTATATATTAATTATTAATCTAAAGAAACATTCTTTTCTTGTATTTTATTTTTATGACATTCAGTACATGAAAATGCAGTGAAATTTGCATAATTACTTTATCTCTGTCCTCCCGGGAATTTTTCAGTTAATTACTACTTGGGGAGCAGACAAGAAGATATTAGCACCATAGAAGGTTATTATCTTCTATTAATCTTTGAACTAATAAAGAAACATCAGAAAAATTTGCTTGCAAAGTTGCATTTTGTTAAACTAATCAGGAATTTATGAATATATTACGTAACAATAGGCAGTATTCAGTTGGATATTTAAAAAGCTGAAATATATCCAATAAATTTTCAAAGCGTATTAAAAAAATAACAATGCTAATAAAATTTCAACAAGTATTATTGTTATCTAACAAATGAATTGCTTATAAATATTTAAAAAGTTAATACAGTTTATTTAAATATATATTGACTTTATAAAAGCTATAATTTTAAATTTATAATCGAGTAATGATTTGAATTTTAAATCTTGAAATATAATTTCAAAGGGATGAGTTTTTTGTGTCACCGTTTTTTAAAAGAATTATTAAGGGAATATATTCATAATTGTTTATAAAATGAATAAGCCCTTTGATATGAAAATCATCTCACCCTGAAAGTTAAGGAAATTAAAATTGGAACTACTTTGATATGCCCCCCCTCCTCAAATCGAAAATTTGGCGACTTATTTTTTTCTCACAAAGCAAAATACTTGTTTTTGGTGCCATTTTTTATCACCAAGATGGATTCTCGCTAAATGCAAATAATTAATATATAAAAAACTTAAAAAAAAAAAAAAAAACTCAAAAATGGTACAAAATACAAGAAAATACTAAATTTGGCAACATCAAAAACCTAAAAGCAGAAAAAACCTAAATTGGAATCACCAAAATAAGAAACAGCAACCCTTAAAGTCCATAGGGATTGCCAGATTTGGCGTGTAATTTTTGGGGGGTGGGGTATATCAAAATTGTTCCTAAAAATTTTCACGTATTAATAGTGTTAACACATATTAATGCATACAAAAGTATATAAAATTATTAATAATAAAATTGAAAACATGAATTATTGTCCATAATTTATAAATGTAAATGAAAATTGTTTTTCTGCTTTATTGAATATTTAGTTTGATGAAAATGGAAACTTTTTAGGTATAAAAATATTCTAGCTTCTTTTACCATTCCTTACTAGCATACAATTCAATAGATAATTGTTGGGTATCACAAATGTATTATTGAGCGGTTATGGCAACTAAGATTACAATTATAACAATCGGATATCATCAACAATGGCATTCTTTGTTCTTACACATTTTATATCGTTAAAAATCTATGTATCACACGATGATCCATAGCAGAGATTGTATTGCGACATTGGCTGGTTGGTTGGGTTTTGTGGCGCAAGGTCCAAAAAGGACAAGCTGCGCCATTGCGGCATTGATTAAGAGCACAAAGATGTATTCACTGAATACTAAAATTGCGTTATTATTATGATTATGGTTATGTTTTGAATCTACCGAACACAATACATTCGGAAGAGGACTACAATATATGATTATTTTGAAATGCTATAAAGTGAACCAAATTATAGTCGGTATTAGCCTATTACCAAACAACCAACCACGAAAATCTTTTACTTTCGACCTACGAAAATCATTTGATTTTCGTGGTTGGGACTACAATATATGATTATTTTATATATGATTAAAACGTGGGGGAACTACAATATATGATATACAATATATGATTATGTGAACCAAATTGTGATTGGATATTAACGCAAATATATCGGCATATTACCAAACAACCAATCACACAAATATTTTAATCTATCTCACCAAATATCGATGATCCGTGATCTATGATTTTCTTATAAACAAATGTGTATGGAATCTAGCAAAATAAAAACAAACTATTTAAATTTTATCTATTTCTGGGTGAATGGCAACGACAAGTAGATATGATTGCATTTGTCACTGGTTACTAGATAGTGAAATGTATTTATGGTTTTCTTCCTTCCAGTACGTCTTAATATAAAATGCTGGGTGATGACAAACCGTGTCTTATTCAATTATGCCAACATTTTTTCACAATATCGTCAGAGTTACATAAAATACGATTAATTAAGTGCATCAGACATAGATAACTATTTAAATTCTGTTATTAGATAATTATTTTCTTAGCGCTAACAGTTTTTATATTTCTCATGTTGATTACTTAAAGAAGTGCTCTTGAAATAGATAAACAAGTAGTAATAATAATTTCAATGCTTTTTTAAATGACATGAAATTAAATCTAAAAGTATTTTATTAGTATTCGTTTTTAGTCATAATGTCATGGTTAACTTTTGTTACCATTTTCCATGTACTTTCATGTCAAATTTCTTATCTTGCAACACAGATTGAAATCTGTTTTCTATGCCAGATTGATCTGAGTTTGATTTCCAGAAGAAAATTAGAATTTTTATTAGATTTCAATTTTCTTTTGATTATACCTAAGGTTTTTAGTTTTATTTCTTATTTTGATTAGCTTTTAGTTTGTTGAAAATGAGGCGTTGAGTAATCTGGCAAAATGTTACGATGTAAATTACAACTACAATGCCAATTTTTGTAATAGGCTGCCTTTATTTCT
Source organism: Latrodectus geometricus (assembly GCA_026290005.1). Lineage (NCBI taxonomy): Eukaryota > Metazoa > Arthropoda > Arachnida > Araneae > Theridiidae > Latrodectus > Latrodectus geometricus. Next base: position 10,166 of record JAPDSC010135575.1, on the reverse strand, counting down.
TCTTGACGGAAATACAATAGTATTAAACATTTTGAAAAATATCAAAACAAAAATATGCTTAAAGTGATCAACCAGTAAAACTACTTAAAACGCAAAAATAATTGTATGCGATTTCTCCCAAACATTTTAAAATTCTTAAAACGAAAACAATTTTTAATCGAAGAAAATTACATTCAGAACATTTTAAATTTATTTTAAAAATACATTTTTGTTACTTGTTTGAGTGGAATATAAAGTTTTTGATGATTTTATCAGGCTTTATAATGGTTTTAAACTTAAATATACACTGCAATTTTACTTATAATATTGATTAAAGTATTAGATATTAGAATGTTTTTCCCTTAATATTTTATGAGTAGAATATAAATTTTCACTTTGATTTTCTAAAGTGTATCAGGAATTATAACTTGTTGGTAGTTTCTGCCGAGTCACTAACGAACTTCTTTTAATTGGGCCATACATAAGCTGTAATCCCCACAACTTATTGATGGGTTTTCTTGGGTCCATATATTGATTGTTTTGATTGATATACATAAGAATCATGTTCCTATTGATTGTTTTCGTCAATCTATATAGGAGCTATTTTCGAAATCCAGAAAGTGAGAATCACAAAGGGAAAAGAAGACATATAAAGGCAACACCGCAAAAGTGTGAAATGGAAAACTGGAGAGTTTGGTTCACAGGCGAAAGGAACGGTACATGCAGCTTGTGTCGTCACATGGAGGAGGTGGGGAGGGATGCAGATGCAGGAGGATGGAGAGCAGCAGAAATGGTGGCGGAAGTTAACGGTTTGCGTCGGCTGTTATCGGGACCGCGCTCGGCCAAGCGCGAGATGTTCATCGTCTGCTTTTCAGGGGGTGGGGATGGGCCCTCTAAGCATTCTCTTCCTCAGAAGAGAGTGAAAATTGTGGAGGGGGGGGGGAGGAAAAGAGAATATATTCGCGTGGTGGCAAAAATAAAAACCTCCCTGCTGGAATGAGAGATTGGAAGGCGTTTCGGGAATTTCCTTGGTGTTTGGGACTGGAAGAGGGGGTATCGAACTGTTTTCGTTTGACAACAGCGCATAAAGTCGTAGAAAAATAGCTCTAAGAGTTTCATTTCAATGAATTGTAATTAAGTTATTCACTCTGAAAGATATTCGAGAAAGCTTTTACAGATTTTTCTTTTGCTAAGCGAAATCGTTAAAATCCTAATTTCTTAAGGACTCACTTCGTTAATAGCGTTATGTTTAATCAATTTAATACAACTCAAAAATTTGAAATGATCATGATGTCATTTTAAAATATTATAAATGTTGGTAAGAGGATATTATTTATTTTAACATTCATAATGACGTAGTTATGAATGTTAAAAAAAATTCATAACTGCATTATTATGAATGTTGTAGTCATGGTTCACAGTGATGTAGTTATGTTCGAATGAGGTGTTTATAAAGATGTAGTTTTGTTCATATGAAGTGTTCATAATGATGAAGTTATGTTCATATGAAGTATTCATAATGATGTAGTTATGTTCATATGAACTGTTCACATAATGATGTAGTTTTGTTCATATGAATTGTTCATAATGTTGTAGTTATGTTCATATGAAGAGTTCATAATGTTGTAGTTATGTTCATATGAAGTGTTCATAATGATGTAGTTATGTTTATATGAAGTGTTCACATAATAATGTAGTTATATTCATATGAAGTGTTCACATAATGATGTAGTTATGTTCATATGAAGTGCTCATAATGATGTAGTTAGTAGTGAAACAAAGATATGAACAAATGAGCTCCAAGGAAATCCTATTTCATTTATAGCAATATTCATTTTCAACTTTAATTATAAAATAATAATTAAAGGAAATAAAATGAAAATGCAAGAGCAAACACAGTGTATATAATGTAAAAATAATCATTATTATGTAACTAAACAAACTATAATATTTTTATATTAACGTTAACTGAATAAAAGGTTAAATTAACCTTGAAGATAAAAATTGTTTTAAAATTGAGTTCCAGATTTTAGCCAAGTACTCAAGGAAACTAAGCTACTAGATACTTTTATTCACAATTAGATTGATTTTCACTTAAAATAATGCTTTAAAATAAAAACATTAATTTTAAAAAACTGATAAACAATATAAAATGAAAACTGATATAAAATGATATTTAGGTGGTAATGATGCTTTTTGGTATTGAAGTTTTGTGAAAAAGATGTTTTAATTTGATCTTTAACAAGTTTAACAATAATAGAGAAATTTAATCTTGGTTAAAAATATACTTGCAGTTAGTTATTGAGCATAACTATACCTCGAACACGCAAAATATGCCTAATGAATTTAGATTTGAATAACAGAGTGAAAGTTCGGTGACTTTAGAAAAGAAAAAGACGTCTTGGTTGTATTTCTGTTACAAAGATTTGCCGCGGTGTGAAACGTTTGAACACAATCATAGATTATAAAATAAATGGTTTTTCAAAACGGAAAATGAAAGAAAAGAAAGACTAAAATAATTTCTATAGTACAATAAGTGTATTACAATCCTTATTTAGAAACATTTTGCAAAGGTTTATGCAAAATTAAGTAAATATCGATAAGTTTTTGAATTCTTATTCTCTAATTAGAACTTTGATGTGTTGATTAGTTTTTTATTACGGATATGAATTCTATGAAAAAAAAAATAAAATAAAATAGTTGTGATCTATTTTTCCAGATGGAATTTATTTAAATTTAATTTAAAAATTGTCTCAATTTTATTTGGATCTCTGAAAAGAATACTAAATTTATTTAGTAGTTACATATTTTCATGAACAAATTTTCTGTATGTATATTACCTACATATTTATATCTTCTTATTTTTATATAATTAAATTTTGTATGTGAATTTAATAATCATGGCAAAAATTTAAAATACATAATTTTTTTTAAATTATATGCAATTTCATATTTCCTTTTTATTCTTTTAAATAGAATTAAGAATAATTATTTAGTTGAATTTGTTATCATTTCTATGTTTGATAAATTCTATATCCTAGAACCCCATAGTCTTGATTGCAAAGAAAGGCGTTCTACTAGTTTCTGCTAAGATACGCGATATCTTTGTCTAAACTGATTTTAATTGGAGGTAAAGGGGAAAGATTCCTGTGAAGGAAAGGTGCGACGATGAGCTGTTTGCTCGTAAAAGAGCCGTGTATTTATTTTTCAACCACCACCCAACGCATAGTGGTGGGCTAACGAATATTTTCCCGATAAAAATCGCTTAATTAGAAAAGGGTAATTAAAAGAGTCCCCCCCCGTCTTTGTTTCCGATCGTTAGCAGTGTTGGTGGAAGTTAATGCGTAAATTGGTTAATGACTCCCCATCCAGAAGCTTAACGAATTCGGAAGTTCAGGTGCTCTTACGGCCCTTTTACCACCCCCACTTGCAAGGAATTCACCAAGCAGCACGAGTTACACCGTCGGATGGGGGTGCTAAATTGAGTTTTTACCTTATGAAAGTAGGGAGGTAGATAGTGTTAAAGGTGAACAGTTTCGTGGGAACTCTTGTGCGTTGATACTTTGCTTTCTGAGCAATTGCTGTTTATAGAGCAACTCTTAGAAAAGCTTGAAATTTAGAGTTTTGTGTAATTCACTTCTGGTGTAACAAGGAAAGTAGATTAAACTAATCAGCCACATCTATTAGTGAATTTTCACAATAAGTTTTCAATCACTAAGTGTTTTATAAACTTCCACAACGCTATTTTCCGACTGTGGAAAGACTTTTTGAATATAATATACTATAATAACTTCATATAATATACTTTTTTTAAACTGAGGTATTTTAAGTTTATTTAAAAAAAATACACACAAAAAACATTTATAATTTGTGTTCTGTAATCCATTCTCATTCTCAAATTATGGAACCCATTTTTAAGTCATTTCCATTAATTCTATTTCTCATTTCAAAATTCATTGATTCTATTTCTCATTGATTGTTTTTATCAGTTATTTTGTATAGCCCTGTTTTAATTTCATTTTCCTTCCTTATTTGTATTTAATGATATAATGGTTTCATGTCAAAAATAATTATAATCTCTTATCGGCGTTATTAAGACAGAAGCCACACCTTGATGCTGCAAAAATTAATTACAATACTAAATCACCTTATAATGGCGACAAAAGTACAAAATAGAATGCAATCAAATTATTACAATGACAAGCGCAATCAAAAATTAATCATTTATTCAAATAGGAAAAATTAATTTTTAATGTGTTACACATCGATATCATTAACTTCAACTTTTATTATCAGTAAGCCTTATTGATTTTGTTGCCAGTTATATTGATGTTATCTTTGGACTACCGAATATTAATAATGATAATTTACATACAATAATTAATAATTAGATCACAGCTGTGAATTTAATTTAAAAGGTACTTTAAGTATCAGTTATTAATAAACTTTAAAATAATCCTTCTATAATTAACAAAGAGACATTATTTTTTACGAATCAAAAATATGGTTTCGATAAAAAGTTTTATATTTATTAACCTGATATGAAAATTTCAATTTCAAAACTTTATATTGCTGATATAAACTAAACTCAGTGACACGACAGCACACATGGCCCCAAGGCTTACATTGATCATTCCTATTTTATTGACTGAGGACTCTAGATTGCGAAGCAAATGTCCCGGTTAGGTGGTCAATCAAATGTGAAAGCCTCAGCGTAAAGTTCTCAAGCATGCTTGGTACTCCGCACAACCTTTGCCCCCATGGGCCCAAGGCTTAAAGTACACATAGCTATTTTACTGATTAAGGACTCTGGTTTGTAAAGCAAATGTCCCGGTTAGGTGGTCAGTAAACGCGAAAGCCTCAGTGTAAATTTCCCAAACATGCTTGGCACTCCTTGCAACCATGGTTCCCATTGGTCCAAGGTTTGCATTGCCCATACTAATTTTGCTCATTGAGGGCTCTGGTTGCGAAGCAAATGTCCCGGTTAGATGGTCAGTCAAACGCGATACACTCGGTGTAAAGTTTTCAAGCATGCTTGGTACTCAGCTTTGTCGATTCACTAAAGGGATGAGAAGTTGAATGGATGTTGTCCAATCAGAGGATTGAATTTCGCACCTGATAATGCTGATAAATGTTTATAATATATAGTATTATAATTTCAATTGGGGATATATTTAGTTTACTTTCAAATGCATTATTTTGTATTGCTTAATTTTTACAACTTCCATGATAAACGGGCAAGTCATGTGAAAAGCAGCCAAATGAAGACCAACCGTAAATGTTTTCACTATTAATTTATATTTGTCATATTATAATTGGAAAATCGTAGCGTTTTTTCTTTATTTAGCTACTGTAAAAAAAAAGTGAATTTTTAATCAAGAAGACTCAGTAACATATTAATGGAGTAATTCTATTTTTCCGATAATCATGGAGTCTTTTTGATAGTTGATCAATGAACACCCACGAGTACTATTATTTTTGATTGATTTAATCAAATCAAAGAATAATCCTATTAATCAAGCTAACCATATATGAGAAGTTTTCAAGAATTAAAAAAAAATATAGACATTTTTCTTTATACAAAACCAACAACGTTTTTAAGTAACCACATATTCAGCTATAAACAGGAAAAATTACATATCCTGTAAGTACTTTCAATGTTTACATATTTTAATGTTTACTTAAAATGTATATTTTATAAGTATAATGTTTGTTAAACAGAAATATGTATGCAATTTTTTTAATAATGTCGAATAACTTTTATGTACTAACAATTGCAATGCACTAGATAATGTAATATGTTGCATAATTTGTTATATAAACTTAAATGCTAAGGCTACAAAAATTGGTCTTTGTAACTTCAATAGTGAAATCCTATGAAGATAAAAAAGTAAACAGTGGAAAAGTTTACATTATTCTACTTGGCTAACATAGACATGAATATGACAATGCAATCTATAGCAATACTGAAAATGATTGTCAAAAAACAAATCATTTGATTAAAAATTAATATCATAGAATTTTTTTTTATTATTCAGTGTTTCTGAAGCGTGAGTGGTAACTTATTATTTCTCGGTTTGTTTGAAATTTGTTTTAAAAAAGCAAAATAGGAACACAAGTACCTCAATATCTGCAATTCTCAAAAATGAGAAAAATAAAGTATCTCATGTTAGAAAGCTCTCTGTCTAAGCCAGTAAATCTGAGCTATTTTTATCCTAAGGTATTCGAATTACAGAAAGCTATTTGGGATCTAACATAGGATTTCAAGTATATATTTTAAATATAATCAACGTTCTAAATTTTAAGATCACAGCAATGATTCTTCCTTTTTCCTTGGGTTTTTATCTCGGTATTTAGTCTAAATCCTTCAACAGAAGATTATGGAGCAAACACGCTTTTCGGTGCCTACCAGTCACCATTTGGCTCATTGACTCAGACGCTGGAGCTCAATGAACGGCTCACGATTTCCAAAAGAGAAACAAACGAAGAAAAAGAAGGAAAGCCGAAAGTGGCGTTGCCATTCCCGTTCGGCATAAATCCTCGTTTCCTAAAACCTACTTCTCAGTTTTAACTTCATGTAAAGTTCTATCCCCTCTCAAGAAAATAGCTCGTTACTCCTTTTTACTCTTGAACGGGCCAAGAAGAAAAAGTTGGAGAGGAATCTTGAATATCCGATGTCCCTAAATCACTCCCTCAGCAGCACTCATCAGTTAGGCTTAGTGCTCGTTTTCTACCAGCAGACGATTTTCGGGTCCACAAAATGGCTTCTTTTTTCCGAGATAAAAATTTTCTGAAGTGGCAACGAAAAGCAGCGTGCTGAAACTTGTTAAATAGGGCGTTTACTTCTGACGCCGCAGCCAACCCTTGCTTAACGGGTTTCTCAACGATAGAGAAAACAAGTAAAACCTTACAAATTTGTCTTGGGTTATCTGTTGTGGGTGGGCGTGGGTGAAGGGTGAGCATTAAATTTTCTTCGTACATTTATTTTTTCCGCGTCGCTTTCCGGAACAGGGTGTTGAATACGAATAACCGTATTTGCGACCCAGAACTTCATGCAGAGTTCCTGCGCGTTTTGAAGTTTGCAAGTACCAGATTTCGTATACTTCCGAAGTACGTTGTTTGCATTTCAATGTATTTTTTTTTTCATACCCCGAACGCGAGAAGATGTTAAAGATGGTGAACACTATTTTGGAAATCGGAAAGGACGGTGCATTTGAATATGGTTATGGATTGTAGGTTCATTCTATTTTGGAAAAAGTATTACATTTATCTTTCCAGCCAGCTGCTGAACCTGGTATTCGAATTTCAAAGAATACCCTTCTCCATTTGTCTATGATTTCTTTCTTTTACGAAAAATCTATTCATTTCTTTATGATACAATATGTCCATGTGGGATGATATATGTTACTTTACTCTCTTCCTTTTACATATATATCGGAGAACTCTAAGAACGAAAGAGATAACACGTATATGTATGCATATAAATACACTTATACAATGATTATAAAAATGTGCATTTAATATAATACGTGAAAATATTGCATACTTGAATATAATATCTCATTTTTTCTAATATTGTTTACCAATAATGATCTGTTAGCAGTAACAATCTTTATAGACAGTTGAAATTATATATTGCGTTCTACTTTTGTTCTAATTGTGTTTTACTTTTGTAATGCTATGATATTAGGTTGGGGAAAAAGTAATCCGTTATTTTTTCGGTAGACGTCTGTAGTGATCGATATCTCGTGAGGTATCTATCAAACAATTTCAGATTTATGCTCGTTGGAAAGGTGACATTTGACACTAAAATATCCTCTTGCGGTTTTTTGTCTCATTAATTCAGTTACGAGTACAAGGTTTTAAAAATGGATGACAACAAACAGAAAATTCGATACATTTTCGTTTTTCTATTGTAACGGCGAAAAAGATAGCAGGGTGGCTAAAATGGTGAAAGGTATTTATCGTCCTATATAAGACTGTAACAATCAGTTACGTACAATTTTTTGTTTCGTCGATTCCATTCGGGTATTTTTGATGTTAGAGATGCACCTCGCATGTGGATACAGCATCGTCGAAAATGTCTATATCAAAAATGATCGAAGTTAACCGCATGTCAGCAGTCGTAACGCGTAAGACCTAAAAATCTACATGAAAGCTGTTTTAAACCTTTTTACAAAATGAATCCAAAAGAAGTTAAATAAAGTTCACGTAAAAATAATGGATTTCTTTTTCCCCAACCTAATATTATAAAATCATATTCAAGTTTCACCTAATAAGATTAAATTTTTTACATAACAGAAATGTCTTATTCAGAAAGTATTCCTTAAGTTGTAGGGATGTTTTTCTTATCCGCTTTTGGGTATATATGTATTATAGTGTATATGGTACTTACGCCACCGCAGCTTTATAAGCCGATTGAATTTCAAAGAGATTTCCTTATAATCAGAAAATTTCTTTTTATAATTATAAGTAAACTTTTCATAATTAGTAAAACAAATTTTATTACTATAAGCCCTTCTTTTTTGTCTTATGTTTTGGCACGAAATTAACTGTGGTGGTGCTAATATGTAAGTGCCCGCTTTTTTATATAGAATGGTATGGAAGAAGTTGAATAAATCAAAAATTGAATAGATTAGAAAAATTTTATACTTTCTAAAACAAAGAAAAATAGAAATGTTGTGCCTAATTTTCGGAAATGCAGAGACATAATTAGATTTAATTATAATCTTAATCATGAAGGAAATAGTACCTATAAATACAAATGGTTTGATAATACAAAATGAAAAGTTAAAACATTATATATAAATATAAATGATAATGAATTGGTATTCAATAGCCTCTTTTGAACCAAGCTCAATTGAAATAAATTTTTTTTAAAGAATTTCTTTTAAATGTCAATATACTGAATTGTAATTATACAGGAGTATACGATAGTTTACCATTAAAATAGTTTATTTTTAATACTTATAAGAACTAACTATTAAAATTAATGTCTCAAAAAGTAAGTATTGGCTATCACATTTAAAATATAAAAGTGCATAAAATCATTACATATTCACTCAAGCATAAGAAAGTTTAAAATATGCATATATTCTAAGCTTTAATGCATCGTTTACGAGCCTTGAAAATTATATAGATCTATAAAGAAGAAACTAAGCTGTGATATATTTAAATTACAAGTTAAAAAAAATCAAGGATTTAATTGTAAAAATTGCATCTACATTTTATAAAAGCCTAAAATAAGTAACATTTTAAAACTGCTTTGTAAAAATAACATTTTTTGGCAATAATTTATTCATTTTCTTCGAACAAATGTGAGTGACCTTAAATTGAAGTTGTCTGTAAGCTAAGATCTCATACGAATGTAGCCCTTTCTACATTTATATCAATAACAATGAATAGGAAAAAGAACCATCCACACAAAAACAACTAGTTAAACTTCAGTGATACTTTCACGCGTAAGTTTTCTCTTTCGAATTTTCTTTGTGTTCGAAATGGTCATTGAAGTTGTTGATCGCTACTTAGTCCATTTATCGAATTACTGCCATCATTACCAAACGTAATGGTTTCTATCGCAGATTTAAAATCCAACCTTTCCATGCTGGCAACGGTGCAAATGACTGCGATTTAAATTTTCAGTGGGTCTTTTTCGCCATTTTGGAATAAAAGAGAGCAGGAGATTATCGACACTTCTTGAAAATGGCGCTTTGTCAAACCCAAGAGTTCCTTGCCCAGGAAAGAGTAAAATATTGATGGAGTTAACATTTACGCGAGACATTATTGAGGTTCAGGCAGTCTTTGCCCAGGATTAAGGTCTCTTAAGCAAAATTACAATGAAGACGAATAGAGTCGTCAGGACTAGAAGAAACAGCAGTTTTCTCTCCCGTCCCTTTTAGTAGTCCCTGCAAATGCTTAAGTGGAGAGGTGTTCCTAATTTAGACTTTGACACGAAAATGGTTCAGTATTTCTTCATTCTTTCTATTTACACCCAGATGTAAAATACAGCTCTGAAATGTCTCTTTTTAGTGGATATAGCTCCGTAATGGATAATTTGGAACATATCATTTAACTTTTCCGGAGTAATAAAATAGTATTATGATCTCAAATTTTTCATGGACTAATTTATTTAAATAAATGTTACTGAAAGTAAAATTTTAAGTGACATTCATTTTAGTCTTTAATTA
>JAPDSC010135567.1:9272-36013 GCA_026290005.1 Latrodectus geometricus | reverse complement strand
TATATATATATATATATATATATATATATATATATATTTTATCACTTCAGATAACAATAATTGATTGTTAAATTATTTTAATCTCCTTACAGATTCAAATTTTAGGTAGACATTTTGAGAAATTATTGTATCTAAGCAATTTTATTAGACATAAAATAAATGTTTCCTGTTAAAATTTTGACTGTGATTTCTTGAAACAGAAATTGGAATCTTTCAAAGAGAAATTGAAAAGCAATAAATAAGATAACGAGAACTGGAATGGTGCCATTCACAAACTCGGAATCTTTTTCAAAATGTGAGGTATTCACGTTTTCAAATGTTCCACGTTTATAAAAATTACTATAATGATATTATTTTTAATTAATTTATAAATTAATATTTGAAAAAACTATATTAACATCAAATGTCATCCTCTACAAGTTTAAAAAAAATGCATTAAATGAATGAATAAAAATTATTATTAACAATTTACAAGTAACATAAAAAAAAATTATGTGAATTCCTACTTAGGTGAAAAAAGAAAAAAACTTAATTCTCATTCCACTAATTTATTCACGTGTTTCATTTTCCATTTTGTTCCCTCCTTGACTCAGATTAGAAACCAGAATGAAAAAAAGAGTCTGAAAAAGAAATTTTATCTCCTGTGGTCTACACGCTTCGCCCTTTACGGTATTTTTTCCTAAATCTATATCCATCTAAATATCTTATATAAGAGAAATTTTTCTCCCATATAAATTAAAATTAATTAATTAAATTTAATTAATACTTAAAAAACCTGCATTAACATCAAGTGTTACCCCACTACTAGCTTTAAAAAATATATTTGAATTTGAGTGAATGAATAAAAAGTATTATTAGCAATTTACAAGTAACATAAAAAATTAAGTGAATTCCTACTTAGGTGGACAAAGAAAAACTTAATTCTCATTTCATTAATTTATTCACATGTTTCATTTTTCATTTTGTTCTCTCTTTGACTTAGACTAGAACCCGGAATGAAAAAAAAAAAAGAATCTGATAAAGAAATTTTATCTCCTGCGGTCTACACGCTTCGTCGTTGACTGTATTTTCTCCTAAATCTATATCCATCTAAATTTCTCTTATATAAGAAATTAATTAATTAAATTTAATTAATAAATTCATACTTGAAAAAACTGCATTAACCTCAAGTTTTAAAAAATGTATTTGAATGGATGAATATAAGGCATTTTATTATGAATTGAAAATCTAAACAAGGTATATAAATATACATGAGGAGATTGTGAAAATTCAGCAAATATAAAAGTAATGATTTCTTAAATTCTATTTCATTGATTCGGCGGTATTCGGAAAAATTACCTGTGTTTAGGCTTTATGACTTCAGAAATAGGAATGTGAATTACTTTTCCATCAAATGTAGTGACATCAACGACACATCCTGTCAAAGCATATGCCAAGTGAAGAGTTTTCGTAGTCACGAAATTATTGCCTTCCAATTTAAAAACAGGATGAGGCTTCATTTTGGCTTTGAAAGTTACATCGCCGGGAGTTATATTAGGTCCTGATGTTCCAGCTTTCTTGAAATAAAAACAATGGCCATCTGTTGTACCTAACAGAAATATTACGAAAATTCCAATAATTCCTAATTTAAAATTCAAAAATATTAATTTATTGACTTATTGGGATGATTATTTTAATTATATTTAGGATTATAAAATTCTAATTGTAACTAATAACTAAAATTCTACAAACCAATAAATTACTTCTCAACCTATCATAAGAACTGTAATAAGAAATTTCAAAAAAAATTTGTCATCAATAAAATTAAAAAAAGAATTAAAATAGAAAAAACTAGAAAAATTTGTCAAATTACAATGAATAAAATAATAACCTAATTTGCATTTACATTTTATTGTTATAGTCAAAATTTCCCAATTTTTATGGATACATATACTTTTACCAATTTCTGTTATGTATCTTAATTTAATCAAAGCTTAAAATATCAGATTATCAATAAAAACCGCTTTTAATAATATCATTTCGGCTCTAAAATCTGAAAAAAGTAATTAATAATTTATATAAACCTATATTTTAAGATCGTAAACATCAATTCTTTTAGTTGTTGAAGTATTTAAAAACAAAAAACTTTGCAATTCTAATTTTTATACTTCTGAAATTTATTGAAATTTTAATTTTTGAATTATTACTTAATAACATAAAGTTAAATAATAAATAAGAAATATATAAAGTAAATCCAAAAAAATGGAAAATAGTAAAAATAATAGTAAATAAATTTTTAAAAAAATCTACAATGATTAAAAACCTTGTTTAATTTAAGTAATTTAAAAAATATTAAAAAGAAATGTTAAAATTTTATTATCATTAAATTTTTTACATAAATTACAATATTTATTTAAATTAAAGTAATTCTATTAAACAATTCAAAACAATCGAGTGATTTATCAAAAAAAATAACAAAAAAAAAAGAAAAACATTATAAACACAGCACAACAAATATAGAAAGAACTATAACAAAACTATTTCACTATTTTTATTTTTAATAATTTGTTTAAAATATGATACTTTATATAAAAATTATACAAATAGTATACTTCATACATAAAGACTTCATTAAAATAATATCTTTTATGAAACATAAAAAAGTTAAGAAATATTTATTTTTAGAGTTAAAAATATTTAAGAATGCTCTTTTTATAAATATTTATTTTCATGAAAATTACTATATAAGCGATTACAATTGTTCACATTTTGTTTTAACATAGATCAATAGAATTTATATAAAAATATTCCATTGCAAAGTTAGTGAATCTGAATGAATTATCAATGCTCTTCATTCAATCAAAAAATTATGTGGTTCAAACATAAAATTATTATTTAATATTTTCACGACAATCAAATTAATGCATTGCAGTTTATAAGATGATATGTTTTAACTGTTTGAACATTTGAATACAAACCATATTCTTGAAATTAGTCTGTACTTCATAAATATTAATACTTCCGTGGGCTCATGTTGATGAATAAACATCAATATTCTTAAAATAATACAAATATTTAAGATCATAATATCAAATTTTATATTTGCACAGATTTCATTGCTAATTGCAAAATTATACTATTCGCTAATTCAGAATATTCTTTTAAAAACATAAGCCAGTCGTCAGATTTCATCACCTGTACAGCATTATTAAGAACACCTTGTATCGCAGCTTGTTTCAAAGTTTCGTCCCCGTGCAGATTGGCCACTATCAAAACATTTAACATCATATCCACGGGGATATTGGAACACAAATAATCCGAGCATTTACTCTTCAGCTTCGGTAAAGCATATTTGTCAGAACCCACGAACAAAGCCAAAGCAGCTTGGACAGACATATCACCAGTCTGACCAGTGTACAAGAACTTTAACAGCTGAGACATAGCATCGCTTGATATGTCTTCAATTACCACACGGTTTTGCTTCTTCTCTAGTGTATCGTGTTCGAACATTGCAGCAAATACCTCAGATCTGGCTGACAGGACAGCCCGATGTACCTGGAATTCTTTGCCATCCACACTGAGAGTGACATCGCTGTGAAGTCCACTATCAAGAAGGCTGGTGAAGTCACTTATTAAATCCTTGGTATAAAGCTCGTCCGAAAAGTTCACCAAAGCACAGGTCTCTTTCGAACTGTTATTTTCCTTTATGACTTCATCAACATCCAGTGCGCAGTGGATGGTGATGTAACCATCCCGAAGGAATGTGAGGTGGTACTTATCGTAGCAGCTGCGGTCGAAAGTTGCAGTGACTCTGTCCTCTTCTTTCATGACTCTCTCACAAGTGTAATGCAACCTTTCCCTCAGGTCAAGCAAAGAAATCGACACTTTTATCTTCACCTCTTCAGCTTGACCTTTGGCTTCCGAATTGTTCCATACCCGACAGAGAAACAGATTGAATTGGGAATTGGAACAGAATGGCGGTGCGGATAGCTCGCTGTCCGTCGCCGGCAACAACAAGTAAAACTTGGCATCATTCGAAGGTCCGAATGTAAAAAAGTCGCTTCTTTTATCACAATCGGAACTGTGGATCGCTGACGAATGAATATTCCATTTGAAAACTTCCTTCTTGGTTAGTACACCGTATCTGGTGAGACTTCTCTGCTGATTAATTCTGTCAGAACTAGTATTCATTCCGAACTTCAAATCCAACTACGCGTTAGAAGAGGATTTTTTAATAAACTGTTAAATTCAACAACACCAGTGCCTTAAAGAACCGATTTTGACTGTAAAGCAGTGTATTGAATACTACAAGGACGAACGTTCGGTGTTGTTCCGAAAGAATCACTTAGAGAAGTAGACGAAACAACCTTCTCTGAAATAAAAGTGAAGTAAAAACATCCTTGAGAGATAAAGTGTCATCTGATGCTCTCTGAATTTTTTTCACCCAACTTCTCCTTCACTCTCTCCCTCACTTCTCTGGTTTCTTCCTATCAAAGCGATCATGGAGGTCAACTTCTGCCTCGAGGCAAAAAAAAATTTAAAAAAAAAAAAAAACTTACTTTTCTATTAATCACATTACTCACGGTTAACATGTAAGAAAATCCCGCTTAGAGTAAACAACATTTATTTATGACTACGAAACTTGACTCTAAGTTCTTAACGTCTCTATTCTCAAAGAACAATAAATATTTCTCATTTTAAAAGTAATTATAAAATTAATAGAAATGGATGTCTATTGGCTATTTACAATTTTTATTTGTCTTATAGTAAATATTTGTATTTCTTTCGTTTAAGATTTCTGCTTTTTTTCTTTTTAAAATAAAATTTACAATCTCATGGTTTTTAATTCAACTTGTTAATTATAAATGATTGATATTTTTACTTTGTTCCTATCAATAATGTATGTTCTTTAATGATATTTAAAATTATATAGATTCAGGGATAATTTATCTTTATTTTGACGCTCATTAAAATTTTAAAAAAATGTTGTCATTTATACTATTTTTGACGACAATAAATATTCGTTCGTTATTGAATTATATTTCCAGATGCGTTCTTTACTCATCAATAAAAATAGCATGTAAGTTCAAAAATAAAATAATGTTTTAAGTTAATATTCTAGCGAAATAAAATCAAATTAAGAATTAATTTTTACTTAAAAAGAAAATACAGATAGAAAAAAATGGATAATATCTCAACATAATAAGGAAATTTGTAAAAAAAAAATTCCAATTTTTAAGTGTACATCAAACTAGATTTTCAATTCAGTAATTAAAGGGAAGATCACAAAATTATTTTTTATCGAAATGCAAAGATTAAATAAATCTTACCAACATCGATCGCAAAGATTGCTTTGTTTATCAAAAAATGACAAACCAGAAAATTTGTTAAAATTTAAATATTTAAAAAAAATTTAAAAGGGATTTTACTGCTGATCCGACTAATTTGCCTGCAGTATCTGATCGTAAAAAATAATTTAGTGTTCAAAACAATATCGAAATGAAAAACAAATAGAATGCATCCTGAATGACCTATTGTTTTAAAGTTGAGTTTTGTAAGCAAAAACTATTTGATCAGGAGGTACGGCTCAAAGAGAACTCCTAGCCAAAACAAATATTTACGTATATGGGAATTGATTCCGAGAATTACAGATCATTTTTAAAATTAATTTAATGAATAGAATTAATTTCCATTAAATTAATTTAATGAATTGAATGGATATTTAATGTTAGAAGAAATAATGACAATATGGTGTACCTTAGCAGCGAAACAAATATCACCTTCTATTTTTATTATATCAAACATTGCTGAATATAATAAGGTTAATAAATACTTGAGTAATATGTAGAATTATTTTATCTGTTTAATTTTCCGATTATGATACTTCCGACTAATACTCGGTAAATATTATCAGATCGATAAAATATTAAGTAGAATGAGATATGATATAATAGCTTAAGAGAAACCGTGAATTTCCAATAATCATGAGTATAATTTCGTTTCAACGTTCAATCTGCTTGTGAAGAGAATACTAAATTTTTTAATTTAGCTACTTTTTAAATCTTTATTGTGTCTACGTATATATAACGAAACATGCATAATTCATTATTTTAATATTAAACAAGTAGAAATTTGTACTCTATTTCTAATATTTTATTTCTCCTATATATATATATATATAGTTATTTTACAAATCATATAGTGATGTTGAAATTTAATAAAAGTATATAACACCTTATTTTTTTATGTTTACAGAAGTATTCCATTTCATTTTAGCAATCATACAGATTAAAATTCTTTAAGAAAATCTTAATATCATTTATGTTAATTAGCATTTAAATCTAACTTTAATTAATATTAATTCTTTTCAAGAACACAAGTTCAAGGTTTATCGGCATGAGATAGCATTATGAAAGAGTACAAATAAATAAATGAAACACACAATTTGATGATCATAAAAGTTATTTTAAATATGTAAAATAGATGAATAACTAAGCGAGAAGTAATAAAATTAATCCAATAAAAATAAGTCTATGTTTAATGTCCGTCAAAGCTTCCCACCATGTAAATATTCTATTAAAATAATTCTTATTCACTGTATTAGTTTCATAAGCAATTACATATAAATAATCATTCTGTTACAAAAATATCATTACCTTCTTATTTAAAATATTATTTCATTACAATAAAATACTAACATGAAAAGAGGCTCTTTAATATTTTGATAATACAATTAATAATGTAATTATTTAAAAGGAAAAAAAGAGCTCTTTATGTTTTAAATTATCTTAATAATTAAGTTATTGAATAATATTTTTTACTGTCTTTTACCGTATTCAATTCTTTCAATAATAAAAACATTGCCCTTTTTTTTTCAAAATATATTTTATCAAAATACATAGTATCTAATTCAACAGAGATTCTTTTTTAATTACTTAATAAGAAAAAAAAAACCTTTAATGGTCTGAATGAATTTTTCATAGTTTAAACCATATTTTTATTGTCTTACAGCATTCATTTTATGGCAGATGTTTTGTAAAACAATATATATAATTTCCATCAATCACATAATTATAAATAAACTTTGCCTCAAAATATATATATATTTGTTATTATGTTTACAACTATTTTACAGGAAAAATGTATTTATTTCTCCGTAATTTAGTTATTCATAAATTAATAATGTATAGCACATAGGCTATACACTCAGCCTATGTGCTATACGTTTAATTTAAATAATGTATAGCACATAGGCTGAATGTTTACCTTAACTAATCATCGATATTATGCTTGGAAGTCGGAACTCGGTTCTTTTGAATAGTCATTTTTTTTTCTTCTTTTAATATTCTTCTTTCATTCATTCATAATTTGAATTGAAGTTCTTATTGTAAATTAATATTTTTAATTGGATTCTTTTCATAATCAATTTTAATGTATCCTTTTAATAATCCTAATTTCGTTCAAAAATTAAAATTAATCATTTTTATAGTTTTTTAATCTGTGTACTAATACTACACTAAGTTATATTACAAAACTTTTTAAGTGGTAGAAGAGAATCACTCACGTTTTCAGATACGGGCTCAAAAAAAAAAGTCACGCGTATACAAAGATTAACGATTCGCCATTAGTCTCATTCGAATTCTATGCATTCTCGTTCCATAAATTAAGTATTCCCCGAAACCCCCATTAGGGAATCCTGTTATCTGACCCTGGTCTCTTACAACAAGGTCATCTTTTAATAATGATAACATCTGTCTTGTAAAAGAAATGTCAGAAGTGCTTCCACTACCTGCAGCAAAACAAAGTAACTTTGGATAAAACCACTCTCTATCTAAATTATGTATATAGCTCAGCTGACGATATCTCAAATAATATATTCTCACTTATCAAAACCTTACTTTTAAAAATACAGAGGCAGTAATTTTTTTTTTTTTTTTTTTTTAACTATTTTAATACATTTTTTATTTTAGAAACATTTTGCAATGTCTTTTCCATTTTAACAAACGAAAAATAAATCTTTCCACTTTATTCTTTCGTTATTATTCAGCTGTTTCATTGGAAACCATCTTACAATTCAAAAAATTTCCTTTTATTCTACATATACATTTAAATCTTGTAGATTTCACCATATCATTACCTAATTATATCACAGGTAAATGTAATTTTTTTTTAACAAAAAAGAAAATATTTTAAATTTTATTTTTAATTTTTCTTCTTTTGTGTTAGATTTAATCAAAGTGCTTTATATTGTCAGCTATTTTTTGTTAAATTTTAGGCAACCAATATTAAATCACAGGAGAATTTAGATATTAACCCCTTAGTGCCGACTGTCACGTCTACGTGCCAGCAACGAACACACTTACTTCCCGGCCGACACGCAGGCGTGCCAGAGCGTTTTCCCTTTCAGCCCCGACTGTCACGTATTTGTGCCAGTGTCCTGGAACGTTTTAAAAACCATAATTTCTGCCACAAGATGGTACTGTATGTCCATATGGTTTCAGATACATGTACATAAGACCTTCTACTCGAAATGAGAAAAGCATGACTCACATACACGTGTTTTTGATTATATAAACAAAAAGGGAAATAAATGTTTCCGAATAGTGTGCTTATGGCGTCTCTTTAAATTCGCATGTGGTAGTTGTTTATTGTAAGTAGAGAAGTTTTATTTTCGCTAAAGTTTTGGGTATTTCGATTTGCAGCTTTTAAAAAATAATTAGATCTTGTTAGACGTGAATTCTTTCTGTTTTTACCGTTGCAATGTTGAAGCGTCAAAAATGTTTAACAGTGCATGAAATAGCAGAAATGATGTAAAATATTTCAGATATTGATTCTTAAACAGATTCTGATAGTGATACTATGATATATTCTGATCATAAAGAATGTGGCGTTTATATTTCGGTAATTTCATGGATTTAGGCTTAATAGCAAAAAAGCCCCGGCCCTGGACAGACGCTCGCGTAAGACACTGCCGGCCTCCGCTCTCGTCGCGAAGGGGTTAAGTGAAATATGTTGGATACAAATAAATAATTTACATGAAAAAAAAATTAAATTTTCGTTTCTTGTAACATGTCTGGTGCATTTGTTGATTCCAATTTTTAATAAGTGCTACAGTGACTGATTTTCGCTCATTAATTTGCCCTGGTAGATAGCTCAATTTACAATATTCTAAAATAAATTTTTAACGAATTTCAATTGTTACAATATATTGACAGATAATATCTTACCTTTTGGAATGCGGAATGTAAACATTTTTATCTCATCCACTGTCCTGGTCCTTGTTTCATCCACAACTTGAAGAGGCAGCTCAATGTATTTGGTTGTGCCATAAAAAGCATCTTCAAGAGACAACTCAAAAGTATGCTCTATATCTGGACCTGGCACAGACTTGGCTGGTTCCTCAAAAAACTTATAACTTGGATCTAAATTTGGAAGATAATAATCTGCGAAAGGACTATCCACACCAAAAAAATCCCTGAAGACCTTAATATAAAATATTAATGATGTTAAATATGAGAAACAACGGCTGAGAT
This sequence comes from Latrodectus geometricus, assembly GCA_026290005.1. Lineage (NCBI taxonomy): Eukaryota > Metazoa > Arthropoda > Arachnida > Araneae > Theridiidae > Latrodectus > Latrodectus geometricus. Next base: position 26,501 of record JAPDSC010135567.1, on the reverse strand, counting down.
TTACAGTACGGTCACTCTTGGCGCGAGTTTTCCACATTTGACGATAAATAACATTTTCTGGCAACCCAACCAATTACAGATGAGGAATTCCGACCAATGAGGCAATATTTTTCAATATTCTGTTTATTTTTAGACCCCCTTTGTGCAAAATGGCGAGATTTTTGGCGACTTTTTGAAAAAATCCGGAGAGTGACCGTACAGTTAATCTTTATCGAAACCACTAATACTGAATGTTGATTGAAAATCATTTTAACAACTTCCGCAATAAAATCTCGTATTTCATCTACAAAAAATTGGTACAAAAGCACTATATATGAACTACTAGAAAGTCATAAGAAATAAGTTTTTTAGCAGTTGCACTAACAAAATATTCTGAAGATTTGGCCTTTGGACTCAAGAACTGCTTATATCATGTTTTTTTGTCTTGTAATTTCAACTTTTATTAAGTGTGTAGTACTAAATAATGAAAAAGACTCATATATATATAAGTTAGAACATCATAACCTTAAACTTACCATGAAAAGAATAATATAATCATGCTATTCCTATTCTTGATATTGTTATTTTATATAATCCTTAATTATTATTATATAATCTCTGAATATTTTATAATTAAAATTATGTTTCCTTTAGAATATGTACAAGGGAAAATGACAATTTTAATTTGTTTTTGCATCCTGGTCTTTAAATAAACCTCTGTAAAAATCTATAAACTATTGCAAAAATTTTATTATCTTCAGAATGTCTTGCTAAAATAACAAAATGATATTCAATTTTGTATTCATGACTTAAAATTTAGTAAAATAGTGAAAAACTATCCTTATTTTGCTTTCGTTGGTAAGCTTATGGTTACAAAAGGCTTAAGGTACTTAGAAAAACAAAAATTAATCTTTGAAAAGAGTACCTGCGCCAATACTGATGTATCATGCTTTACCTTTTTTGCTTGATCTGTATCGGATTAAATTTACATGAGACTTTAGGATTATTATATTATTTGAAACTCTATTAAGATATTTTAAAATAATATTAAATTTCTTTTTGCGAAATCATTCATTATTATGAACATAATAAATTTTATAATTTAGTGTCCGTATTTTTCGGGAGTCCCGGTGATTATTAGTTCCGCTTGTCAATATAGCAATCAAGTTGTATTTTTAATTCTGGAGAAATTAAAATATGGAAATGCATATTTATATAATTTAGTGTATGAATGAAATAAGAAATTGATTATATTTTGCTTAGTGAGAGTTTCAAACTGAAATTCACTATACTTTCACTGAATCACCATGATATGCATAAACATCTATTGGCCCCTCAACTTCATTTGGCCCAGGAGGTAAGGGAACACCTGTTTTGATTCCTTCTTCGCCAAATTGATCATACAGGACCTTCCATTTTGCTGAACTAAGCACATCATAAGCCTCACAAACTGCTTCAAATCGTTTCGGTGCATTTGAATCTTTGTTTCTAAAAATAAATTAAGTTACAACAAGGTTAAAGAGATACAAATAAACTGTACACATCATAAATTACTAAGTGAAAAAATTAGTATTATGATTTTTCTAGATTAAGAATGTATTTTAAATAATAGAAAATGTTCTATATTATTATAAATGTAAAATCTAATTTCTTCCTATTGTTATCGCTTGGTTCATGAGTTCAAGGAGAAGAGATTTCTGTTAAATCGATGATATTAATAGAAATTAAACTATTTTGATAATTCTGTTCACACACACATTTATTTTTAAATAAATCATTTTCTTCGCAAATCTTTTGATTGGACTCTGCAAGTGATATAATGTGAATTAAATATTAAACATAAAACTAAGTAATTTAAGATTAATCAGAATTTGTATGTAATTCAGTTCCACGGAAAGAAATGTTTTTGCTTAAAGATTGTAAAAGTGTACATTTCTAAACAAAAACATTGCCTAATGTAAAAAATATTTTTTTCCGTATATTAGCAAGAAACAAACATGTAGAAAGCAAATGATGATAACGAAAAAATTCATTTCGAGAAGTATCTGAAGATTACGATAAATTGCACTTCATGGTAAATCAATGAGCCCTTTTTTTTTTTTTTTTTTTTTTTTTTGTTAACTATAAACGTATATAAAAGCTCTAATAATCATATGCCTCGAGTAAGAAAGATATAAAAAAAAAAATAAATAAAAACATTTTATCCAAAATTGCATCTTAACAAATGACAGACAAAGAACCGAATTCTGAATGCAACCTTAACTGAAGCGATGATGAAATTCTTAAGTGGTCAATACAACTATGTAAAGCTATCTTGGATTTTACCAGATATAATTCTAAATATCACGTGTTCACATCCATTATTTAAAAATTAACAAGGATTCAATATCATCTTTAATTTGCTAAAATAATTTTATTTTGCAATTAATCCCTTATAATAAATTCAAAGAATGTCAATTTTTGGCATGCACTTGCTCATTCAAGAGCAGAGTTTATATTGATTTCGGCTATAATTTTCATGATAGTTTCTAAAACGAAATTTACTTAATTTAAATTTTTATTACTGTGTCTGTAAGGAATTTATAATTTTGCACTATATTCCAATGAAAAAATGAGAATGTTAAGGATATTCAACAAAATTCTGTTTTGGCAACCCTAATTAATACATCACTGCTGGAAATTTTTTAGAATATTATTTTTAATTTTATACAAAATTCTTGTAAGGAAAATTCAAGTAAATTTTTTAAAAAAATCCTAATATTTCATAATTTATTTAATTTTTTTATTATTAATAGTATTTGATTTACTTATTTAGAAAGAAATTATGACGAAAAAGTATTGCCAGTTTGGCAACATTTTTTAATCACCGAAAATTTAAAAATGCACCAATGGGATTTTACAGCATTTATAAACAGGAATCGCCAACATTGTCCTTAAAATTAATAAATACATTAAAATTAACTAATCTGAGACTTCAAAATTTCATGAAGCTTAGTACAGTTTTTATTACGAAATTTCATTGTACCCTTTCATTAAAAGATTGCAGATCATTACTTCAATAAGAATAATAAAAATACACTTTTGTATATATTTTATTTTGGTTAGCCTATACTTAAGGGTGCCCCCTCGATTCTCGCCAAGTTGTGGTTGTGGTTGATCGTCAAGGTGAGCAAAACCCAATCGTATTCTGATTGCAACAGAGGAATTGATTGTTCTGTGACAACAAAAATCACCATGTTTGCCAAGGGGGCACCCTAAAATATAGTTTTATCTTTATTTTTGACAATGATATGCAATCATAAAAGCATTGATGGCGAAATAAAAGGCATAAGGTAAGAACATCAAAATAATAATAGGTTAATTTGCGCTTTAGGTTCCCTACTTCGCCAACTCGCGAATTTGATGCGCTTTTTCGCGCATGCTCATTAATTACTCATTTGTTTTAGCCTTTTCATTGGTCGCTAATTAAGCTTCACTTTGAAATAGCGGTGGAATATTCGCCATGGCATGTGTGATTTTGAAAACTCGCCAAGTAGAGGACCTAAAACGCATTTTCACCTAATAAAAAAATGCAAAATTTATACATTATTGCATCGGACCAAATGACAGAGAAAGAAATGAATTCATAGGGGGCACTTTCAAGTGCAGTGAAACTAACAAGAATGAATCGTTAATCTGCGCTTTTGGTCCCCTACTCTGCCAACTTGGCGAAAAATGCACCAAGCGTGGTAAACTAGACGTTTTTATACCTAATGAGCTCTTTATGGCAACCTCCGGAGGAAATAATTTGCGCTTTTTCGCGCATGCTCATTAATTGGTTTTTTTCTTTTAGCATTTTTATTGGTCGTTAATTAGTTTCAGTTTGAAAAATCGGTCATTTTCATTGGTTGCTAATTTGCTTAAAACCGTTAAAAATCGTATTCCATTATCGCCATGGCAACAGCGTTTTTGAAAACCCGCCAAGTACGGGACAAACAGCACACTTTCGCCAAGTTGGCAGAGTAGGGGACCTAAAGCGCATTTTCACCGAATGAATTATTTACAATATTTAGTGAGATTGTTTCTATATAAGCACCTGTTTGGGTGGAATTTTAAAGAAAGTTTCCGATATGATTTTTTTATATCATCATCTGTACAGTTTCTGTTTAACTCTAAAATTCCATAATAATCAAGACCCATTTTAATCTATTTCTTAAAAAAAAATTTGGGTTAATTTTGAAAAACTTTTTGTTGATAAACTATTTATTGATTATATTTGTTTATATTTTGTTGCATTTCTCCCTACTCATTTCTGCAGATTGGTAGTTAATAAATATACAATAAAACGCTTTCTTATTTTGAAATACATTTAAATGACTATGATCGCACCTGAGCTAGCATCCTATGCTCCAAAAACCTATATTATACCGATGGTTCATTAGGATATACCTATTTATCAGGCATTAAACTCTTCAACGTATAATCGATAAATGTATTGTACTCTTTATTTTTCAATAATAAATGCGACGTCTTTTTTGATTGAATTTCATTATTTCACTGTATTGCCTAAATGCCAGCTTTACTTTATTTAATTTTACAGCCTGCTATTTTAGTCGATTCTAAGTCGCTCAGTGCAGTCAAATAATTCATAATTTTAAATTCGATTGTATGATAAAGTTAACATTTGAATTGTGAACGTTCAACACTATTTTCTTTCCGAACTTTCTATCAACACATAATTAGTTAACATGCATAGGATAGATTTATAAACACAATAGGATGTTTAAATAAAAAATAAATCAAATGAGATTGAATCTGCTTTCTGACATTTATAATATACATATATCAAAGTATTTATAATAATCACTGTCAAAGCCATTATTAAAAGACACATTGTATCATATCAATATTTAACAAACTTTTAACTCATTTAGCAAAATTAAAAATATCAAGCTCAAACTAATTTCATGATTTTGTTCTTTCTCAAAAGATTTTCAATATCCTGCATCAGATAATCTTTATAGGCTCTTACAGCATAATTATGGATTTAAAAGAAATCTTCCGTTTTTTCAGCATATATCAACAACTTTCAAATAAAAGTATTTATAGTTCCAAATAATTTCGAAGTCATTTTTTCATTTTTAAATTTATTTTGAACGTATATTCACAATGTACGACAAGTTAACACCAAAATTAACCCGCAACTAAAATTAAATGCTAGAAAATCCAGCTAGGGAATCTGAAGTTTTTTCGAAATAAAAGGAACATGATTGAGCTGAATCAGTAATAAAGATTCTTTAAAATTTTTAGAGTAATAAAGATTTTTAAGAATTTTTATTACTTATTAAATATTATTAAATTCTTTTTACTGATAAAGATTCTTTAAAATCTTTATTACAGATTCTATTAATCTCTGAAAGAACATCTATTTCTCGCACTAAATACATACAAAGAACATCGATAGAATCGAACGAAATTTTTTTAGTGTATACAGATCTTGAATATTAAGAAGTATTTTCACCAAACCAAAACAAAAACCATTCGATTAAGAAAATTAAATAATTTATTTCAATAAGTTATGGTGAAACATACTGATATTTGTAGTATTAATTCTCAAGCATCAGCGATTTTTCCAAATACGTCATGAAGGACTAGACACTTGCTCCATCAAATATAGCTATGCATGACACCAAGAAACTATTGCATTTTCCAAAATGGTACTTTAAATGCCAAAAAATGGTTACAGTTAAATATCTAAGCATTTTTAGTGATATGTAAACCAATCAGTGAGGCGATAGGGTTATTAGTTTCTATATAAGACAAAAGGTATCAAAAGGCAAAGCAGTCAAATCGATTATTGATAGTACAATGGAAGGTAATCAAGATTTAAATGATTTTGAACAAGGAGTAATAATTGGTGCATGTGAGATCTGGAATAAAGCAGCTCCGAAGAAGTGATGAAGTTTGGATCATCATGTAAAACTTTTTTACGAGTGTACCGTGAATATCCATTATCCAAAGTAATATCAAATCTCAGATTAAAAAGACCTTGAAAATACAGAGTCACAACTCAGGAAAATACCTTCATCTACTACTCCTATGGATTTGTAGATTCCATCGCATGTTTAATAGTGAATTTCCCCTTCAGGCTAATTCTGACGAATTGAATCTCATCAGTTGTTTTTAACAATATTATTTCATGTGAACTTGTTGCTTGCGCTTAATTCTTGCAGTCTATTAATATGGTGGATGTGTATGCTTTATGATTTTAAAAATAAAATTCTTAAATCAATTAAACTTATACATCAATTCTAATATAAAACCATAATACAAGACTGTGTTGAATACGCATGATAAACCCAAATAACGATTTAATTATATCACCGTTTATTTTAAAGCTGCTGTTTTAGAAACTCATTCCAGAAACACAATATTATCATTTGGTAAATAAAATTAAGTGTGCAAATCGTAACAGAACTCCAGGTTTTCATTAGGGAATAGGTATATACATACAGCAATGCGAACCAGAGATTTTACCTTAACGAGTTTGGAATACTCCCCTATCACCAAGCTCCTCATAAATTTAAACCGGAGTTAGGTGACGAAGTAACACATCGTCACCTAATTAGCTGCACCCTATTCTCCACATCCACGCCACACCAGGGATAGTACTTTGCACTTTAGTGACTGAAGTCGGCATGTCCTCAGTCCACGTAATTCCAGCAATTCAGTGAAGGTGGTCACCTTTCCAATCACTGACCGCGCCAAGTGATGCCACACTTTTCTGATCTTATGGAAACCGGCGTCAAATTGAGCCACTGGGGCTCACACTAAATAGGCAGAGGAAATCTTGAAAAACCTCTTTAATTCCTTAATAAACCTAGTGGACGACCAAAAGGTCAAAGGTATTTTAATGTCCAAAGGCATAGAAGGCAAATTAAAATGCATTTTAGTGGCATTTTAATTTGCCTTCCTGCAAAGTTTCTAGTCAGTTATACTCAAGTGTAGCGAAAGAGAAAAAGCCAGAGAATTTCCAAGCATCCACTCTTAAACACATGTAAGAAGACAAAAGCGGAATATCATCTCTCAAAGTTCATCAGTGGCCGAAATTGAATATGGATTTTTCGCTGTGCAGAACACTGTCTTAATTGGATCGAGTTTACCATAATCTCTAAGAAATTTGGAAGCTCCATCAACCTCCTTACATGTAAAGAAGATACTAAAATTTTTTGTTTAATGAAGTATAAAATAAACTGAAACAAATATAGCAAGGTTCACAATTTAAGCTAAAAATCATGATTTTATTTTTTATTGATGAATTGTTTAACAGGGGTCGGAGTACAGAATTTTTTTTTTCAGGACACTATTTTCAAGAAATATCAGGACATTTTTCAGGACATCTTTCAATAATTAAAGAAAACCAATGTTACTTTTAGTAAAATTCCCAACGTTCTATTTTGAATTGGTAATCCGATAATGGTAATTCAGAGTGCATAGGTTCGGGTGAAATAATTGCGAAGAAAATTACAGATGCTAATTTTAATTTATTTTTCTAGAGCATCACAACACAAAACAAGCATTTGAAATCTATCACATGGCTTGAGAAGCCGATAGATATATTTTTGAGACTGGCGTCTCTTACACACATAATTAACTAATGAAGCTAGCTAAAGTAGCCCAAACAATTAACTATTCGTAAATAATGAGACTGGTGTCTCCAATAATATATCCCTTATATAAGATGGCTTAAGAAGCCTAAACAAATAGATTATTATGAGACTGACGTCTCCAAATCATAACGATCCCCGATGGCTTAGGACACCCAAAACAGAAGTTGCAAGTTCCAGAGACATGTACACTCTGTTTCATACCCCTCTCTGTAATCATTCTGCTAACCTTTTCTTTTGGTCTCGAAGAGGAGGGGAGGAAGGTGTGGCCGGATGTTGTGTCTAAGTGCTTTCGATTCTCACACTTTTACATATTAATTTCTGTTTTATGCATAAAACACATTTTAGAAAGGAATAAACTATTTAATAAATTCTGAGTTTTTTAATTTTTAATACAACAATATGAAAAATAATACAGAAATTTAAACTTATTATACTGAACATTTTCTGAAAATTAATAAGTTACATGATAAATGCTTTAAATTAACAGTTAATTTATGTATAATTGAATAATGTTCATTTTGAACTGGATGCATTAGCATTTAATTCCAATAACTTAATACTGCACTTTTTTAATTTATCATTCCCAGATGCAATCTCTGCATTAGCAACAGACAGCATCATTTGTCCAACTTTCACATCACTCATATTGTCATCACTGATAGAACATGCTATTTTTTTAGTTGCATCACCCAAAAGTTTTTGAGCTACACACTGATTATCAAGCAAATTTTTCTTTTCTTCCTCAAGTTCATTAATTTTTTCTAATAGGTGCGATTGCTTCAACTTTTTTTCACTAGTAGCTTCTACATCTTCCTCGTCCTTTCTTTTCTTCTCTGATTCTGTTACATCTTTTGATTTTTCCATATATGATGCATATTCTGCATGAGATTTCTGAATATAATGCATCATTTCTTTGGTATAGGGAATGGAGGAAACAGAATTGCCATGCATTCGAATAACATCATGACAAATCCGTAAACTTTGAACGGTTAATTCCGATAAAGAAGCTCTCTCCTTTGTCATAACATAATTGTTAGTTGAAAACCCTCTTTCTGGTTGGGAATTTACATTCAATAACGACAAACATGCTTTAACCACTCTAGAAAGAGTAGGATATTTTATATAACCACCAGCATCTTTTATATTGAAAACAGCATTCCAATATTTACAGATATTTTGATCATTATCATAATCATTCACAATCAAAGTCACATCTTCACACATGTAAAGAATCCACTCTTCATTCATCTTATCAAAATCTGAAGAACTTTTATTCACATGAGGAATATGTTTAATTAATCTGCTACATGAACTCCTAGACTCTTCCTTTTTTCTATTATAAGGAGACAAACACTGGAGATCTTTGAGTAAAGGATTTGTTATAGGAAGTTTTTGAAGCAAATGCTTTGAAGTTGCTATGTAGCAGCTTCTAATACTTTGTAGAAATGTTGTTTTATCAGTAAGTTCTTCCAGCATTACTTTTGCACCATGACCTACTTCAATCTTGTTTAAATTTAACTAATTTTTTCCTGAATCAACATTAATTTGTAGCAACTTTACTCCATTTTTTTCGCAGATTTCTTCTGGGTTTAAAAATTTAAACATAATACTGCGAACAAGTTCATTTAACTTACTGTACATCACATGTACTAAAGGTTCGACTTTTTGCATTAGAAGTAAATAAGTTTCAAAAGTTTTACAAAAAAATGAAACAAAGTGCAGATAAGCCAGAGTCTTAGGGTCTTTCAAATGTTTTATAATCCGAAGATGTCTATCAGAAAGAGGAGATTTCGACTCTTTAGGTATTTTAACAATGAAATATTCCTTTAGAACATCATATTGCTCAACAATTCTCTCACAAACTGAGCCCAAAGTTAACCAACGGCTCTCAACATGACGAAGGAAACTATGTCTAGCTAAAGTTTCTTCCAGTATTTCTAACTGTAAGGAATGATAATCTTCCCTTCTTGCAGGAGATAGCTTGAAAAATTGATGAATATCTATAGCAAATCCATCAATATTACAAACAATTTTATCAATACCCTTACGCAGTGCTCCATGGATTATGTGTAAGCAACATGTACCCAAATCAATTAGTACTGGTAAACTTTGCTTACTCAGTTCACTATTTATTTGCTTTAAAACAGCTAAATTAACTCTTGGTCCATCCATTGACAACTGCATTAATTTTTCTAAATTCAAACCATTATTTTGAATAAAACTTAATAAAATTTTTACAATTTTATTGGCTTCAGCATGCCCTAAAAAATGTGATTCGAGGTAACAAATGACATTTTTACCTTGTTTATCAGACCAAAATGAGATGTAAATATCCAACTGTTTCTTTATTTGTTTTGTAATAGTTTCATCGAAAAGTAAAACAAAATATGAAGTGCCGATATCCCGAAACAAAAGCATTTTGAAATACGGACCTAATTCAAAATTAATCATATACCTTACTTTTTTGTCAGATAATTTGAGATTTTTTGCTATGGAGGAATCATCAAAAATTTCTCCGTAAATGTTAGCTAAATCATTCAAAGATGAAAAAGAATAATTATTTTTTTATTTCCACTAAAACTAAAATGGTTTCAGCTTTAATGGTTTTCTCTGATGTCGTTTTGGGGAGCCATGATTTGTTATTCACTACTACAGTCGATGTCGAGGATTCAGATGAAGTTGATGACTTGATAGTAAATAGTGTTTGATTCTTGTAACAGTTCACAGCTTTTTTGTGTTTTAATCCATCTGCATGCGCAAGCACTTGTCTAAAACCCATATTTGAAACACTGAATCTGCTTTTGCATACGAAGCACTCCACAGAATGAACAACGTCAACACTTCGGCACCATGTCTTGATTAGGCATTTATTCCCATCTTCCAGTTCCAATCATTTGTCGGAAAATTTCGTTATCCTTGGCATTTTTAAAAAAAAATTGTTTTCAAAAAATAAAATTCTGAGCTTGGTAATAAAAAATTTTCAAAACACCCATCAAAATCTTTCAAAATAGCGCGATAAGCATTTCAAGCATGCGCATAAGCATAGGCAAATAATTCTCACAATTTCGATATCATTGTAAATAGTTGTGCACTACTAAAATCAGAATCTTTGTCTGTAAAGGCACAAAATAGAATTTAATGGTAAACCCAAACCTAAATTTTTTTGACTTCAGACATGCGTGAGCAATGGCTGAAAACGAGGCGGAGACGAATGTATGGCAACCTTATTTCCGGTTTGAAAGAGAACAAAAAAGGGGGAAATTTTTCTCTTTCTTTTTGCATAGAAAGCAGTTGAAAGAAAAAATATATTCCACTGAAAGAAAAATTTACAACTGAAAAATATAAAATTATTAATTGAAATTAAACTTTCAAAGGAATGTAATAAAAAATTAAGGAATTCCAGGATTTATTTTGAAAAATAAGGACATTTCAGGACGTTTTTTAAAAAATCAGGAATTTCAGGAATATCAGGACAACTCCGAGCCCTGCAGTTGTAATATTTCTCAGATAACATATTATTCCCATAATGCCTAAAAAGACAAAATGCATATAATCCAAAGGAAATTTGCTTATCACTCCAATATTTAACTCTTTAAAAGGGGATTCTCCAGTAAAATGAAAATCATTATTTATGTCACCTCATTTCTCAAAGAAGCATTAATTTCTGGATAAGTCATCTTTCGATATCATTTACCTTTTTGTTACCTACCATTTATCATAACCATAGTAACCAGTAAACAATTTAGTACAAGTAACAAAAGCCCTTGATGGATATCACAAATTACTGCATTAACAAAAATTGAAAAGTTTTTACCCAATATTGCACGACTAGCATAACAATTTTTAAATCTTTAACTAATTCTTCCAGAAATTCATTGATATCAGGTTTCTTTTCAACAAATAAATACCAATGAGAAAAGGTGTATCTATTATCTTTCTAATGCTACCTAAAATTGATATGATCAGTTATACAAAGGAAATCTATCAATAAGTAAATTTATGCTTATAGTAGACTGTTTTAGTTTTCAAACCATACTAGAGTTTTTGCTTAATAGTGTTTTTTAAAGTGAAATGGATATATTCACAAGTTAAATTATGTTTCAAAAAACATTGTTTTAATTTCTCTTTAGGTACTGAATTGCTAAAGATATTTGACTCATTATATAAAGAGTTAAGTATTTTGAAATCTTTAACTGTGGCACTACATTGTTGATCTGAGTCCATGTAATTTTCAATACTGGTTTTTAATTACTATATATTATTAATATTATGCATATTTATAAACATTGTTTGTAATTCTTATTCGGACTTACATTTTACCAGTACAAAATAAATATAATCTACAAAGTGACAGAATTAAATAAATAGGCATTTTAAAGATATGTACTTGTTATTTATTTAAAAGAATTGATAGTACTTACCAAAATATTCTGCTAGAAATGATATAATTAATAATAGCTAATTCCAGAGCGAAATATAACTAGTACTAGAAAAAGATATAGTAAACACAATGAATTTCAAATATGGCGGCCGCGCATGCGTAGACTTTTTACTTATTCTACTCGTGATTCGTTTCAATCTCTTTGGTAAATACTACGGCTGTCGATGACGATGTGCTGTAGAAAAAACAGTGACCCTTTCATGTATAAGATACCGGACCGGTGAGTGAATACCAATAAGCCTCTGCTACTAGGCATTTTTAGTAATTTCGTGCACTCTGGACGTGCAATCGCGCAGGATGGAGTGAGGGTATCTTTCTTGACGGGCGCCACGCGCCCGGCAAAGCGTCCCCGGCACTCCCGAACGAAAAAGCGCGCGATCGCACGGCCAGAGTGCCCCCTTCCTTCTATATCCACGAGTCCCAACCCGTACTGGGTTTTATAGCGGACTTTTTATACCACACCGCCTTCTTTTCATTTCCACGAGTCCCAACCCGTAATGGGTTTTATAGCGGACTCTCACATACTTACCTCTCTCTTCTGAGACGGGGAGCTATAATGCTCTTCTTAGACAATGACAACGGCCATACCATGATGAAACTACCGGTTCTCGTCCGATCACCGAAGTCAAGCATCATCGGGCGCGGTCAGTACTTGGGAGGGTGACCACCTGGGAACACCGCGTGCCGTTGGCATTTTTTTTTTTTTTAATTATTAGAAATTAATTTTTATATTTTATTATATACATTTAAATTCAACATCAAAATTTATTAAACATTTAAATGAATATCACGAAGTATATAAGTTTTTAAACAAAAATAATAGTCTATAAGCATCAATAAGGTGATCGTTGTTTTTTTTGAAATTTTAATCATTCAAAAATTCTTCCACACGAACAAATGCAAATACTTTAATCTATATTACAATATATATGCTTATATTAAAATTGATATGTTTGTATTTATTTCTTCTATGAAATTTCAATCGCTTAGCAGTTCTCCTTGTTTCACATAAGCACAAATTCAAATATTTAAATCTATATTGATGTATTTGCTAATATTGTAATGCATTTGCTTATATTAAAACCTGTATATATTTTTGATTTTTTACGATTCAAAATCAAAAATTAATTTTCGCGATTTTAATACAGATCTATAATTTTGCATATAAAATCTACACATTCCCCAATATTAAAATCCATATATTTGAATACATACATTTTACAATACAATTAAATGGGGAAAAAAAAAACATTTTAAAATATACTTTACCATCGTACGGAAATTTTTATTAAATATTATATTTAAGATACCCAGAAAGATTTTTATGAAATTCAACGATCTTAAAATTAATTAAAACAAATTTAGGATTATAATTTTTAGATATTTATAAAATACTTTATATTACTTTAAGTTAACGCTAATATTTACTTCATATTGGCGTAAAATAATACAGTATGTAGGATCTTGACTGAAAAACTGTGGCAAGTAAGAAAAAAGAGTTTTGAACCATTTTTGGAAATTTACTGATTAAAATCTCTCATCATTTGAATTATTATTCATATTATTTATGAAGGTGTTGTCTTACACTCCGAAACTATTATCGCGTTATTGTTTTAAACTATACTAAACTTTAAATAAAATATTTGATATCTCATTTCTATGCTTAGTATGTTGTTGTGACATATTTAAACAAAGAAATTTAGCCGAAAATGTACTTTCCCCACGGTCAGAAAATACTAAAAGTACGGATGTCTCTTCCAGGATTTAATATAGACAATACGTGAGATCTAAATAATCACACGAATATGATACTCTAACAAATTGCTATAAGTGGATAACTAATCAATCTATATTGAATTTAAAGGCTGCATTCAACTTAAAATGAACGAATAATTCAAATTCTGTTATTATTTTCATTATAAAAAGCAGAAATTTCGAAAAATTCGAACAATAATTTTGGCCATATTCACATTGTGCATTGAATTTTGCAAAGTTTTCATGTACAAAATCTGTTATTAATTTAACAAAAATCCAATATATAAATAATTTGATGTGTCCATTTATTATATGAAATACACTTTAAACTGATCAAGGTGATTAATTTAATATCGTTTTATACTATACTAAACTTTAAATAAAATATTTGAATATTCCTTCAGTACATTTCACTTTTGAACAGTAGTCCTTTACTGACTTGTACCTGTAAATTTGAACCCTGTATGTAAATAACTGAATTTTAGTTCAATACTCATGTCTGATGAAAACAAAAACAATGAAAAGTAGAATTATTTAAATGAAACTATGGAAATAACTGTACATACCAAATTTTTTCATTTTAAATTGAGTTTTTGCTTAAAAACTATTTAATAAATTCCATATTGGTGATAACATTAAACATTAAATAAAAATTATTTAAATTATATTATCACTATGCAATATTTCAAAATAATGTCTTGGTAAATAATTTCTAAAAATCATTTACAAAATACTTTAATGATGAAAATTACATTCAACTGATTTTCAGGTTTTATAATGAATTAGTCTCATAATTTTTTCTAATTCTGGTATATTTATAATGATTAAAAATTAACTAAAACATTTAAATATCTGAGAATTATTCGATTTGCAAATTTCATGTATATTCTATTTTATTTTGGATATAGATATCTCGTGGATATAGATATCTCGTGGATATAGATATCTATTGGATATAGATATCTACTGGATATAGATATCTATTGGATATAGATATCTATTGGATATAGATATCTATTGGATATAGATATCTCGTGGATATAGATATCTTGGATATAGATATCTACTGGATATTAGAACATCACAGGGATATCTAAAATATCCGTAGGATATCCAATGGAGCGACTTTTTTGGTAGTTGGTAGATATATATATTTGGATATCTATAAAATTAAGAATTTTATACTATATATTTATTTATTTAGTTATATTAGTTTGGGGATAAAGTTATCCATTATTTTTTTCCGGTAGACGTCTGTAGTGATCGCTATCTCGTGAGGTATCTATCAAACAATTTCAGATTTATGCTCGTTGGAAAGGTGACATTTGACACTAAAATATCCTCTTGCGGTTTTTTGTTTGATTCATTCAGTTATGAGTACAAGGTTTTAAAAATAGAAGACAACAAACAGAAAATTCGATACATTTTAGTTTTTCTTTTATAATGGCGAAAAAGCTAACCAGGTGGCTAAAATTCTGAAAGGTGTTTATCGTCCTATATATGACTGTAACAACCAGTTACGCACAATTTCGATTTCGTCGATTCCATTTGGATAATAGCAATTTAAAACTGCTGGTAGAGGGAAGGCGCCCACTTTCTAAAACTTTCGCAAAACGGACGTAGCAATCATTTTCGGCAAATTTTCAAAAGATCTTGTTTTGTTGATTTTTCAGTTCTGCTTCGTCATTTGAGGTTGGATGGATGTTTGAGTGAATGTTCCTTGTCATTCATCTTGCATAAAGGCAAATCTAACAATATGCTTCGTGCGTTAAAGGCGCAATTAACTTAGGATGGTATTTGCAGCTCATCAAATAGCTTTCAGATTTACAGTAATGCTATATTCTATGTTAAAAAAATAAATAGGAAATTGGAGTTACAAGTAAAAGAAACCGAGAATCTAACTATTAAAAATGTGAACTTTGTGTGAACTGCTTTTTCTTTTAAAATAATTTACACATCAAAAATAAATAAATTTTGATTCGGGAATTTTTTATTACATTTTTAAATGTCCAAGAAAAATAATTAGCCTTACCAATAAAATGTTTGCTTTTGTAATGGTTTGAATTTCTTAAAAAACATGCTTCATTTTCATCAAATTAAAAAAAAGTAGATATTTTAATTTCTATTTATGGGAAAAATGAATGAATATGAAAGAATTTATTTAATGAGTTGAATGAACGCAAGAAATAAAATGAAGTGTTAGTGAAAAATTAATTACAACATGCTATTAAAAATTGTTCTCGGCTTTTAAAAAAAAAAAAAAAAAAAAAAAAAAAAAGCGGAAATGTAAGAAAAAAATTCAATTCTTTTTCTTATTTCAAAATTCTGTTTTAACTTTATTAAATGATTTGTCATATTAGATAATGTAAGCATAAGTCATTAAAATGACTTAAAAATGAATTAATCTTATTTTTCGTCAATATGCACTCTGATGTAATTGGCAGCATGTTAAACATATATTAGAAATTCAAATTCGACTAACTTCCATGAGTTATTTTTCCTAAAAAGATTGCATAAAAATCCGTAAGAAAATGTTTGTTTGATCTTTCAAAATTTTTTCTTCTCAAATATAGTGCCCTACATTGTTTTTCTTCATTAAAGAAAAGTTTTACACAAAAAATACTAGAGATATTATCAAAAAAAATATTAACAATATAAATCAATATCAAACATTAATCAATTTATATCATATTTTACTGAATGAAAGCAAATACTCGAATGAAATGTTTGCTATAATTCATAAAATCTTTGCATTTAAGTCAAGTTAAATTTGCTTATTAACAATTATAATTTAATTAATAGTTTACTTATTAATAATAATTATAATTTGCTTTATAATACCAAAACGATAAATACTTTAGATATCATTAGAAAATTATAAACAGAAGATTAAAATCTTTAGCACTAAGTTTCATTGTATCCCAATTGTATTTATTATAAAATACAATTATAGAAAAATATTATTATTGAATTATTAATCGATAGAACGCTTTTCAACATCAAATTCTACAAATATTTAAAAATGTTGATATGCAAATTTAAAATGTAAGTTTCTATTTTACAGAAATATAGAAAAGGAGAACTTTTGCATGTGGTGCCACTAAGCTGCAGAATTCTTTTCGAGGGGGTTACGGAAGTTCCTAAAATTTCCTGTATAAAGTTCCTTCATGCATTAAAAAAAAAACTCTTAGTAATGGATGTAAAATAATAGCATTAATCATTAAATGAAATATTTCTCGTTTTCATCAGCATCTTATCTACCTGGAACTCTCTAGCTTGGTAAGCAATTCATTAACAAAACAAACAATGATGTGACACATTTAGTGGGTGCCTCATTATATAAGTCATAACTTAGGAGCTAAACACTGAGGATAGGCTGACCAAATAAACAAAAAATATGCATCA
>JAPDSC010135563.1:0-20791 GCA_026290005.1 Latrodectus geometricus | reverse complement strand
TATATATATATATATATATATATATATATATATATATATATATATATTGTCCCTTGTGCTGAAAAGGTAGAAAAAAATTCTTGCAACCGGGCGTAATGTATAATAAATAAATTTCATATAAGATCGCATAATTGTTAGTAATATTTATATAACTTTTTTTCTGTGCGATTTTTTGAAATTATTAGTTAGGACTGTTAAATTAGAATTTCATATTTATGTAGTTTTAGGATTTATTTATTTTTTATATAAATTTATGTAGAAAATTTAATTTTATAAGATATAATTTATACAGTTTAAAAAAAACTAATATTTTTCCTTGAATTAATTTTTATTTACTTACGTTTGGAGATACGTAAACAAAAATACTTCATCACGTTATTAACAAGTGTGTGTCTTCCTTAATTAAAATTTTTAAGCAAATATACTTAAAGTCATCTTAATTAAAACTCCATTTTGGATTTTTAAACTAAATTTTAAGATAAACTCTTCTTTAAAAATAGGTTTGTTTCATCAAATTGAATGTTTTGAAAAAACCATTCTACAATATACTTTTTAAGCTATTATTTCTACGAAATATGCATTTATTATCTTAACTGAAATGCAGATACAGTAGGAATGAGTAATTTAAAATTAAATCTCTAAAGAATTTATATTAATTTAAAAGATATTGAAATATAAATTTTAAAAAATGTGGATAATGTTGTTAAAAATATTATAATGAGAAATGAATTCATATAATGCTTAATCAAAATATTTCTATTTATACTTTGTTTTTAAAAATATTTTCAAGTCAACTTCTCAAAACAAAGAAAATATTCTAATATTAAAAATAATTTCTAATCTAATATCGAAGATATTATTATGGTTTCTGTGTTAGATCAGAAAGTTAATTTTAAAATTCTATTAAACGTCATAAATTTGAACTATAAATATTTTTTCTATAATTGGAAAGATTCGTCAAATACGAACTTTAATATGAGAAGCATTAAATTTTTAAAATGACAGGAAATTTTTTTATAACTGAAAGGAAATTCAGAAAAATTTTATAAATACAAGTTTAAACTATTAAGTATTAATTTTATTCATATTAAAATTTAATAAAATTATATAAATAATCGAATAAATGACTTGTCTTGATCATGCGTTACAAAATAAAAAATAATCAACACACAAATACTTGTTGAAAATCTTTAATATGAGGAAATTTTTATTCATAATGCTAAAAATCATTTGAAGATTTTTAAAAATAAATCAAATGAAATGAAGTCAGTTTTACCAAATCACAAAATTGTAAACTCACTTGCAAGTGTGACACGTCTTTTATATTCAGAAAATAAAGGAAGTTTACTTTCGATTGAAATAAAAAGAAAACACATTTTCTGCAACAATCAAATATCTAATTAAGAATTTTCACTTTATCAGCAATAATCAATGAAATGTATAAATATTGTTACGAAAAAAAAAAAAAAGCTTGCTTTCGTCTTTCAATTGAAATAAAAGAAAACATTTTCTGCAACAATCAAATATCTAATTAAAAATTTTCACTTTATCAGCAATAATCAATGAAATGTATAAACATTTATGAAAAAAAAGTTTGCTTTCAATTGAAATAAAAGAAAACATTTTCTGCAATAATCAAATATTTAATTAAGAACTTTTCACCTTCTAATCAGCGATAATCACTGAAATGTATAAATATTTTTACGAACATCTCTTCATTAGTTTTTATATTATTAACGTGGAATTAAATATGAACAAATATTTTACAAGTTTGAAATATATATTTGCAACAAAAATATTTGCGTTGACATAAAAATTTTTTGAAAAATTTCGGAATACATACAGTTAATGAAATTTAAAATCAATGATTTACACTTCGATTGCAGTAATTCTTTTTGGAAGTAAGTTATTAAAACAAATAATTTTTTCTAGAAAGAATTCCCTTAATGAAAACTTTTTAAAAATAAAAGCTTTCTAAAAACTATTTTCCAGAAATATTGTTTGCTCAACATAAACAATCTAGTTTAGTGAAGTTGTAACCAATAAATTACGCTATTTAAAAAAATGGAATAGATTGAAAATCATTTTCAAACTGAGTTTTTATTAAATCAATTAATTACCCAAAATATTACGTAAATTTAAAATTATCTCAATGAGAAAAAATCGTTAAAAAATAGATACTTTAACTTTAAATAGTTTTCATTAACCACATTTTTATTTGCCAACAATTATTGAATAAATTCGTCTAATTATTTCTCGGGAAAAAAAATTTACAAAAATATCTCTATGATTAGAACTATTCTACCATCCAATGATTAATTCCAAATAAGTGAATTTTACTTTTTGTTCGTTATTGGTTATGGGTCACTAAATGTGCTTCAAGATGGAGAGAAGAAGAAAAAACTAAACCGCATTTCTTACAAGTAAACTTTTGACCCACTCTTTGCTGTACAAAAGAATAGTTTTCGCTTACTCCATATTTATAATATATTAACTGCTTTGAAAACGTCCTTACGCATAGTTTCTTTGGCTCTTCGTTAGCATTGGAATGATGATTGAAGAAAATCACTGAGGGAATTTCTTGATCACGTTTCAGGTTACTCAGCGCAGTAAAAGATTTCATATCACATTTCCGTGATTTTTCTGGAATGCAAATCCTTGATGGATTTAGAATGAAGCAATATTGATCAATATTGTAATTAAAATTTTTCCCACTGAGGAGAATTTTCTGAGTTTTAAAAAAGAAATTAAAATATTTCGTATAAAAATCATGCCCATACAGTTTGTCTCTGGAACGGATTATTTGTCCCTTCTTCCGATTGTCACTTTTTTTCATCGAATCTTGAGATTGAAGATTTTTTCGTGGAATTTGTCATTTAAGCTGTTTTTTACTCGTAGGAATTGTGTGATGTTTGCTTAAATAAATTAAACATTCTTCAGAAGTTCCCCAAACATTTGTCTTTTCTTTTAAGAGAGAATGAATAAGATGCTGCAACTCAAAATATTTGTTCATAATGGAAGAAGTTTGATAATCTTCGTATCTAAGCAATCTCTTACATAATTTATCTGTTTGATGCTGATGAAGAGGAATTTGATAACAGAAGTTCCTTCGACGTGAGTGATAACAAACAAACCAGTTTGTATTGAAATTTGGAATGAACTGAAATAATGTCATATTTTTAAAATCTAAGTTTTTAAAAAAAATAATTAATTAGCTTTAGAAAAGACAGAAGAATTTAAAAAAGTACTCTTTTACGGTTACATTTTGCATGTATATGAACCAGAGGGTTCTATTAACCGCCTACCTTATGTTTGAAAACATTCTGCATTTGATAATTTGTTTATTTGCAATACATTTCCGGTTGCCTGTATCTGTAGACTGAAAAGTCGCCAAGCACATTCTATCTCTCTAATTTTGAACTACGATCGAGTGACGAAGTCGACACTTGAGCTAGTACTTTCCACTACATTCCATATCTGTGGAAGAGCAATGAAATCACAGTATTTTTTATGTAACCCCAGGCTCCATTTGTGAGCATGCCGCCTACTTTGTCTAGTGGTCAGCGTGCTTGACTACAGATAGGTAGGTCTTGGGTTCGAATCCTGATACAAGCATGGATGTACTTTCTCTCTCCTGTCTTTGTCCTTTCCTTGTATGAATGGAGTGTGAATAATTGCCTGCTCTATAAACGGGTACCTATGGCATGTGTGTTTAATTATATTTATAAAAAAAATCATCTCCAGTTATCCTCTTCAATGTGAGCTACAAGCACATGTTAACATAAAGCTCCCAAAATGTCCGTCGTAACCTAACCTAACTTTTGTGAACAAAACGGATATTCGATTGAATCAGTTAATAGAACTCATCCATCATATTTTGGTTATAAAATAGATACTTTTCCCCACGAAGGCATCACAGTTTTACTGAATTTTGTTAAGAAATGTTCTCGAAATTAATCATATAAATATCAAAATATCTATTTTTTTCAATATAAAGCTTGTTTGTGTATATCAGGACTTTGAGCCGGAAGTGAACCGAAAACCGGGAAAAAGAGAAAGTACATCAATGCCCGAGCAGGGATTCGAACCCAGCTGCTCCCCGTCCGTAGTCAATTACGCTAACCACTAGTTAACCAGAAATTAGAGAGAAAAATTACGTGATACATAATTTCAAGTTTATTTATAAATAAATTTATTCTTATTCATAATTAAATATTGTGATATATTTTCTAATTATAAATAAAAAATAGCTTATAAATAATAATAAGCAAAACAAGGATAAACAAATCATTTTATTATTGTTTCATAAATTAATTGTTAACAATTGCTGATAACAATTTAGAAGAAACTCTTTAAGCAACAATTATAACTGTCCAACAATGAAAACGCATTTCCGAAAACAATTCAAGTATTATTGTTCAACACAAGTTACCTGCTATTTTATAGAAATAATCTGACTTATTACTACGCGTTCGTAAACTTGATAGCAAATAATAAACTATAAGTTCTTTAAAAAAAAATATTGTGTATTTACTTAAATAATAAACGTTTACATTACAAAACTTTTCAACAACCTTGATTTCAATAACTAGCCAAATAGGCTTCAACAAGGAACATGAGCAATTTTGCTGCAAAAGTCTGCAGTGGAAGTAATGGTGGAATAAGGAGGGGAGATACTATTGGTCAAACTATTGACCTATTAAAACGTGAAAAAGGTTATAAATATTTTAAGGCTCTTGGTAAAGGTACTTATGGGGATGTCTTCAGAGTGTGTGACCCAAACAGAAATGCTGACATTGCAATAAAAGTGGTTACAAAAGAAAATATCACTTGCAATGAAATGAAGATATGGCCTGAACTCAGTCATTTAAACATTGTTCCTCTTCTGGAGTTTTTCTCGTTATATTCACTAGAAGTGGCCATTTTTGTTATGCCAGTTGAAGAAACTTCATTGTGGGTAATTATGCAAGAGAAACGGTTTACTGTATGGAATTCTTGTTTGTCGTTCTTAAAAGTCTGGCTGTATGATGTCCTTCTCGGTTTAGAATATTTACATAAGAAATGCTTATGCCATCTTGACTTGAAAACAGATAATGTGTTGATTTCCAGAACTATGACTGCTAAAATATGTGATTTTTCCTTTTTGAACCACACTGATAAGCCATTGACAAGGTGAATATAATTTAATATATATATATATATATATATATATATATATATATATATATATGTTTTAGAACTATTGGGTTGTTTGGAAAGTTATTTAGTTTTATATGAAAATGAAAAACGTTTAGCGAATAAATATTTTATTGAATTGTATATTTTCAATTCTAGTCCAATACCTTTTACCACCTTTCTAGTAGTAGCACGATTTCATACTCGGGAAATGGTTGGTTTTCACTAGCAAAAAAAACTGATTCAGGTGGGAAAAACGAAACAACTTTCCGAACAACCCAATATAAATTCAAATTTTGTAATTCACTTTGGCTCATATGCCGTATAATCCATCATGCCAATTTTAGAATTTTTCTTCGGCGAAAAAATTGTTGTCAAGATTGTGACATATTGCAGCGAGTTTGTTAATTATTTGAATAATTGTGATATAATGCAGTGAAGATGTCATAACTGTGTATTGGGTGAAAATGTGCTTTAGGTCCCCTACTTGGCGCGTTCTCAAAATCGCCGATGCCATGGCGAAAATTCTACCGCTATTTCAAAGTGAAACTTAATTAGCTACCAATGAAAAGGTTAAAACAAAAGAGTCATTAATGTGCATGAGTAAAAAAGCGCTTCAGGTTCGCAATTTGGTGAAGTAGGGGACCTAAAGCGCAATTTAACCGTGTATTGTAATCGTGAATTAAATCTGATAAGAAAAAGTGTAAATATATATTTGTGAAGTATTAAAATTTTAAAAAAAGAAAATATAAGTTTATTAATTAAAATACTAAAAGACGGAATATAATGTTCTTAATTTCTTCGAGTTGACATAAGCACTCATGTCGCCAAAATAGAATTTTATTATTCTCCTTCTCTATGACGTCATAAGAACCAGGTTGCCAGATAAACAGAAAGATCCGCCAAAAATATCACCAAACTCAAAAATTGGCATGATGGATTAAAAGACAGCTGTGCCTTTACTTCTAATTTCCAATGGTTATGAAAGTTTAACTGCTTATTAGAAAATAAAAAATTAAATAGAATATGCTCATTTAAAAATAATTCTGAAAATAAATTAACTGTCTTTAATGGCCAAATAGCTCTTATTTAACTTTTTTATTAACTAAAGTTAATAAAAAAATTACTATAAATTTTATTTTATTTACTTTGTCATGGCTATAGGAAAATTCATTTGACTACAATATGCATTTTATTGCAGCTTTATAAGGATAAGTAGGAATACTTTAGTAATAACTCTCTAATAATAATGACACATTTATTTTTCTAGAAAAAAAATTAGGTGAAAATGCGCTTTAGGTCCCCTACTTGGCGAGTTTTCAAAATCACACATGCCATGACGAAAATTCTACCGCTGTTTCAAAGTGAAACTTAATTAGCGACCAATGAAAAGGCTAAAACAAAAGAGTAATTAATGAGTATGCGGAAAAAAGCGCTTCAAATTCGCGAGTAGGCGAAGAAGGGGACATAAAGCGCAAATTAACCAAAAGTTTGTCTCTCAACATTGAAAATTTGAATTGTTAAAAAATAATGGGACTAATCAGAATCACATTTACAGGTATGACTTGGGGTTGCCATATTTATACAGGCCACCAGAAATTTGTCCTACTTTTGGCAATTCAATAAATACAGACGGTGCTAAATTTGATATGTGGTCATATGGAACAATTGTTGTCGAAATTCTCACAAATTTCGTATTATCGAGAAATGTTAAAAACAATGGATATTGGTTCAAAGACGTGTATCCCATACTTTTTGATACTTTGAAGGTAAGGCTTATATTTTTTTCTTTTAAGAATAATTTAATAATATATATTATGCATATTTGAATATATTATGTTAAAAAAATCTTTATATAAATATAAAGAGCAAAATTTGTTTTAGCATTTTAATCATTATTAGGTTATCAATACATTTTGTCGCAAAAGATGTGTGAAACTAGCATTTAATCTCAAAAAATTAACAATAAACTGTTGTATAGTAAAGTAAACTTAGTCTCTTTAAACTAATGTAAAAGTATAATATAAATCATAACGTAAATGCATATTTTTTAAATATTAAAATTTTGGAAAAGGAAAACATATATTAATATTAATTAAAATAGAATTTTCTATATAATTCTTATTATTCTCTATCTCTGAGACGTAATAAGGCCTAGATTGCCAGATAAATAAGAAAATGCGCCAAAAATATCACCAAACTTAAAAATTGGCATGATGTATTAATATGGCAGATGTGCCCAATTGACTTTAAATTGGAAATAAATATCAATAAATTTATAAGCGATGCATTTCTTGCCAATGATTTAATATTTAGAAATTTAAAATGCCATTTCTTAATTATCAGTATTTGCACGTGAGAAAAGCAAAAGAGAAATGACTTAACTAATTATACACTAAAAAGACATACTTATAAATTTCTTCCGTCAATGTCCTGTTCTTATTATATGTTCCCTTCAGATTTCCATTTTAATGTTTTTCTTTTTTAATTTACTTTTTATCTTATATTTTATGAACACATTTTAAGGAAATACTACACAGAAATGTTGATTTAATAGTAAAGTCTCAACACACACAGATAAGTAATAATTGTGTCATCAATAATCTACATTTCGTAGGAGGAAAAACTGAAGGAGTTGATAGTAGAAGCCATGCCTACTGTTAAAATAAATACTGCTGAGGTCAAAATAGCTCTTAATTTCCTTAACTGCTTTTTGAGAGAGGATTATAAATTAAGGCTGTCAGCAACACAAGCAAAAGAGCACATATTTCTTAATAAGGACTATGGACTTGGACCAGCCATGGATCCCATTTGGATGCACAAAAGTGAGATTATATTTCAACTGTTTGAAATAATTATAACAAATTTTATTCGGGTTCTAAAAGCTAAAAAATAATTCATTTTTAATGCTGTATGTTATTGGCAAATGGTAATTGGGTGAAAATGTGCTTGGCGCGCTTTCACAAACGCCGTTGCCATGGCGAAAATTATACTGCTATTTCAAAGTGAAACTATTTAGCGACAAATGAAAAGGCTAAAACAAAAGAGTAATTAATATGCATACGTGAAAAAGCGCTGCAAATTCCCTCCAAAGGTTGCCATAAAGAGCGTATTATGGATGAAAAACTTCCGGGTTACCACGCTGGCGCGTTTATCGCCAAGTTGGCGAGGAAGGGGACCCAAACCAAAATTAAACCGGTAATTTTATAATGAACTTTTATTTCATAAAATAGAATATATGTATTTAAAGTAATTATTTGTGATATTCGATTCCAACATAAAATCTATTTAGGGCGTAGTTCTCATCAAAAAGTGGTGGCTTCGAATCCCGTCTTAACTGAAGATCCTTGTTCTCTAAAGGAGGTGGGGGAGCACATTAAATAGATCTGGGTCATAACGTTTTTGAAGTAAAATAATGATTATGGGGGGATAGTTCAAATATTGGAGTCTTCTTCTTGATCCCTACTTCTAAATTGAAGAAGACTCCCATCTGTTTGCTTTCTGAATTTGGTAGAACCCAAATCTGGGTTGAGTATAGGGAAGAAAGCTGATGCAACAACAGATTATACCAAATTTATTTATAATTAAAGGAAAATTTGAAGATTCAAATTTGAGTTCAGGAATGTTTTTAAAATTCTAACACAAATACATAAGTGCATATAAATGCATTGTAACATAAATATAATAAAATACATATATGTTTTTAAATAAATTTTATAAATGTAATACTAATAAAACTTACCTAATATTTTAGTAGAATCTCAACTTATTTTACGCACAAAAATATTCTAAAATTTCTGTTACTATAAAATATGGTGAATAAATAGAATATATAGTTATTAATTTAGCAATTAATTTCAAACACTTTTAGGAATTCTGAACTGATTGATGGATATATTTTTTTAGTGCATATATTTTCATCTTTAATAGAAATTAATTTTAAATATACTTTATTTGGGTGAAGAGAAACTTTCCATGGTCCTACGATGTGCCAATATACACGATAATAAAATGCCAATAAAAAAATAAGGACTCTCACTAATTTTATAAGTTAAAAGATGTATATATATTAATAATTTAAATAATATATCTTACAAATATTGATCATTATTTTTAAATCATGTTTTTTTTATATATCATTGTTATTTCATAATATAGGAATTTATTTACAATAATATAGCATTACTGTTAATATAATTTGTTCACGAAGGAGATTAAAATAACTCGTTAAATTTGTTATTATGTCCAATTTAGCTAGAAACATAAACATAATATATTTCCTTTTTTGAACTTCAAGCAAAAAATTTAGACTGCTATCGCTTGAAATAACACATTAGCAAATAAAGTTTGAATTCCAACAACAAAAATGAAAAGGGGCGACATGATTATTTTTAAAACATAACCAAATATTGACAAATTAATTTCCATAATTAAGCTCTAGATCAGTGAATCACTCTGCCCTGGCACTTTTGTGTGCCTAATTCTTAAAGTGTGCCATCAAATTTTAGAAATATATATAGTAAAAATTTTAATGCTTTTTTTTTATTACGAGTAAAATTTATTTAAATCAAGAAAAGAACACTGTAAAAGAAAACTTGTATTTACAGTTGAATACAATATTCTTTTCAGTTAAAAATTGTTTTTATCAACGATTACAGTGACCTTTCGTAAAGTAAAATATTTGCTCCCCGTGAGGAAATTTCAAGTGTTCTCTGTATCTACAATTATAATTTTCAACATCTTATTTGTTTGAATTCGGATTTTCAGTATTAACCAACCTAAAAACGAAAATGATTGAAACTGTTAAATGTAGAAGACGATATGAGAGTAGAATTGTCATTTTTACGACCAAATATAAAGGAAATTATCACAAATATCAAGCTCAAATTTCTCATTAATGTTATATTTTATAATTAATCATTTAATAAGCATACTGTTGTTTTCTTAGTAATAAGTTTTGTTTGTTTTTGTAGTACATATTATATTATTTTGCATTCAAATTTATTTACTCAGTACATTACAAATAAGTGAAAAACTTCTAAACTTATCTTTTTGATTGTGTGCCGCCAAATTTTGAAATTGTTAAAAGTCTAAAGCGACCAAAAAGGCTTAAAACCACTGCTCTAGATATTAAGTTGGGGAAAAAGTTATCCATTATTTTTTCGGTAGACGTCTGTAGTGATCGCTATCTCGTGAGGTATCTATCAAACAATTTCAAATCTATGCTCATTGGAAAGGAGACATTTGACACCTAAATATCCTCTTGCAGTTTTTTGTTTGATTCATTCAGTTACGAGTACAAGGTTTTAAAAATAGAAGACAACAAACAGAGAATTCGATACATTTTCGTTTTTCTTTTATAATGGCCAAAAGGCTAACCAGGTGGCTAAAATTGTGAAAGGTGTTTATCGTCCTATATATGACTGTAACAACCAGTTACGCACAATTTTGCATCGTCGAGAATATCTATAAAATATCAAAAATTATCAAACTTGACAGCATGTCAGCAGTCGTAGCTTCGCACAAGACCTAAAAATCTACATGAAAACTGTTTTAAACCTTTTTACAAAGCGAATCTGAAAGAAGTTACAAAAAGTTCACCTAAAAATAATGGATTTCTTTTTCCCCAAACTAATATTTAGTTTCTTTTACTTTAAATTACAATTTAAAATAAGATTTTTTTATGTTAATTTTCAGAAACAATTGTGGAGCAACCACTTATTGAGGACTCAGCACAGAATTGTTCTGATTTGACGGATATATTTAAAGATTGCCGCAACATATTTGATTTAGAGTTTTCTGAACCTAAAGTTTCTAAGACAAAGCAAACTTCAGGAAACGGTTATTTGGCACAGACTTTTGAAGACGACGATGGCATCTGGGGTGATTGTGTTCCAAACTGGAAATCAGTAGGCCAAAAAATATCTAGCAACGTGATTTCAGACTCGAAAGGATTTCTGGGTTCGACAAATATAGTTGAAATGAATAAAAATAATACTAAATTGTCCGCATTTATTTCAGACAATGTTAAAGAGGAAATAATTCTTGACGAGAACATTGAATCTGAGAGCATTAAAAATACTAAAACTTGTAAGCCATGTACTTCAGGCTATGAAAACTCTGCAAGTTTTGCCACTTTAAATATTCAACATAAAACTTCAGAAGTCATGGGGAACAGAAATGTTAAAAAAGAAGTCAAGAGATTAAAAACTTCAAAAAAAGTATCTCATGATGAAATGGCATTTTCAAAAGTGCTTATTAGTGTTTGTGAAAAGCACAATGCC
Source organism: Latrodectus geometricus (assembly GCA_026290005.1). Classification (NCBI taxonomy): domain Eukaryota; kingdom Metazoa; phylum Arthropoda; class Arachnida; order Araneae; family Theridiidae; genus Latrodectus; species Latrodectus geometricus. The sequence continues at coordinate 9,332 of JAPDSC010135563.1, read as the reverse complement.
TTATCTACTATACAATGTGGCGGCACTTCGAAACAAAAAATTTTAGTTGAAGTTCCAAAGGAAAACCACTCTCTGGTGGAAACAAAGCTTAATACTAATAGTCTTGGGCTTGAAAGCTTTCATGCATGGGCTGAAATAAAAAATGAAGATATAGAAAGTAAGAAAAATTTTTAATAACGAGTTCAAAAATAATATATTCTTACATATTTTATAAAGAACATTGATTAAAATCAAAATTGAATTTATACTATTGAAGGTTTACTGTATGGTCATTCTCGTAATTTTTCCAAAAATCTCGTCATTTTTCACAAGCGAGGTCTAAAAATTAACAGAATATTGAAAAATATTACCTGATTGGTTGGAATCCCTCATCTGCTATTGGTCGGAATTGGTTGGGTTGCCAGAAAATGTTATTTATGTGGCTAAATGTGGAAAACTCGAGCCAAGGGTGACCGTACAGTAAATCTCACCCATATTGGTTGTAATTAATATCCTTAGTAATGAACAAATTTATTTTTGGAACATAATTATTTTCAACATATATGTTCATCATTATCTTATATTAATCTTGTCTTTACTTATAAAATAACTACATAATTTTTTTTTCTTTTATTTTTAATTCATGTATTTAATTTCTCTAGAAATACATAAGAGAAATTCTGAGAAAAAAATAATCGAAAAAAAGAAAGAAAAAAAGAATAGACTTCGTAAAATTTTGCCATGGATAAGAAAAAAGTATACTGCGATTAAAAATACATTCAAGTCAACACCCATAAAATGAAGTAAGTATAATTTATAGTAAACATTTCTAGTTCGACTAAATTGAAATTTAAGAGAAAAAGTAAAATATTTATAAATAAGCATGTGCTATCTCTGTGAAGCAAATTAAGCTAAAACTTATATTTGATTTTTTTTACAAAATATTTAAATTCTATATTGTTTTATGTATTTAAATAAATATTGTTTTATGTATTAAAGGTGTTTTTTTTTCAATTAAATAAATTTCGTATAGCTTAATACAGTTTTATTGGAATGAATATAATTACAAAAAGATCTATTTTACTTATAATGGAATTAAATAACACATTGCTGCAGGAGTTTCGTAAGATGTAGAAATATACAAAATAAGTATTTACACAATTAACTCTCGATTATCTGTGTAATTGTGTGGCCCAGCTGGGCACACACAATTTTAAGGATCATCTATAAAATTCTGAATAAATGGAACAAATCAACAAAAATATGCATTTAAAAAGTTTAAATAAAATAAACGTATTTATATACTTGAGGATTAATAAAATTATTTTATATTTTCGAATTTGTGGATTTATTTCTTTAGAAAATCAACTAAAAATTCCTTTTATTTTTCTTCTTGCATTGAACACATTTTTATTTGAATGAATTTTTGTGTTTCGGAATGTAAACATCACCTATAAGCTGCAAAGTAGATAAGAGATAATTTACTGTATTGTTGAAAATTAAAGTTAAAAGAGATAGAGAAAAAAAAAAAGCCCGAACTCCAAGCAAGCTTGGGAACTAAATACTGGGAGTCTCAAATTAGGCTGACCGCCTAACCAGGACATATGCTTATTATTATTACATATTTGTCCTCGGTCACGAAAAAAAATGTGGGAACTATAGGCCTTGGCCCTACGAGGCTGTCGTGCCACGGAGATGTGTTTAGGACAACCAGCAAAGCAGATAATAGAGTTTGTTGTACACTGTCTATCAATAAGTATTTGGACACTTGTGATAGAAAATAAAAACTAACTTCATTTAAAATCAATAGTTGGTAGAACCACCACGACAGGGAATTACAGCGTGAACCTTCCGTTGCATACTTTCCGCAAGTGTTTGTATTACAGCTAGTAGTATTGTCTTCCACTCGGCTTGGAGTAGACAGACAAGTTCCTTCACCGACTTTGGACGGGTAGTGCACCCATTAATTGAACTCCAATGGCATCATAACAAGCCTTGGTTAACCTCGAAACCTGACAATTGGCATTGTCATCCTAAAAGTAACAGAAGTCCAACCCGTAAAACTGCCACAACGTACGAAGCCCATTGTCATCCAAAATCGTGCAGTAGGCATCGGCGTTGAGCTTACCATGAATGGGGACCAAAGGTCCCAGTCCATACCAGGAGAACCACCCCCAGACCATAATTCACACTCCACCGGTGTTCGATTTCGGTGTCTTTTGCACCACATTAACCGAGCAGCACGGTTGGACTTTGCGATCAAAGGCTTATGGGCAGCAACATGTCCAAGCAAATGTGTTTCCTTACGGATGATATTCATTGAAACAATATTCCCGGATGCCTGTTAAAACTCCTCTCGGATGAGGGCCATCGGTTGGATGCGGTTTCCCTAGACAGCCCTCGTCGGTCTCTATCTCCCAGTTTCATTGGTCTGCCAACTCGGGGCACATTCCAACAATCACCGCTCACCTTCCGCTTCTTAATCACATAGGTTACTGTTTATTTTAGGTACTTCAGCTCGTTAGATATGTCCCTTAAGGATCGGCCAGATTTATGATACCCGCCCACACTGTCTAGTGGTCAGCGTGCCCGACTGGGAGATCCCGGGTTTCATTGATATGAAAATGCATGGATGCATTTTCTCTCTCTCTTGTCTTTGTACTTCCCTTGTATGAATGGTTGCCTATTCTATAAACGGGTACCTATGGCATGTGTGTACTGAGAAAGTCGGACTCCACACCAAATTATGGTTCAGTGGGAAAAGTGGAGCAGGGCACCATATTGCCAGCTTATATTATTAACTCGCACTCTACCGAAAAAAATAAAAATTTAAAATGGTATTTATTAATAAATATGAATATAATTTGAAAGTTATTCAATTCGTTAAAAAATAAAAATCACACGTTTTTGAAAAATTACTATTAATTGTACGTGAATTCTTCATAAACAGATTTACGCAATTAAATCAAATCTAAGCAACACTTTTAACAGAAAATGTTATCTATACATTAATATAATTCATAAGCTGTTATTTAAATAAATATTAACTATATTGTTTCAATTACCATGTTCTTTCATTTAATTCTTAGTGTGACGGCTCACCTGCGATAGACTATTTTAATCTTACTGAATTTGCGTCAGATCATTGTTCACTTTCAACATCTTTAAATCGGCCAGATACCAACAGAAATTCACGATTCCAAAAACTTTATAAATTTGCTTTTGTATGTGAATACAGTTTTTAAGTATCTTTCGGAAAGATCTTGAAGCAAATATTTATCCTGATAATCCAGGTAATTATATAGCTGATTACACTTTTTTTTTTTTTTTTTTTAACTGAACCCTTTGACAGCACTTTTTTAATAACTAATTTTTGCTTAAAATGTTTAAGTTCATTAGAATTGTCAAAATTTGAAATTAATATATGGAACTCTATTTCGTATTTTTTCAATAAATATTATCTTAGAATAATTCTTTAATAAATCTAAATGTAGAAAGAAAAAAAATTTAAAACAATTCACATCAAATTAACGACTTCTTCTTTTTCTAGGAAGATTTCTTCATTAAGCAAAAAAAAATCATATTTTTAAAAAGATCAAATTTTGAAAATTAAAAAAAAAAAACAAACATTTTTAACGTAATCAGTTATACATCATTAATTAAAAAAAAAATGCTATTTTGCTACTATGAAACAGAAGCACATACGAATTAAACAATACAAAACTTTTATATTTATCTAAATTTAAATACTGTAAAAAATTTTTAAAAAGTAATAACTGTACACTGTTATTACTAGCAAACGAGAGCGAATTCCCGGAAAACTGATTTCGGCGAAGGAGTGACGTCAGAAAACGTCACAAAATAGTGATAATAGAAATATAAATGATATGACCACAGACCAAGATAGATGAGCATGACCACAGACCAAAATATCTTGCTCTGTGGATATGACATATATCCATTATCATAACAATTTTGTGTGATAATAGAATAAAAAATATGATAATAGAAAAAATTCATGAATACAAAAAGAGACATTTTTTGTATTCATGAATAAAATTAATATATGAATGTTCTTAAATGAACATACATATGTTAATTTTTTTATTAAATGTATTAAAATCTAAAAATTTGCTCAGGTTGATAAAGAGATATCAACGTATTCATCATTAATTACAATAATTAAAAAAAATGTTAGTAACATGACTAATGCCAAGTTTTCTACTTTCATTTATAGAGATTTCAATAATTTTTAAATTCTCTTAGCATACAATGGAGTTATTTTCCATATAGAGAATTTTAACAAGAAATTTCAAATACTTAATTCGATTTATAACTCATTCTTTTCTAATTTGTTACAATTAAGTGATTAACTAGAAAAGCTCAAAATAAGCAAAGAAAAAGGTCTTAAACAATTTTAATTTCTTTGAATGAATATTTTTCAATAAATTTCTGGTGATGTTACAAAAAAAAATTCTGTTAAATCATATTAACTATTGTTAATTGCTCTTTTCAAACTACACAATTTATTAACTGTTTATTCAATACTTTTTTTTACAAACAATCCAAATTCCCTATTTACAAAGTTTTCTTATAGACACTTTTTCATTCATGTGAATGTAATTTCAGGAAAGAAATTAACTATTTTTGGTAGCTTTATGTAATTTGGTGTAAAACAGTCTAACGGTTCCTTCTTTACTTTAAAAATTATTCAGTCAAATTTGTGATTATAAAATTTGTCTTTAGAAAATTTATACATTCGCATAGCTTTATTTTTTGTTTTGATTTAAACAAAACTATTGAAAATTCTATTTCAGATTTATAAATTTAATAAACCTTCTGTAGTCATAATCAGTGCTGTTTTCATTAACTAGGTGAAACTTAAAATGCCTATCCAGATATTAATTTTAATGAAGTGACATTAGAAAGTCCATAAACAGCAATCATAACACTTAAAGATTCAAATTTTCTTTTCTGAAAATAAAATTGATTCTTAAAAGAACATTTAATAAATTAAATGTGTCCAAAATCAAAAATTATTGTAAATTAGTTTTTCTGAGAGTAAGAGTTTAAGTTAAAAATCAAAAATCATATAGCATTACTAATTAACAATTATTAGTAACTGTGTGTAGGGTGGGAAAAAAAAAAAACAATGATAGGGAAAAATAACAGCATTTTAATCGTTTTATTTTTTTGAAATATTTCAGAGTTTATTCCTTTTAACATAAGTATTTGATATGACCCAATTTCCGCTATGAATTAATGAAACCACTATAATTAAACGAGTTTTATTACAATTTGTTTGCAGTATTTGTTGAATATATATATATTTTCTGTACAAGGAAGTACATAAGTTTAAGTGGTACATATAAAGTAATATAATCTAATTTATTATAATTATTAAGGCATAAGATGGATGTCAAACACATAAATAGTTGAACTTAAGAGCAAATGACTAATATATTTCTCATTAAAAATATGAAGTGATGGTCAACAAATTTTTAAACCCTGAAAATTTCACTGAACACTGTAGTTTAGATTTACAACTTTTCAATAAATTTAAATAAGAGAAAATTATACATTCTTTAAAGATTGTATTAATTAAAAAAAATTAAAATAAAGAATACAAAGTTTTGTTTGTCATGCACAACAGGTTCTTTTGTTCCAAAAGTCTAATTATAAAGAGACTTATGGTTTAAGTAACATATATGACAAGAATAAAACGCTTCAAATATTACTTCATAACTTATAATGTATATAAGAACAAAAATTTCAAAATATAGAATTACAATAATTCACAATAAAATACATAGCTCTTGTCCTATGCATATAGTAAATAACTCTTGACTTTGATAAATGAGTGGATGAAAGTAAACTCAAGACTTATGAAACTAGATAATAGTTTTAACATAATCACTTATATAGTCTTCAGTTTAAAGGCTTTATTTACAAAAAACATACAATTTTTACATTTAATGAAAGTACATTTATTTTGATAAATCTTTTGACATTGGAAAGAAATTTTTTAAAAAAAAAATCATCCACAATGTGTAGCCTTCTAACAGAAGATTTCTTAAAGATAATAAATTATTATGACATGTTCAAAGAAAGAAAATTTGATCAATTTCTAAGAATTCAGCCCAATAAATGAAAATGCGGAAACTCAGCAACCATTTCCTATGACCAGAGAATATTGGTTTTTCCCATTTTCCAGAAAACAATCATATCTCTGGTCCTTATTTTTTTTTTTTTTTTTGACACTTTATAACAGACAACCTAAGAACTAAAACCTTTCTAAGGCTTTTTAATACACATAAATAGTACAATAAATTGTCTTCCCGAAGAAGCTGGGTAATTTACAAATCACAAGTGGTAAAATTTCTAAGCACTGTCTCAACAGACATATATGCAGAAAAGAAAATACTCATCTGCCACTTTTCACTGCATGAATTAAGTCTTACCACTACGTTATAACGAACACAAACTTAAAAGTTTGTTTTAACCACTGCTGAATTATAGTTTGATTGACACTAAAAATTATTGAATCCTCTTCCATTTCCTCTTTCAATGAATATGTGCATATTCATAACCTCAAAAGTGCAGGAAAATACCAATTATTTTTTACACTTTTATGAAACTCAATATACAATAGCTGTTATATAATAAATTTGACCTTTGTCTCAACTCATAATATTAAAATACAGCTTATTTGTATAAAATCCTAAAAGGCATAAATTATTTAAGTCACAAAATTATTGAATCACACTAAGATCTATTTTTATTACTTAAAGTTATAAAAATAAATTTAAATAAAAATGAAGCAATTAAATTAAATAATTATCAAGTAATAACAGAACTAACAAAATTAACTGAATTTAAAAGTCATTTTATAGTGAAATTTATGAAACCCACTCAATCTTCATATTTTGATTTGAAACATTTATATATCAAAAATATACATAACCCTTTACCTAATTAACTAACACAAAATGATATTTTAACAGTAACACAATGGAAAATAAAATAACAAATAGAATTGAATAGAATTGTAATGTGAAATAGAATTGAAATCCTAATGTTTTTACTGCAAAAACTCATTAATACAAATAAAAAAAGCTGAAGATCAAACTATAGTGGAATTTAAAAAAATGTTACAAAAAACATATTTTTAACAGCCACATTAAAGAAAGTTTTGTGAAATTTACAAATATTCTGAATAATGGGATTTATGAAAGGTTTAAAAAAATGTTTATGAAGGGTTTAAACGCCAGAAGAAAATTTTTGCACAATTACAAAAATAGACATTTAGTTTATTTTACAGATTTGCGTTTGAATTTAATTTTATAAGCTTTAACGCAAAAGTATTGTGTTAATAACGCTGAAATAAAACGCAGCCTAGCTAACTCATCTCCTTCTGCCTCTTTTATATGTTCTACGCAAGCATCATAAAATTCTTCAAGAAATTTTATGTGCTTTTTAGATAAAGGTTTTATTAAACAAGCAAATAAAGCACAAACCCATTTACCTAACAAGTCATTCATACCTATGGTTAAAAACCATTTGAAACAATATTTTAGCAATGAAATAACTTCATTTTGATTTAAATGTAATACAAAATTTAGTAATGGCAAATGAGGTTCTTTCTTTGGACATGACCCTTCATAAAGAAGTACATAATTTTCTGATCCAAGACAAAATAAGCAACAGTCCTTCTCCATTTTCACATTCAGAAATTCCTTTTTGGGATACTTTTCTTCTAATGTTTTTCTCTCAAGTTTCAATCGGTTTGCAAAGTCAGAAAATTCCCTAGCTGCTCCTAAAGCCCAAACATCATTATCTGTTGGTGCAGGAGATTCTGTTGATTTATTAGATCCAGAATGTTTTTTTTCCCATTCAGCAAACACAATTGAAGATTGATCCAGTTTGTTTAAAAGATCAGCAGACATCTTTCTTTGTTCCAGTTGTTTGCCAGGTTTATCTTTTGACACATCCTTATTTAATTTTTTACCTAAGTTTTAAAAAGAAATAAAATATATATAACATTTAAAAACTCATCTACATCTTAATATTTTTTTTCATTTTTTTTTTTTTCAATACAAGTTTAAATAATGTTTAGAAAGAAAATAATTTTTAATTCTCAAAACCTGTGCTTTTAATTTACAAACAATTTTAAGTAATCTTAAAAAAGAAGCGAATTCTTGCTATTACTTTTTTTGGATGGTGACAATTCAGATAAGCAATCAATGGTTTTGGGTATTCCTTCAACTGCAGGAAACTCTATCATAGCATCTTCCAATCTTGAACGATAAATATATTCATTACCATCAGTAGGCTCAGTATTCAAGTCAATTACTCGAGTTGGTGGTTGTACAAAAACTCCCTTTTGACGAAAAAGATACAACTCATCATTACGAGCATCATATCTCGCTCCCGCCTCCTCATCATTCATTCTTAAAATATGCTAAAATTAATAATATAGAGAAGAGATTATTTTATCACTTTATAATTAAATTATAATTGTACAATTTTTTTCATTACACCAATAAATTGACATTGAAATACAAGTGGTAAAAGAAGAGGTAACTGTGCAAGTTTGGTACAAGCACGGTGCAGTTATCTTGCCAACCTAAACTACATCACTACGCAAAATATCCATTCCAATAGCACTTGTGTTTATACTTCAACTTAGCAATCGCGTTCTATTTTAAATTTTAGAAATCAAAATTTTTAATATTTCATTATAATTACTGAGTTTTTAAAATCCTGATAACTAGAAACTAATTTAACAAAGATTACATAATAAAAAACAAATATAAACTAAATATCTTGCAATCTGCAATAGATGACAACCCAGCAATAAAGCTAAATATGCAACGTAAATAAAATAAATTTTTATGAAAACTAAAATTTTAATTAATTGAGCAATGACACCTATCTTAAAAAAAGATCACTGTAGTGCAATCTAGTCATATTTTAAAATAGGCAATAAAAATAAATTTAAAACATAAGAATTCTTATAAAACAATGATACCATACTCAATAAATCTGAGTAAAAATGTATGAAATAATTATAAACAATACTTAATATATAACAGAGAATTTTGCATGCAACAGCAGTATTAAGTAAATAAAAAAAATAAAAAAATAATTTACTTAATCATTGCTTGTAGAATCATCCTCACCAGTCACACAATACACAGATTTTATGGCTCACAAAAATTATGCCATGATCTGCTCAAAATAATTATGTGGCCATATATAGTCCATGAAGAAAATAATTCAAAATAATGAAAACAATATGAAAATAAATTTAATTTATAAACTTTCAAAATAAATTTTTACTAAAAAAAAAA
>JAPDSC010135547.1:0-17533 GCA_026290005.1 Latrodectus geometricus | reverse complement strand
CAAAATATAAAAAAGATAAGAAAAATTGTAGATATTGTTTTTCTAGAAATGTCCGAAAATGATTTAGTATTGATTCAGGATGAATATCCAAGATAATGTTGTAACTTACTTTGAACAAGATTAGATAATGTGAATTCCAATAACATGTCAATATTTCTTTTTTGATTCTAAATGAAGTTCGATCAAATTAGAAATAAACCAATAACATAAATCTCAGAATTAGTCAGTCATGAACACAGATAAATGTTACAGTAGAGATATTTTATTATATTGTTTAAATTTATATTCATTATCTCTAACATAATAAAATATTTCATTATTTAGAAGAAAATCTTATTTTACAATATGTATTGCAACATTATTATAATGTAAATAATATTTATGCATGATTATCAATAGATTATTTTTAGTAATAGTTATATATGTATAAATATTAAAATCACATTAACATTTTATTACTTACTTTTGTTAGAGAAATTCAACGTAAATAAAACATTAATTATATGCTGTCAACTGTGTGCTATGAAATGATTATATACTGTGAATCTTAGAATTACTTATATCTTTCATTTACCATAACAAGAATGAAATAGTAACAAAATTGATAAATGATAATGAAATATGTTGCATTCTTGTTTTTAATTAGGAGATAAAATCTTGCTATTCATATTGAGAATTTTAAATAATTAAAGAATTAAAACTAATATTGGAGAAGTCAAATTTTGTATATTAAAATTCTTTTTTTCATAAAAACCTCTAACTTTAAATGTAATTAATTTAAAAACAAACTATTTTGCAAAAATTGCTTTAATGCTAATTCTATTTACATTAATTTTAATGCATTTGTGCACTTACATTAATTGAAAAAAGAGAATTCAATTTCAAAATATTAAATGCTAAACTCAAGTGTTTAAAATTTTTATCATAAATGCTTTTAATATATTTTCTGCTTTATAGGTAGCAACAATTGCGTATAAAATGTTTTCACATTATTTAAGATTGCAATAGGTTAGCATAAAAAGATCATTTTCAGGTAACATTCTGGGGCTAAAAAAGAATAATAAATGAAATCCTGTTCAGTTATCTAAATCTAGTCTCGTATAAAAGATTGTTTTTTATCCACTTGAGGAGAATGTACACCTCAACTGGCGTTGAAATTTAAATGAAATAGACACAAAAAATTTAGAAAGATTATTTTTAAAATTTTAAAGCTGATTGCTTTGATTCATTGCTGATGTGTTAAGCTTAGTGTTAATTGCTTTTTTTAATTTAAAGAAAAGAAAATTTCATTAAACATTTCTGTTGTGGATAGTAATATCAAAATGAATATAATTAAAATGCTCTTTACACAAAAAATGCATTCAATCAAAAAGAAACTAATTGATTATAAAATATTTGAAACAATCAATAATATTAAACTAGTTTCTGAGATTTGCACTGATAATCACATTTTATAAATACATTTTTATGTTCAGATTTTATAAACTAGTATTTCATGTTTTTTATGGATTCCTAGTTCCTCACAATAAATTTGATTATTATTTTGGAAAGATTAGCATTTCCAATTTTTCTATTTCAGGCTCTAACAAAGTTCAATTGAATTCAAAGGAATAACGTTGTCCAAACTTAAGAGTGCAGTTATGAACAATAATAATAAATATATTTGCATGTTCTATATCAGGTTAAATTAAAAATGCTTATAAAATAATTCCTTTCAAATTTGTTTAAATAGTATCATTTTTTTATTTTTTAAAGAATGTGGATATTTTATATACATTTTAATTTGATTTATCTTTAAAATAAATAATGAATCCTTTTGCCTAATATGCATGCAATTATTTGTGGTAAAAGTTTATTATCCAAAATGAATTTTTCAGCGACGTTTAACTTCGAAAAAATATAACTTTTAAAAAAATATATTTTAATATTTTCCAAATATTATAAATTAAAAAAAATGATCCACGAGAGAATTGGGGCAAAAACATGAGTGTTTCCACAATTTAGAATAGCTTAGAAAAATTATGGGGATTTTCTGTCTCAATTCAATGAATAAATGTTAAATTAACGTAAAAAAGTGGTAAATTAAAATTTTATATAAATGAGTTAAAATGAGATTTAACGTTTCTTTGATCAAATTTGAAAAAAAAAAATATGAAACTAAATTAATGCAAAAATGTTGATCTTCAAATTAAAGAAATACCAGATTTTGAAAATTATTATTAAATTTTATTTATTGATGAATCACAAATTTTATTGATTATAACAATTTGAACACTTAAAATCCGTGGAATATTTTTGAAGAGATGTTGCGATATTTTTGTAAGAAATCATATATGCTATTAGCAAAGGAGTGTTTTTGCTTAAAGAATAAAGAGTAAATATGTTATCATATAAATGAGTAAATCTTCTGTTTTTGAAAGGTAGTGTCAAACGGTATGGTATTTCCCATTATACTTTCTAATCAGTATAATTTTTTTAGATTTATTAAACGGATCGGAGGAAAATCTTGGTATAACACTTGTTAAAAAAACTTTATGTTGTTTATTTTTTCATGAGAAATTAAGATGGTTTCCCATCCATCTCATTTAAAAATTTCCGTTATTTATTGATAATCCCATTTCTCTAAACTCTTTCTTCGGCATACACTTTTGTTTAACTTTTGATATTTTACTAGATAATTAATAATCACTGTACTCTTGTAACATGCAAACTTCATTTCGAAGATGCTTTCTCATATTTTTGATATGTCTCGATTTTGACTCATCCTTCATAATTACGTAACTTGATATGAGCCTTTGAAGCAACAATGACCAATAGGACACTGAATTGGTCTACTGCATGGCATGATTGATAATTGATTGATAATTGATAATTGCACGGCATAATAATTAATTGACTACATTCAGTAGTTGAAAATGCATGCGTGTATATTTTTTGTACTTTCATGAACAGTATCTTATTAATTGCGAAAATCAATTGTATTTTTTAATAATAGTGATATAATGTTTTGATGTCATTAATCTCTTATATTGAACATCTTCATGATACATTACAATGATTATTTTCAGTCAACACAGGCATCTCGCAATTTAATCGAATAAACTCTGATTTTTTATAACTGTCGTTTTAAAGTCTTGTACTCGAAATCTGATTCAAGAAAGAAATTTTGTTGAATGAATACACATTTAAAATTACACGTGAAAGTAGACTCGAATGTATGAACGTTTAAATTGAAAGCTGGAATAATAATTATTTGATTTCAGCTGGTGAATTATTTTTGACAAGAGTGCATCCACTGAAATTAAGATTATAAAAATTTGCAGATTAGCCTATATAAACAGTATATTTCTTAAGCACCTTGTGAAGTTTACTTGCAATATAAAAATATTTTTTGGGTACTGTTCATTTTGATATAACTTAATTTTCCTAAAATTATATTATCTAAATTTTTAATATCATTATATTATGGTAAAACAACAAATTTATACATGATGTACAATCTAATTAGGAATTTTAATTCACTGAAAATTAATCTATTCGTGTATGAACTTGCATAGTAAATATCAAGATAATAAATCTGTAATAATGAATATCAAATTCTTCCAAAACCCGATTTCCTATATTTTGCATTATAATGTATTTACCAAGTGAAAAATTAAAATATAAATTTGAAAAAAAAATTTTATAATTAATTATGACACGCATATATTATATTATTTCTTCTTTAATGAACAATTTATAAGGTATAAGTACGCCTTTTAGCTCATAGATGGCAGCACCATCTGAATCTTCCAATTTAGAAATTGAAACCAGTGATGGCCTCTATGTTAATTATAAGAACATGGACTTCTTTTCCCAATCAGAGTTTTATAACATTACATATTATAGTTTATTGAATTTAAATGTATTGTACAACATTATTAAATATTTTATTCAGAAAATATAAATAGAATGTTTTTCTTGAATATAAATTTTTTTAACAACATCTCATGTTATACAATCAAATTACTAAAAATTTCCATATTCTAGTAAAATGTTTGCTTTGTTTAATTAATTGTTATTTTCTGAAATTACTTACAAATTATTTAATATTTGTAAAATATTTTAATGTTTGTTGTTTGTATAGTTACTGAGTGATAAAACTATTTATCAATTAGCTTTTCATTTCTTCCAAAATAACAAAGAGTTTTGAAAATAGAATATTAAATATATCATTAACTGGAAAAGGAAATTTTTATATTAATGAATATAGTTTTTTTTAAAAAAAACAAACGTTCCTTAAATAAAAATATTTAATATTCAGAGGAGAGACTCATATACACATATTATTTCTTAGTATACAACAAGAATTTATGTGCTTATATATAATTCAAAAAAATTTAACTTGATTTTAATAAATTTTGTCACTCGAAATCATTACATATTTATCGATTGTGCTCCTTATATAAATATTTAAAAGAATAAACTTATTATTAAGTGGGAAGCATTTACAAATTTTTCATATTCTAATTCTCTAAAACTAAATATTAACAGAAGAAATATTGTGTGTGTGCTCTTTTTAAAGTAAAATACCTATATTTTTCAGTGGATAAAGCTTAAATAAATATCTAGTATGTTTTTAAGGTAATTTTAAAAGAATGATTTCATTCTCAGATACACATGTAGAAAGTAATCAATTTGTATATGAATTTAAATTTTAGGATCCATTTTGCACCAGAAATGAAATAATTACAAAATATTTAAAAAACGCTGTTAATGATTTCTTCTATATAAATAGTTTTTCAGTTTAATAAACTTTTGAATAAAATAAGGGAAATTTATATTCCTACTATAAAAAAGTTATTGTACACTAAATAATGTATTCAAATTTTTCCTGAGAATCAAGTAAACATTTTGAGCTTCATCTAGTGCTTCACATTCTGGATGGTTTCTTCATGAAATATTAAACTGAATAAATTTCTAATAAAAATTATAATAATTAATAAAAATAAATTGAAAATGGGAAATATACCTTTACTATTTAGTAACTTAAAATATATATTATGTTAAAATATTTTGCACGAAATTCTTATTATATTAAAGACAATTCAACATGTGTTGTATAATTACTTTAAGAAGTTTATTAAAATCATAATGATTTGTGAAGGATGTTATTGTAATTAAACGGATTTCTTTAGTTTTAGGAATTATGTATTATATTTTGAAGGATTACAAAATTTGATACTTTATAATATGATTATGCAAATCTATTTACTATAATATTTAATGAAAAAAGTATTCTTAATATTAAAATAAATTTTTAATATATGTTTTTCTGTATAGTCTGCTGTTTTTATTAAGTAATTATTAATGCATGTTCCAAGAACACACTCTCTAAGCAATCTTAAGAAACAAGCCAACATTTTCAAAATTTAATCCGCTTCAAATGTCTGGCTTTAATTTGCAATCTTTTTGGAATTCAGTGCTATATAAAAACAACTTGCAAAAAATTAGAAGTTATTATAACCAAGTGAATTCTTATATGTTTTTCAAATAACCTGATATTTATATAATAATTCTTTAATATTCATTTTCAATACTTAATGATTTATATAAAACATTTCAAATATGAAATATAAATTTTATGTTATACGATATATTTAAGGCATTACATTGAATTTTTTATTACTTTTTCTGAATATTAATATTTTTAAAAGAGTATTTAATAAATAATGAGATTATTTACCGTTAATAACTAAATTTTTCAGGGAATGTTCAGGGATCATTGTAAATAATATTTTATTAAAAACAATTAAATTCAATTAAAAGTTATGTTATGTGTTTATTTTCAAGTTTTAATTTCAAAATTGATTTGTTAAAAATTATTATATTTTAAATAAGCTTACATAATGTTTATCTATACATATAAGATTAATTTTTAAGACTTTGAGCATCTGAGCAAGGTCTGCATTTTATGAGTCCTTCTGGGATATAAATCTAGGAACTAAGTACCGTTTTCTTGCAATTTTTAGTGACACGTCTATTTACTGAGAAGAATTAAAAAAAAAGTAAGATGAAATCACAAAACTCATAATAGTAATTTCTTACATAGGAAATATTTTAGAATTATTGTTTTTAATATAATTAAAAAAATACTTCAAAAGTCAGAACTAGATATATCAATTTTAAATGTATTTTCTAGATTTATCAAAATATAAATGTTAATTAATTGAAAATATACTTCTTCCAAGAGATGAAAATAACAATTAATTCATAATTAAGTTTTACCTCTATCAGTTGGAATAATTGCTTTTAAAGCTGTCTACATTTTAAAATATATTATTTTCAAATATTTTTTATGGAAAATGTAATTATAATAATTTCCGTTCCCTTTTAATATAACTAATAAATCGTAAAATAATAATCGTATCACTGTTTTTTTTTTAAATTTACAAGATTAATAATGAAATTTTAATTGTATGAATTGTTAAAAATAAAGATAATGAATAAATACATTTTAAACTAATTGCTTTTAAAATTATAGTGATAACATACGTAATGTACTTAACTTTTAACATGCAATAAATAAAATAGTTACTAATTTAAGTTTAAGTAATTATATATTGTTTTATTTTAAATATAAAAGTACTTTCTATACAAAAATTAATTAAGATAGTAAAACTTCATTTCATTGAGACAAGTCATGGAAATTTTCTCTGTAATCGTGTAATCTTTTAATCAAGCATGATTGTGTAATCAAGTGGTTTTCACGAGTTGTTTTACTAGTGTGTGCTAATTAGTTTAACATCACGCTTTCTTATACTGTTCTTTTAATAGAAGCAATTTATTTTGTGTCTAGATGTGATGTATTATGCATATAATTGTATATTTTTTATTTAAGACAGATTTATAATTATAAAACATATGACATAAGAGTATTAAAAATATAATATTTAATAATATATTAATTAGTAATATATTATTAACATAAAAGAGAACCCCCAGTAAAATAAGTGTGGCAATATAGTAGTATATTTATCCGAGATAGTAATAATATGTTACGAAAAATAAGTAAAATTACTGTGCCTACAATTGTTTTTTAATGATTTCATTAATTATAAAAATAACTTGGGTTACGTTTTTGCTTATATTAAAATACATGTATATCATGGAGATTTTCTAGGTAGTTTTCCGTTATGAATATCGTATGCCAAGCAAAACTCTTCATTTGTTGCTATTACTACTAGTCAGCAGATTAATTTTTAAGCATCTTAAAGACATTCTTATACCATGAGCCCATTAAAAATAATGTTTTTTTAAAAGATTTTAAAACAGAAAACTAAAAGGCTGATAAAGACTTTAAACGTATTTATTATTCATTTCTGTTTGCTGTTTTCAAAATTTCATCCTTATGAAGTAATTTATTATAATTTTGAAAGAAACGAGGGTAGTCATAATGCGTCTTATGTAGTTACAACTTCCTGAGAAGATTATAATCAAACTACTTCTTAATGTATGGAGCAAAATTAACACTAAGAAAAGATTCTTGCAGGTGTCTAAGATAAAATTTCTTCTTGTGTATATATATATATATATATATATATATATATATATATATATATATATGATAATGATAAAGATTGTAACTTTTTTTGGAAGAAAGTAATGGCCAAATTTCAGACATTCTAGCTATTTGTTGGTGGTATTAATAAGTGAGGTAATTATATACGTCTGTGAGGTAATTATGTAATAATTAACTGACAAAATTCAAATTCTTTTTGAATTTTACCACAAGTATCATAATATCATAATGCATTTTTATGGGTGTATGGTGACATGATTCTTGTCAAAAATTAGGTATCTCTAGATATTTCTTTATTTATTGTAAAATCGCTGAGAGAAATGGCACTAGTCATTAAAGTGATAAGTCCTCAATAATCACAATCTCATGTTGATCAGCTTTAAATCACATTTGAGGATGTTCAATCATGAAAAGTAATTGACGTTTCCATTGGTATGAGCTTAAATCTTAATTTTCAGGTATCGGCGCATCGTATAACTGAAGATGATAATATTCTATTTCTGAGAAACTGTATTTGGCAATCATTTTTCATATTTAGATTTAAATTTAATTGGACTCTCATGCGTATTCTGATATTCAGCTTTATCTGCTTCTCTAAAAACATCAATATTTTGTAATTTTTCCCAATTCTGTTTGGTTTTTTTTAAGTAGCATCTATTATAATAATTTCTTATGACCTTGTTATACACACTAAAAGAGATTTGAATTCACAATATAAAGCACAGAAACTTTACAGTTATATAGAAAACGCCATTTTATTCATATACAATAAATTTGATGTTTCGCTGAATCAATGTATTGGCTGTTAAATATAAGCACGAAACTTCAATGTTTTTTCCAAACTAACAAATATTGTATATTGAAACAAAACAACTAAACATATATTGTGTATGAAATTTCTTACTCTTAAATTAATCTTGCTTGGTGATCAAATTCCTTTTTATAAAAGTATATTTTTTAAAATTTATTTAATTGTTATATATTATTATTGAAAACACACAAGTAACATGATCTTTAATTAATAAAATTAATTGTATTTAATTTTCCCGTAATATCATCTTAATATGTTGATTATCACGAAACCACACAATTCCATAATATATATTGATACTACTCTAATTAGAAACAATATTGTTCAAAATTAACTTTTAAATATCTTAATTTGAGCAAAAACACAAATGCATAGTGTATAATTAAATTAATATAAACATACTATGCTGATAAATTTAAAACAGCTTAAAAATAAAGTTATATCAACAAGTTTTGTAGTAAATAAACATTTTCATACTTAAAAATTCTTTGAATTTTTAATATCTGTAATTTGTTTATTATTTATTATTGTAACTGTATTGCCTTCGTTCGTCTCTTATATATCTTTTGTTTGTTTATTAAATTTCACATATGTTGAATTAAGTCTATAAGAAAGTGCACTAAAAATTTGACTAATGTTTAATAATTTCTCAAAAAATGTCTATATTTTCACTAGATATGTTTTCAATTTTATCTTTTAATATGTCTTTTAATCAAAACAATTGTTAAGAGGTAATTTGGAGAATTAAATCGTGTTTGCCTGTTGTTAATGAAAGTATTTTAGAACTTACACATATATTTTATTTTTAATTTACACTGCAGATAATTATCTTTATTTATTTAAAATTAATTTAAAATATAATCTATGAATAATATTAATTTTTTTATAAATTACAAATTATTAAATATTGCGTATTTATTTAAGTCTCTAATTTCAAAAAGTACTTTGCAGCCAGATTTATTTTCCTTGAACTAGATTAAAATGCAGCATAAAATATAAAAATTAAAACTAAGAATAGAATATGTAGAAGAAATATTGAATTTATTAATATGAATATAAAAAAGAAAGACATTTTTAATTGCCTTTCATTTATCCAAATGCTGACGGTTATTCTAATTACAATAGAAAGCGAGTGAACTTAAAAGACTTTTCACAAAATTAATCTTTCTACTTTAGTTGGGGCTCATCTTGACTACCCATTATTTTACGCTTAAATATACCGGAATTTTGCCCTCATAAATATTTATAAGATGAAGTAATTTCAATTATTCTCCAGAGAATTTATTTTAATTCAAGAATTAATTGCGATTCAGCGATATTTTTTATATATGTGATATCTAATGCGTTTAACAATTTAATAGAAATTTTGCAACAATATCACAGAATTTCGTTTTTAATAAATAATAAAAATTGCTAAACTACACTAAAAATACAATTGTAGATATACTAATATAAATATTTTTTTTCTTGAAAAAATCATTGGTTTTCAAAATTGCTATGTCTTATGAATCTCTATGGATGTTTGATTTGCCAAATCAACTAACTCTTCTTTCAAAACTTTATAAATTTTTAATTCCAAAGTTTTATAAAATATATAACTGCATATATTCAAAGCAAATTTCACTTATACTAAGAATTACCATTAGAAAAGACATACATTAACAATATAGTAAACATTAATTTGAAAAAATCCTTATTTACCATTTCTGAAATTCTTGCTTTGGGTAGTTAATCAATTTGTGACAAATGAAGTATTCATATATCATTAATGTTTATTTGCCATTTTGAATTCATTTATTATTCATTTATATTGATATATAAATAAATTACAGAATTTATTTATTAGAATAAAATATGATGCATTTAATTAAAAAAATCGTTATAAAAGGCTTAATAAAATCTGAAATTTTCAGTTGTTATTTTTTAATGTTTATAAAAATATTAAACTAAAAATTGTAATTTGGAATAAAACCTTCATTTTTTTAGAAAATAGAACTAACGAATCAAATATTAGTCAAAATCATATTTAGTCTTATCGCTTTTGCAATACTTACATCAGTGTGATATGCGTAAAGATTAGAGAATAGTTGCAAAAGTCTGAGTGTGACAATACGTCTGGATTTCTTAACATTTTTAACATTTTCCAAGGTAAAAGGTAATACATATTCTTAATTACAGTCCACTTGTTGACTTCCTCACATAAAAATTGATCAATCTAGAAAAATTTTTGAATTTTAAATATCTCCAAATTTAATACGTGTATAAATAAGTATTATTTATACACGTATTAAATTTAGACTAATTTATTTACATCTACTGCATATCAAATGTTTTAGTATATAAGAATAGTTTTTTTATGTAAAAAAATAAATGATGAATTTAATCATGTTTCTAAAATTCATAATTTAAGGATTTTATACCAAATAAATAAAATTAATATTTGTTAGCATTTTTACGTATTATTAATTACTGATACAATTATTAATTCTTTTACAAAATATTATGTGGAAACATTCGCATATAAAAATAATTTGCATACCTGTTTTCATACTTGTATAAAATCCATAAGAAATTTAGCCGTCTTTATTCCATTAAGCATATCATAGTATTAGGTATTTTTTTAGAATAATTAAAATTGGAAATGATTATTATTGTTTTTACACTCTGAAATACATTCTTTTCAAAAAGTATTTCTTTAAAATTTTTCAAAATATACATAATTTAACTAAAATTCCATTTATAAATTATTTCTTGTAGGTTTTTATTGGAGATGTAGAAAAACAAGAAAACTCTGAACTGAATAGTTTATCAAGTTCACACAAATGTTGTTTTCTTTCCAGAAATTTTAAAGTTTAACAAAATCACAGAAAGAGGCTTAAGATTAAAATAACGCTAACGCATCAAACATTCTAAAACATTAATCTATAACATACATTACAACATACATAAAATGATTTTAAATTTTACCTTCGCAAAAGATTACATTTAAAAAAAAAAAAAAAAAGCTTTGCACATTTAATAATATTTTCAATTACTGTTTCAAAATAGGTCGAAAAATGACTGATGGTTTATTTATTTTTTTATAATTTTTAATATTTCATTTCTTTTGAAATTTCATTAAAATCATTAATTTCATATCATTTTATTATTTGGATTTAAGTTCTCACTTGTTAATTTTAAGAAGAAGTTGTAACGATAAATATTGTACTAACTATGGAAATAAAACCGATACTTTTGATCAGCGAGTAAATAATACAGATTTAACTAAGTTATCAAATGAAACATTAGTCATAACTAAAGTTGATGAATTATGATGAGACAGATATTTTTCCGTCCATTTTATAAATAACTTATTTTAGAATTATTTAAATACTTACAAATGCAAAAAAATTCCAACCGAAATTAGAAAATGTTAAATATGAAAAAAATTATGTCTTAAATTTCGGCATTGAATAGAGATAATATAATTTTGGTAATACTTAGAATTAAAAAATATTTTGTTGAACGTAGTGGCAGATAATATTTAAAAAAATCACCTATGACACTATCGAAAACGGAAATTTTAAGCTTTATTTTTACATTTTAAAACCATAATTATTAAATAATTTTTGGCAGTTCTATTAACTTGCATATATGATTGGAAACTTCTATTCAAAGCTCCGCAATTGAAGTAAAATAGTTTTTAATAAATGGAATTTATTAAAAGCTATTCTGATTATTCGGATTTTAATTTTTATAAATTTAGTATCAATGAGCACTAGAAAATGAATTAAACTTTTAAAACCATATTGTTTATTAGTATTTTTCATATATTGTTTTAAACATCTTTTATTATTTTTCATATACATAAATGCATTCAATATTCATTCATAATACATAAATGCATTTTTAATACCCGAAATCACTTAACTTTATAAATAAAATTTTTCAAGAAAGTGTCTTACTTATTCGTATAGAAAAACACGTTTTATTCTTAAACAATTAAATTATATTTAAATACAAATTTGGGTTGCATAGTAAAATTAATATAACTTGGATACTTGCAAGTAGTTATTTACCGGATCAAGCCGTTTTATCTTTTCTTTTAATTAATAAAATAAAAACTGATTTGTCAATCTTAATAAATGTACCTTTAAATTAGCCGTATAATTTTCCAATTTGTAATAAGTTTTCTAAATGTAATTAAACATGATGACTGTATCCTTTCAAATAATTTAAATGTTTAACGTGAATATAACATTTTGAGCATATTCCAATGAGTTTAGAAATTAAATTATCAAAATTGCAGCTGCGGCAGATTAACAGTTAAATTGAGCAATCTCATTAGGTTTTGTAATGAGTAATTACACCCATAAAGGGATGACACAGGAAAATGGCTCACTATTGGCAACAGAAATGTGATTTCATCAAAGAGACCGAAAGTAGATGAATGTTGTCGTCTGTAACATCTGAGGATTTCAGTAGAAATTAACATTATAAATAGCACTGCAATATCACTTGCATTTTATAACACTGTTACTGCATATTAACAAGATCGTAATATGGGACAAACTTAAAATCATTTAATAGCGTTTGTTGCATTAAAATTTTTATTTATAGCAAGTAAAAAACAAAGTTTCTATAGAAAACTAACTAGTTTATTTCTCAAAGATGGAAAATTGTATTTGAGAAAACAATAAAAATTAAGAAAATTATTATCGAAAATAAATGTTTCGTGAAAGTATCGTTATGTATCTTTGAAAGGCAAAACTCTATATAGGTGTAAGCATATTTCACACTTAAAATGATAAATGATAATTTTATTTTTAAACTTCGATAGATATTTTACTGTTAAAAGTAATTACATAAATAATTTTGAGAAAAATAAAATTTTATCGTAAAAAAGCTTTAATCATGTGTTATTTTTATAGAAACACTTATATTGAAAAGGAAGAAAATTTTAGGAAATAAATTTCTTCTTTGCTGATATTGTCTGAGATATTTCTATATTTTTGTTAAATTCAATATAAATATCTATAAAATGCATGAATAAAAATGGGGCCATGTAATTAAATTGGATTCTAAAATAAAAAAGATCCCAAGTACCCAGATGTCCATAAATTAAGAATAATGCTGAAATCGGCAATTAAAAATGCTGAAACAAAATAAATGCTATTCATTCATAAAACTCATGAATTAAACGGAAGAGAAAGAACAAAAGAGATGATGTATGTATGAAATCTGGCAAACACAAACATGATTATAGAGTTTTAGAGCTCTTACACCCCATGTCGCCAGCAAAACAGCTAAATAGTACATTATATTTATAGTTAATGTATCATATGTCTAACGGAAATACAGCCCGTACAAAGCCGAAACATTTTAAAGTTCACATTATCGATCTGCATTTGAACCAAGGAACTCCACTCAGCAACCAATTAACTCCGAAGGTCCGATATAGATGCAGGAAATGATAGTCTGCTGTGATGATGATGCAGGAAATGATGGATGTTGATGGTCTGCGGTTTGTCGGCCATGAATGCCTCACATGCAATATCGGATTCAGGTCCTGTGAGAATGTTGGCCATTCCTTACGTGTGAAGTCCTCTAAATGAAGGAATTTGTTGACGATGTTTAAACGGTGAGAAAGGTGCTATCATCCATAAAGAACAAATTCAGTTCATACGGAACTCCTAAACTAATAGAAAGTTGTTCCAGAATGATATATCGATACATTTGGCCTGTAGTAGTTCTGATTTCAGCAAGCAGATCTATTCTGAATCCCAATATATAATCTTCCCAAGGGATCGTATCAGCACAACAGTAACATTGGCTTTCAATGATATTCTTTTCGTGATATTGGGTACCTGGCATTCTCCTAATAAACTTGGACCGCAAGTTAAACCTTGACTCGTCAGAAATCATAGCTTAAATGCACACTGACGGCATCCACATGGCATGTTCCTTACTCCAGATTAACTACAGTTGACAATGAGTTGCCGGTCACCAGACAGGTTTGCAACATATGGATCATTCTGTCCCAAATGTCTGTATATGAATTGCACGAATGAACGGTCGTATCCGTGGCTGACAATAGCTGACGCTACAGATCCTCTACTGTGCTCCATATGTTTCTTTTGGCGATTACTGTCAAATATCGTTCGTTATTCGGCGTTTTCCCTTGGGAATGGCCTGTATTGTAACGTCTCCTGACATTTAAATTATCTTTTAACCATTCTCACAGCCTAAATAAGGCACTTTAAAATATTCCAAGTTCCTCTTCAACTGCCATCAGCGCACGCTCGCATTACAGTCGGCGAATAACTAAAATATTTAAAACATTATCCCCATGTGTCTTTTGTGTCATACCTATGCTGTCATGGCTCCGAGCATGGTACTGACAGTTTGTGAAAACGTTTCCTTCTTGGCCACATGTTCTTACATGTCTTACGTTGACATCATTGTAGCTTACACTGGGAGTCATCAATTGAATTCCTGTAATTTTAATAACACTTGACCATGTTTATGATATTTTTATATGTGGCACAATATCTTTCACGTTTGATTTCCATGTGCTTTTGGATTATTCTAAATTTTTCGACATTTGTATATAGGGTTTTGATATATTTTCATACATGAAATTTTAATTTGTCCTTTTCACATGGTGTTAGACATGGTTTTTAAACTCTTATTACATTTCAACTTTTCTTTCTATATGTAGGCTGTTATTAAAATAAGGAAAACTTCTCAAATTTATAAAAATCCCTTCAATAGTATGACATGTAATCCCCCGTTGACATGTAATACAGCGTGGATTAGGCTACAAATTGATTATTACAGTTACTAATAAAAGGTGTTTTGCTACCACAAAGCTCACAGCTTTATAATGGCTTACAGTGGTTTTTATGAATAATAACGCCTAAAATGCAGTGCAATGCATTATTATATATATCACGTATATTGCTTTCTGAGAGGACTTTCACGCAATATGGACCATACTTACGGATCACTAAATCTAGTAAACAATAACAGACTTGAATGCAGAAGGCTTCTCTTTCCCATTGTCCAACAATGACAGGGATCGAAACCGAAACCTTATGTTCCGAAGAGCTATGTCCTACTATGCCACAAAAAAACCTTACTGAATAGTATCTAGAGGAATATTGTATCATATTTCCTTTAGATATTATGAAACTTTTTTAAAGGATCTCAATGGAAGATGTCGATCCCGAACTGAAAGCTCTAAATTTTACCATAAAGGCTCATTTACAATCTGATCGGATGACAATGAATAGTAAGGTGAATAATTCTATCTTTATGTTCATCTAATCATGATAAGATATGTGCCTCTGCCTGTTTAGAACATTTTTATCTTGAAACTATCTCCTACATAAAAACGAAGCCTTCATCAGGGTGGACGTTGTGGTTAAAATTTTTCTATACTTCCATTTACTGAACTTTTTTTTTCTGGATCATGTTTGGTTTAATGGAAAACCATAACACCGCAGACACCAAATCATAATCGATCCACTTCTATTCTTGATTGATGGACGGAAACAAATACGTCCACACACTTGTAAAGGGTCTTCCATTTTGCAGCTGTCTATTATATGAAAAATAAAATATTTGTCAAACTATTGCTTTCTTTTTTTGACACCGCTTAGAGGAGATAGCAACTGCTTGTCCACTATGTGGTAATCCTCTGTGTAAATTAAAAAAAAATCAGTAAAAATTCCTAATTATTATGTATTCTTAATGAATAATGGGCCATATTCATATATCGCACTCTAGAAACCCAGAAAACTTCCAGACTTTTCCCAAACAGATGTGCATGTTGAAGGCAGAATAAAAATATCTATCCAAATATTTCAACAGTGGTTGTTATTGAACCTGGCACTTCCTGTTCTAAAGAGAGCTGTCCTATCATTAGATTCTGTTTAAAAATACTATCAATTGACCTCTTGTTGTGAACGTGTTACGACTTTAGATATCATGATTGACATAAATGTTGTGCTTATTAACATGCCTTCTAACTACAATCATTGAAATTGAAGAAACCTGATGTCATTGACCTCTGTGGTCATTTCTCCAACAATGTTCACTTTTTTAGATATTGCAATATGCTTAAGATTTACCCTAAACATTGGTCTCATTTACTGAGCTTTTCTTTCAATCCACCACTTCACCTTTATGATTTCTTTTTCGGCTTTGTGTATATGATAACATTCATACAGGCACTGTAACTATAAAAAGCAAATTGATTCTAATATTTTCATCAAACTTGCTCCAGTCAGACGGGCTCCTACAACTTTGTCTCTGAAAATCAGAGAGACCAGAAACTTTGAGAAAGGAAAAAAAAATTAAAACTTATATAACTGTATTAACATATACTACCAGAATATGCATACTTTATAGCTAAAAAAATTTTTGTTTGTGTTTGCCGTTTTCTTGTATTGTCTGTCTTTGCTTGATTTTAAATAAAATTTACAAAAAATTATCAAAATAATGAAATGAACGGATCAAAGAAAATGATGAAAATCTGTTAATGAAACTGACATTATTAGTATGGTATTTAGTGCATTCGGAAATGTTAATATCTTTAACAGATACTTCCGTTATTTTGGTAAACTTCTGTAAATTTTATTTACATACAAACAAACACAGATTTTGTTTATTTGATTTTAATGCTCAATCCAAGTAGATTTTAAATTATTCAAACTAAATTCATTACAAATAAACATCATCCAAAAATAATTTTACAATATTTTTTGGAAATAAATGTAATATTTTGCTCATATATATATTGAAATAATTTGAGAAAAATTATACGTAAGTAAGAATGAATTAAACATGCATTTTTCTAATACACAGTTTTGTCTCAACTTTAATTGGATGAAACGTAAAAAGGAAATGTAAGTAAAAAAAAAAATAAAAAAAAAATAACACACTTTGAATATCACTTGAAATTAACTAAAAATATAAAAATGTATTTTATAAATTTATTATTACATGTAGTTTATAAATTTGTTATGTAGTTTATACATTACATTAATTTTGAATAGGTACTTACTTATTTTCCATGTAAATATTTATTGTCCGCTGAATTTATTTATTCTAATTATATTAAGTTTTCACACGTTTCCATTTATTTTAGAAATTATGTTGAAATTTCTCTGGTGATA
>JAPDSC010135545.1:892-12491 GCA_026290005.1 Latrodectus geometricus | reverse complement strand
TAAATTAAATGAATGTAAGTTACAAACATTTAAATTTTATAAAAAAAACAAATGAATCATCAGAAAATAAGTTTTAAAAAACAATTTGTTTCAAAATTATTTGTTAAAAAGAAAAGAATTCATTTGAATGCAACAAGTTTAGTTAAATGCCATTGAAAAATGCATTAATTTAAAGTGTGTACACAGAGTAATTCAAATTAACTATAAACTTATGTCGATTAATTATACTTCAATTGTTATTCTAAAATTAAAATTTAGTGATTTATTTATGGGAAAAAATGAAAGATAATTATATATGAAAATAACTGAAAATAAAATATGTGAAATTATGTGTTCAGATTCAATATTACAGATATTTCTATATATAATATTTTCTATGTATTTAAAAGTTTCATATATAACGTAAGAATTTTAAAAAATGATTTCCTTGTATAGATTGTTTCATTCGCATAAAAAATACAAGCAACTTGATAGGTAGAAATTTAAATATTTCTTAAAATAAAAGAGTAGAAAAAAGTTTTTTTTTAATAAATGATAATAACAAAACAAATATTATATGTGATTACATAAAACAAAAAAAGAGCATTTAATGAATTTTAACTAGGGACAGTTCTGATCGAAAAGGTGAATGCCATTAGATGAAATTTTCACATGTTATCAGGAATGTTTCAAAATAATAGAATAATATGAAAAATAAATTTAATTGTTACGAAAACTAAAGCCCTCAAAATGTAAATAAATTACATTATTCACTAAAATAGGAACCTATTTTATATTTATAAGTATAATGAATGTGATCCAGATAAATATATCCTACCAAAAAGTACTAATCATCTTTAATAGGACGAAAGTACTAATAATAATGGAAACATTTTCTGAATGTATATTAAAATTACTTCAATTAGGAATAGAAATAAGTAAGATAAATTTAATTAAAAGTTGATAGAGCGAATAAAAATGTTATTTTTACTTATGACGTTTGGTGAAGAAAAGCCCACCTGTCAGGGACTGGGCGAGGGAAGTCAGAAAGAGCGCCTTTCGTTTTTGAACAGAGCAGCTCCTTATGATGTTGGAGATACGACTTTGGCTCATAGATGGCAGCATCATATGGGTCTTCCAATTTAGAGATAGGAAGCCATAGAAGACAAAAGGCTTGGCTCCAAACACCTCTAGAGGTATTTATTTGGAATGAGAACATGGAGGACATTTCGACCACGACATAGTTTATGAACCCTAGTCATCATTAGTGTACACAAAATTATTTGGGCAAGCCGGGATTCGAACTCACTACTTTCCAGTAACGCCAGCGATACTCAAACCAACCCCAATCCACCGCTGTGTTTCATAGCAATATCATTGGCTGATTGTTAGTTCAGTCAAGGCTTTTCTTCAATCTCAGCTAAGAATGAATGATAGAGAAAGGACTTTTTGTTTTGTGCATAAAACTCTGTTAGAAAAATTCTTGGGAGATATTTGAATTTCTTTACCTTCAACACACGATTGCGTTTCGAGATATATGTTGTCTTCTCAATAGGAAAAACAGTAAGGAAGATAACAAACAGTTTTTAGCTGTTCGAAAACTAACTACATGGTGTGCATTTATAAAAAGAAGATTTCCAAAATTAAAAATAGTTTACACAGATAATTCATTTTACATTAAGTACACTTTGTGCAAAAGTGAAAACACATAATCCACGCCTATTTAAACAGTTTCAGTCAAACATCCAAAATCAATCAAAATATAATACTGCAAGTGACTTTAGAAATGATTTCCCTTACTTAGGACATTTTAGTGCAAAAGGAATGACTCTTAGTTTGCGTTTAAATTAAACATCACCTAGAAAATAAAATAAGGGTTTGACGCTGTTTTAAGGCATTTATATCCACTGATTTAATTTCATTCCTGTATATTTAATATGCCATATTCAATTATAGTAAGGGAGGAAATGCAACAACAAGAATTCTGACTGGTGTGGATCTAGAAGGCAGAAGCATAGCTATCTCTCATTGTTAAACAGTGGCTAATGAAATTCATGATGCAGGTAGTTTATTTCTTTATCCTCCGACCAAGTTACTATAATGCTCCTACACGTTTGTTTTAGAAGTAGTTACCGAAGCAATCAAGAAATCTAAACTTGGATATGTCACTAACGCCATTTTAATATGAACGAATTCCAACTAAAAGCTTGTTCTGGAAGTAGAAGAAAATTTGAGAAATCTCAATGATAGAAATTTTGGTACTTGCATATTATGTCGGCTACCTAAAAAAAACTAAGCACTAACATATATTATAAAAGATACTGAAAGAATGTAAATTAGGTAAATATTATTTAAATCATTCTAGTCTAGCCGATGAAAAATAAAATTTTATCACCAAATACCACCAAGGTAGTCCTCATAAAACGGAAAATTTCCCCTTAAAACTACTATTTGTAACACGCTGCAATTACTTCTTCTCTATACAAGAATTAAAATGCACTAGTATTACATAGGTTGAAAGCATACAAGAAAAGACAGTGACATTAGATGCACTTGTACTTAAAACATATTAAAAATATGACGATTTCTTTAGCTGGTTTTTTAATAATTCTCAATCGCATTGATTGTCTCTTGCTTCAAATCTTTGGAGCACTTTTAAGTAACACATGTGATTAAATCATTTTAACAGAACAAAAAAAATACACATGAATTTGATTAATTTTCTTCATTGCAGAATATATTGCATTATATATGGATAAATATGAACAGATAAATTGCATATAGTTAAAATATAGGTTGAGGTGTAAGAAAAAAATATTGGTTTGAAATATTGAATAAATTTATGAAATATGTGAATATGAATTTTAGAACATTTATTTCCTTTTAGTAAAAGCATTTATATAAATCATCTCTCAAAAATATTGCTTCGATATTTCTTTGATGACGAAAGTATAAACCACCGAACTAAATCAAATTAAACCCCAAAGTATCTTATTACACAAAGAGGAAACATGAAAATATCTAATCATGATATCAAATAAGTTATTTCCCAGTCTCAATTGCGAAAGAAACTATTTCCTCTTCAGAACATATAGTCATTAAGAACTGGAGAACAGATCTGAAGAAGTAATCTCATAGTTCGTTAGAAGAATAATCCTAAGATTAGAGAGACACGTAACGATTCATGCTAAAAGTGTATCTTGGAAATCACAAGAGAAATGTATTATCTGAAATTGTGTAATCATTATTTCAAGATACAATGTAGATTTGTAAACTTTCATTACATTTATTTAAGCTATACATCACATTCAGATTTATCACGAAAACATTTCTTTTATATTGTAGGCAATTACATTTATTAAGGACTGTAATTATCAAATTGTTCGGAGAAAATAGCTAATTTGTTTTAAATGCGCTTAATCGATCAAAAAATCAAAATGATTGAAAAAATTAAAATAATATCACCATACCATCTATATCTGTTATATAAATATATTGAGCAGATTTTTCTGAATATAAATGGAGCAAAATATTTTAGTAATGTATTATTTTCTGAACCATTATGTTCAAGGAAATTTCAATTCATCATTCAATTTTTTTTTATGAATATACTCTTTTTGAATATTTATGCTCTGCATCAGTAACTTAAATGAAATAATTCAAAAATTTGTTAAAATTTTAATATGGAAATTGCTTATTTTACAAATAAATTTAAAATTTGTATTTTAATAGTTTTTTAAGGAATTATTATTTAACTCAACGTAATTTAAAAAATTATTTGTATAAAATACTTTTTCTATAGCAAGAAAAAGTAAAATATATAAAGTAATATATTAATTACTAAAATAATAAAGCCAATACTAAAAGGGAAATTTTCACCTAAAAAGAAAAACAAAAAGAAATTTAGTCAGAATTTTCACTTGACCTTTGCGCTGAAAAAACAATTTTCAAGTTAAAAGAAAGAAAAAATGAAAATATTATAACATTTTAGGTTATTTCATATCTACCAAAGCATTGGAATATTATAAAACATATTCTTAGAATTTATTTTCAAAGCTTATATTTTTGCAGCTACATCATTTATAATAATATGAGACCTCAGTATACATTTAATATCAAATATGACAGGGAAAAATGTTGCTATCATTTTCTTTGAACATTAGAATAAATATCAAGAAATTGTTATACCAATTCTTTGATAGAGATATTAGATATTTTTTACTTTGAATTTATATAACAACTGTTTGTTTTGAATACAAGATAAAAGCAAGATTTGAAAGAAATACCGATAAAGTAAGTTAGGGAATTACAGTTTCTCAAATTATTTTAAAATATTGAACAAAATTTATGGGAAACTTGGAAAATAGTTTAAGATTATAAATGCAAACTTTTCGGTATAAAAAATATTATACCAGCACAATATCGTGGTTTGATTATCTCAACTTTCTCTAATATTTTTAGCACGGTGATAAACAAAAAATTAGAAGAAAAATAAATAAGAGATATTCCTTTCCACTGATTGGTCTAATAAATTGTAATCATAAAATTGATTCTCTACCATATTTGCTTAACTATTTGCATGTCAATACGAAGTTGTTCATGTTTTTCTTTCTGGATAATTGGTGAGTCTGATTTTAACCACTTTAAAATGCTTAATATGTACATTGCTATTTTTATGAAAACTTTATAACAATTTGACTGGAACTTTTAGATCGAAGTATATTATCCTTTTGGAAGATAGCATTGACTATATTTAAGAGAAAAGAAAAATATATTAAATAATAATAATAAATTTATGTTAAATATATGGTATTAACACTTCTATTTAAATTTTATTTTATCCAATATATAAGTTTAACAAAGCCAACCACTTACTTATCAGTATACACATCTTTACGATAAATTTTTAATTTGATATCAGATTTAAATTTTGAAATATTTAAAATTTTATATGTTTTATATATAAGTCCTATCTAAGAAATTTTAAAATATATTCGATCAAGTCTCCCAACAACTATAAATCTATCTATTTATCTTTGCGTGTGTTCGTGTATGTGCATGCGTACACTATTCATTAATTAAGTGATATTCTTTGAAAGATGCTTTTTATACTCAACTTCAATTTAATAAGTTAAAGTGAAGCATCTAAAAATTCGAAAGCTAAATTTGTAAATAAACCCATATTTTTCTTCGAATGCTATACTTCTCACATTTATAAAATATTTCTTTTTAATTTAATTTTATACGATGTCGTAATTTTTTCCAACTTTATTGTGATTGTACGATAAATTTATCCTTTAATCCATTACATCATAACTAAATATAGTAATAAGATTTTACTTGCACAATACTTCGTAAAAAATATAAATTCCTTTTAACTGAAATTATTTTTGATTATAATTTTAGATTACATATGAACATTTAGGAATTAATTTTGTAAGTAATAGAAAAAATAGTATGCCATGAGAATAAATTAGTAAAGTAAAAATGAGTTTAACACATTTTTTTGTGATAAAAAAGTCATCTTTGAATGAAAAAAAGTCAGAGATGAAACAAATATAATTTATAAAATTGTGAGAAATTTTCTTGAGTTACTTAAGTTATGAAGGGTTTAATATAGTGCAGGAGAGTTTATTATCATGCATAATTCTTAAATATAACTTTCTTATAATATGATTCTAACAGAATCGGTATTTTTAGAGACACTTGTTTTCATAAATACATTATTTTGAGTTAAATTTTTATCGATATTTATTTTTGAATTAAAAATCTCATCATATAATTTCCTTTTGAGGCAAACGTATATAATTTTTTTTCAATTTGAATACCACAAAGCTAAATATTTTGGTGTTGTTACTTATGCCACTTGGCGAAGCCAAGCTTCAGCGACTGGGCAGATGAAGTCAAAAAAGCGTGTTTCATTTTTGTTTTCCTTTTCTTAACTGAGCATTTCTTCACGAGGATGGAAGTAAGACTTTAGCTCATAGAGCAGATGGCAGCAACATCTGGGTTGCCAATTCAGAGATAAGAAACCAGAGAAGACCTAAGGTCTGGCACCAAACACCCCCACAAGTATTAATTTGAAATAAGATCATAAGGGATACTGTGACCACGAATATTTTTGTTCTCTTCTTACCATTAGGGAACACAACGGATCTTCGGTTAATCCAGGATTCGAACTTATTACCTTCCGCTAATGAGAGCGACACCCTTATTATCCATTCCACCCCGGCCTTGATAAATATTTTAAAATGCACTATTGTATATTTATTAAATTTTTTCAGCAACTATAAATAGACAATAACAATTTGGTGAATACACAATCAAAATTTTTAAAATGGAAATATGTATCTTAAGCTTTAATATATTTGCTGCTTAAATCATAAGGTATTTAATAATTTAAACATCATGTCTTCGGGAAATGTACTTATTGATAATAATATCAGAACATTTCTTTTTAACATTTACTGATAAAGATTTAGTTAACATTTTGGTACAAAAACATCCTGCTAACAAATATTATTTATTTATTAAGTGAATATGGTTTGGATTGTGCTTGCTGAGTAAGTGGCATTGTGCGTCATTGATGTTGGCTTATGTCTCCCTTGATACTTATAATAGTTACTTGTATATTATTTAAGACATCAAATATTATTGGTATTAATTTTTTTTTTGTTATTCCCAAGATATATATCCGATTGGGGAGGAATAAAAGGCTTGTTATCAATAAGAAAACTTAATTCTTTTTCAAATGTCGTTATTTCTATCATGTTGTTTTTTGGTGTTATTTTTAGTTACATGTTGATAAAATTCGTAAAATTGTATAGTAACTAATTATTAATATCTTAATAATTTGTTTTCGATTTTAATATCATATTATATTATTAATGATATTTTTGTTAAAAAGGTAAATATTTACGGTAAATTCCACAAGATTACTTAAATATATTTACTGAAAAATAAAGATATTTTTTACATAGCCGAGATAAAAAAAAATTTCTATGTAAGACTAAAAATTTTATATTTATTTATCTTATGTTCATTATTTTAGCATAATTTCAGATTGCATTTTTCAGTTTGCATTTCATATCAATTATTGCTATGTAGATTAATATGATTAATTGTTCAATATACTTCCTGAATCATATAAACTGTTGTTAGGAATATTTAAACATTAATCACGCAAAGACTATTTATTAACTATCAGTTTCTAGATATGACGTAATAACTAATTGTCTATGAAAAAATAAGTGGTTAAAAATCTGAATTATCTCAGAAGTTTTACTTCTGAGATAATTCAGATTTTTTTATAATTCAAAATCTATATTAGATCATCATCAAAATCTATCATAGATTTAAAATAATTCAATAACTTCTAAGTTTTACTTAAAAGTTATTGAATTATTTTAAATCTATGCACGTAAATTATATATTTCCTTAACTTGCACTTAACTTGCGTAAATTATATATTTCCTTAACTCTAGGAAAGATTATAAAAATAATTAACAATAAAACATCATCTTAAAATTTATAAATTTTTTTCTCCATTCATTTTTTCAATTTTAATCTCTGTGGATAACATTAATATTCTCTGTGCGCCTTTTAACTTGTACTCACTTAATATATTCACTTTTAAAAATAGTCACCTCACATTATACTGTAATTTTAAACGACTGATAGAAATGCAATAAAAATATTTACTTGATTTTAAGTTAAATATTAATATATACATTTTATTAAGATAACATAAAATATTACATTTTTTGCTCTAAAAACTAAACTTTTTTTTTTCGAAAGAAAATATTAAAGCTCTGCTTGAACTTAAGGCTTTGCTTATTCGCATACAAGTATATAACAAATGCATTTAAGAATATAAGAATCAACTTAATAAATAATATAATGCATACCAACGATAAAAATATGCTATTTTACTTATTTTATCACTTTGTATCATATTATATTTATTGAAAGTATTTCACTAAACTCCTAAATTTAATATTTGAGAATAAAAATACAGAAGAGTAGAAATGCTGAAATTTGAAACTTCATTTTCTGCAAAGAACAATTTAATTTAGTATTTGGAGCAAAATATTCATTTGTTTTATATTCCTGAAAGAGGATCTGAATTTTTACTTTCAAAATTTTTATTTCTATTTTATAAAAGTAAATGTTTTATTTTTTCCCTTAAAGATATTCCTAAATGTGTTACTTTATGATACTTTATATCATAAAGGTAAAGTTTTGCCTTAAATCAGATTTTATTCTTCATTAATATAAGTATTCATTTTCAAATACTGTGAAAAACTGTTATTCAGTAAATATATTTTTATAATGTAAAGTATATTGCGAATACTTATATAAAAATCATCGTTTCTCTAATATTATTATAATAATTTTAAACCTTTATAGGAATATATTGTCATGACAAAGCAGAATTTAAAAAATGATTATTTTTATTTTATATTTGAAATCATTTTAAGTACTTCCTTAATTGTTAAGAAAATTAAATTAAAGGTTAATAAATTATTTTAATTAAAATTTTCTTTCTTCGAAGAAAATATTTCAGCTCAAGTATATTGTTTGCAAATAGAAGTTATATTTTAATATCTATTTGCATTTTAAATAAAACCTAGAGTAGTATAAATTGTATACCATTAACACGACTGCAATTCAACTGAAATACAAATGATTATACCAACGAAATTTATTTTCCTTAATTCCAATGCTACTCTTTGATATGGTTTTTGTCTATTTTAAGACTCTTCAAATCTTACTCTTTCCGCATTACTAATCGTGTACTTTTAGTAACGTATAAACAGTAAAAAAATATTTAAACTATAGAAATAAATAAATAAACAAAATATCACAACAAATGACTAGAAATGTATACCTTTTATTTAATTTATGTATAAACACACGATCACAAAAATATTTTTTTAGTAAATATCTATTCCTTATTAATCAGTTTAATCATATTGAAATTCTAATTTTCACATCTTTATTACTAATTATGTAATCCATAAAAATAGAAATTTTCAGAATAAAAAATTACCTATAAGGAATATTTTTTTCAATTTCTGATGAAAATATCTGATGTAGTAATAAAGTAAATATATTTGTACATTACAGTAAAGTAAAATGTACAGCTAAAATCAATGTTTACTACATTTATAATTATTGCATTAATAACACATGACACAACATTATTGTTGAATAATGTTAAAAATAACCAATTAATTTCAGTTATTAATGTTTGGCTCATTATTATACACAACAAAAATAAAGAAGTAATTCAAAATTATTTACATTTTCTTCAAAAATTAATTATAATTGAAATTTTTAAATGATTAACTTTAAAAATATTATAATGTTTTAATAAACAGATTTCTAAAATAAATTTCATTGTATACAATAATTTCACATGAAATAACGAATAACCTAAATACATTTTGAACGAGAAAATCATTTACAAAATGTGTATGTCACGCACATATCAATGTGTTTAATGCAAATTTTTATATACAACTGAATCACAATTGTTCAATAATAAAATATTTTTGAAGTTGATGATTCTTAAGGAAGTATTAGGCAATGCAATCTGCAGAAATTTCCTTCAAGCTGGATGTTTTTAAATTTCTATTATTTTCACCTCTGTAAAATAAATATAGGGATACATTTTTAAATAAAGTGATTCTCATATAAATAAATTTTTAGATAGATTTTTATATAAATTTTTATATAAAGTGATACTTAAGGAATATTTTGTGAATATCTTTCAACATATGACAACCATTTTTAATTGGTATTTCCTTCCCGACTTTGTATCGAATTATAATATGCTTTAAAATGCAATAAGATTAATTTGATATGCTCTGAAAATTATTTCAACCACTCTTAATTAGATTTGCTGTTTCTAGAATTTTAAAAATGATTCAATAATTAATTATATTGCCATTTTCATCAAATAACACAATATAATTTTAACGTTTATAGATATTCCATAATGTATATTTCATTCGCTATTTCATACCAATTATATGAATTTCCTCGTGTATTTTAATTCAATATGTAAGTGAAATATCAATTGACTATACAAATATATTATTTATTCATTTATCAAGAATTTTTCCAAGAATCTTGTTTTTAAAAACAAAGGTTATGCATTGAGCGCAACTCCTTACCTAAACTCCTTATTACTCGTAGTGGAAACAATACACTTAAATTTACTTTGTTAATTCAAATATAAATAAAAAATAAGTGTTAAAAATTATTTTTTCTCTATAATTCTTATTACTCTTATACTTGTATCACACTGTATTTTTCTATAATTTACATTATTTGTACTTTTGTAACTAATTCGTTACTGTTAAATTTCATCTGAAAGTATATTTCAATAAGATAAATTTGTATTCAAAAGTTTTCTTAAACCTATCAAGATTTCTAAAACATCGATTTCAAATGATCTGGTATACATACATATATTATATTAAAATAACCATAATATGTATTTTTACCTTAAAAATTCACGTAAGTATTAAATATTATATCTTAAGATAAGTTACATTTTTGCTTTTAAATTTACAATTCACACTATACAATATTGTGATGGGGGATTTTAAGATACTGATTTTTCTTCTTCTCTCAGAAATATTATATAATTGTTTAGTTTAGTGAACTTAATAATTAATTTCTACATTTATAAGGTCATATTTAACTATACATATTATCTTTTATAGCACAATTTAAGATTTTAGTGCGGCTAAAATCAAATAATAGCAAATGCTTATCCCTAATCAAACGAAAGAAACAGATGTCTAAAAACAATTCATTTAATAT
Source organism: Latrodectus geometricus (assembly GCA_026290005.1). Lineage (NCBI taxonomy): Eukaryota > Metazoa > Arthropoda > Arachnida > Araneae > Theridiidae > Latrodectus > Latrodectus geometricus. The sequence goes on along the minus strand of JAPDSC010135545.1, from coordinate 1,676 downwards.
GTTTTTGCTAAATGCTCCATCTCAGCAAATCCCTTTTCAAGTGTTCTTCCAAAGCTAAATCCATTTATTGTGGAGCGGAGTAATTTCATTTGATACTAGTTATAGTTTAGCTTACTCAGAAATCCCAGACTATGAAAGCGACGATGTTTTTTTTTTCCCCTTTTTCCAATAAATGTTTCCTTTTACATCCAAAAACGCACTTAAAAACAACCAATTATATTTTTTAAGGATACGATTAAAAAATTAATCTATCTCTATTGAATAATATATATTATTTTTATTATGTTAGTATTATATTACATTATGTTATATTCTATATCATTTTACAATTTTCAATCACATATAATGTTTTTCAATGAAAACACATTTTTAAAAAGAGATTAATTTTATAGTGATTGGTTCATAATCCGAAATTTATTAATTAACATCAGTTTAAAATGCCAAGTATAGAATATGACTCTCTTAGAAATAACCAGAAATTGACAAGCTTTTCAAATGAATATTTTTTACAAACATACTTATAAAAATTTGTAAGGAATTATGTATAATTTAATCAGTGATATAGACAGAATAGCTCCTCATAAATAGAATTGAATTGTATAGCATATCAAAAGACGTTTAATCATCTATAGAGAGACTATCAGTTAGATAAGACACTTTGTTTTTTTTAATTTTAAACATCTTACTGTGCAGCAATTTTAATGAAAAATGTTAAGACATCATAATCAAATATTACTCTCAATGTACATAATGTACAGGAGTAATATTTCTCTCAATGTACATA
>JAPDSC010135539.1:1167947-1178149 GCA_026290005.1 Latrodectus geometricus | reverse complement strand
GAAAATTTTGTATTGGCTTGATATCCAATTTAAATCGTGGATTCTCTTAAATTTAGCCAGTATATTTAAAATCTATCAGTAAAGTGACTAATAAACCAGTTATTTTTAAATTATTCTTAAAAGTTTCCTTTAAAAATAACTATATGATCATTTCATTAAAGGAATATTTTGGTATAATAATAATATATAGTGAGAAAGCAATATTTGTTGAGTTTTTGTGTGCATGAAATATATAAAAATACTTGTAAAAAATCTGAAATACAAAAGTTATTAAATAATGTAAAAAAAAATTTTTTTCCTGATGTTCTAATTTATTTTTCAAGTAATATTTTTTCCTGCTTTTTTGGAAATTTTTAGTCTTTACCTCAAAGCAAACTACTCTTATTAAGATTATTTCTAAAATTTAACTTTGAAATTTACTTCATTTAGCATGGTCATACATGTTTATTAGAGCAGGAATAATTTCTTTGATTATTTCAAGGAATATTCATATAAGAAAATTCTAATCTTATTTAGCTTTCCAACAGTTGAATCCATAGCTTCATTTATTTTAAAATTCAAATGAATTTACTAAATATTTGTGGATTCATTTCAGCTTGGTGTTGCATCTCATAGATTCAATTATAAATTAACATTCAATTTTAGACAAAACAATTAAAGTTTTATGCATAAAAATGTGTTCTCTGAATGATTTGCTATTGTACAAATATTTGACATCTTATAAATGCATTTTTAAATACTAAACATTATATTAATATAAACAATTAAATATTTTGAACATTTGAAAATGCATATCATTTCTTAGATTTCAACTTTTTCAATAAAGTCACATATATTCATTGTATCAAGTTTAATATAAAAAAATAATTTTTCATTATGAATAAGTACAGTGTAAATAGAAAAATGCTCATAACCGTCAGGTATTATTCAAAGAAAATTTATAAATATTAGTAGATTCAATATAATGATTCCCATTATATTCTCCTGCAATTTTTAAAACTTCAAATATAAAAATTATTTATAATTATATTAAATTTCAAGGCAACTAATTCTGAAATTATTAGAAAAATGACTTTACATTCAGTGCGATAAAAAAATTATGACTAAGATAATGAAAATGCCAGAGCAGAACATTCACTAAGTTAACTACAAACATATGTAGGTGTTCTCGAGTGAGAAATGTCAATAAACGAGTTCTCATAGTAAATGAATCATCAAGGCGACAATACTTTCAAATAGTCTGGGGAAAAGCGGATGTACGGCTCATAGCGGATTAGAGAAAACCACGCACCAATATCCTGGTCGTTGGAGAAAACTCGCTTTGTAAATATCTGAGCAAACTGATGTTACCACCAAGAATCAAATATGAATAAGATTCTTCTTATAATTTCAAATTATTAATGAATTAAATACATTTAATTAACATAAAAAAGTCTTGGGGAGAACCAGTTAAGCGTATGAATTTAATTCCTACACTTTTACATTTAGAATACAATACAAATCAGCATTTTTTGCATTAGTAAATTCGCGTAATAGAAATCCACCGGCCAGCTGATAGGGTACAAAAGACAAAGTATATTATTTGTCAGAAGAAAAGAAAATCACCAGTAGTTTATAAAATATTTAAAGTGATGCAGAACCATAAATTCATCAGGATAATGTTTTGAAAATTAACACAAAATAAATATTATAAACTTTTTGTTACTAAAATACATATCAATTAAAAAATAGGATTTATTTATAAAGAAAAAATTATAGTAAATCTTTATATATATATATATGCAAACATTGGATAAAATGTCACATGTTTATCTTACAATCTTTTTGTTATATATATAAGGAATAAAGGAATGTTTTTAGCTATTATGAAAAATGAATTTAATTATTTTCCATTGACAATTTATTTTAATTACCTAATTCCCTTTATGAATTAGTTTTCAGCTTCTCAAGAATTAAAATATTTCGCAATTTTTAACCAATAATAAGTAAGTAAGCTAGTAAAACATTTTTGATTTTCATAATATTCTAGAAAAGAAACATAAGTCTTTAAATATTTATATACTCTATCATTATGAAAATCTGGTCCAAACCTGAGTGATGTCTTGTAATTAAACAGCAGAATTTATAACACAATAATATACGAAATTATAAATCGTACATAAAAAATATACAGTCGAAAAATACTTCAATTCCGAGGTTCAGTACTGCATCTTTTCATTGTTTTTATTTTTAGCTGTAGAGTATGGCTTAAACCAATAATTTACTTGTTGGAAGAATACAAAATTTGATTTAATGAATTTAGTTCAAGTCATACATTCATTTTTTATAAAGCATATTAATATTGTATTTACAAGACAAAGTCATTGATTATTATTCTCTAAAGTGTTTTCCATTTCAACAATTGTATCGTTATTTTCTCAAAATTGTTTTTAGTTAAAAAGAACTCTCATTATGATAGGAATGCTTCAGCATAATTTGATTCTTTAGAAAATTAACATATCAAATGTTTTTGCATAGAACTGGTTATGAATTAAGATTAGGAACTTGCTCTTCGAGATGGAATGTACCCAATGTGATATCCTCACAGTAGAAAAATTGAAGTTAACTGTTGCACATTATCCCGCGGAAACAATCTATCGGAATCAGGACTAGGTACAGGGAAGCAAGCTGGTGCAACAAAAACAATCTGACGAATATATGCTAAAGTAAAATAGATACTAAAACAGGTCTTTACTAAAAGAAACTTAATTTTCCAAATTTTTCTTGTAACATTTGAATTGATTCTATTATCTACAAAAAATTGTTCATTGGCATATTGATCATTGATTATAATTTATTTAGTATTTATAAATTCATAGATAATAATAGATTTCATAGTTAGATAATATTGTACATTTTATTTCCACGACAACAATTAAATAGAAATAGAATTAAATAGAAATAAAATCTAAAAGGAAAATATTCTCGACCTCAAAGGAATACGCAGAGAATATTTAAGTTATAGTTGTCAAAATATCAACTATGTAACCATAATTTACGCACAAATTTAACACACAAATTTTTTTTTACGCACAAATTTTTTTCTTATGCGAACAGAATTTCTCGTAAGCAATTTTAAATATCAAGATAATTTTTTTTTTTATTGTTTGGTTGGGTTTTGTGGTGCAAAGTCCAAAAAAGGACAAGCCAAGGCAAATCTAAGTTTTAGATGTATGATTTTTTATTCAAACCAATATTAAAATATTTTAAAATAGATCTTACCATAACATTTAAAACTTTACGAAACAGCAGCTAATATATACTGTATAATTAATAAATATTAAGTAAATTGCGTACGATATTTAAAATTAGATAAAATGCATGAAGGCTTCTGTTCTCGTTAGAACATTATAATGGAGAATAATTTATTACAATGAAATGTAATAATAAATAATCTTGCGGATTTATGAATAAAATTTATTTAATGTTGCGGATAATGTTATTTTATCACCATTTCATTATTAATTCTTTGTCTTTGCTTTTCCCATAATTAACTGTTTAAAAAAATAGTAAAATAGTTTTACAGTTTTTCTTTTAGTTTAAATAAATATTTAAAAATTTATTTCTTAAAAATCTATATTATATTATATTTTCATTAGTAAATAAAAGTACGTAAATATAAATTAAAGAGAGAGAGATAAATACTGAAAATAATTTCATAACTTTTGACTTTGTGATTTGCTCTGGAAATTTCTAAGCACTTACATTTGAATATTTATTTGATTTTCCTTTCAAATATTTAATTATTCTAAATTTAAGCAAAACTCTTTATTTTGAATCTGCTTAAAAACAAACCTCTTCCTAAAATTATCCTTCTTACAAACTTTTCTGTGTACCACGTGGTTTTAAAAAGGTCTTCACTATTACTTTCCTCCATAGTTTAAGATAAGCGTTATTTACCTATATTCTATTAAAAAAATAACAGTATGTTTAATACGAATCTTGATCTAAGTGACAAGCATTTGGTAAGAGATTTCATCAGGTCTAGGCTGGTCCCATTTGCCTGATATAAGATTCTCTTCGATTTTGATAATCTAATAGTGCAATTGTAGATTAGATTATGTCCGTCAATAAATCGTAGAGATGTCCACCCAGTAATTTTTTTGAGTCCTAAAAAAATGTGACTAAAATAATTAGAGCTTAACAAGCTAGCAAATGTTTCTCAGAGGACATTAGAAATATCTACCTCTGAGGGATATACAGCAGCTTCAGTTTTTAAAACAGGAATGGAATAATTTTGATATATACCATTGGCTGCTTTCACTTTACTCCAAAGATGTTTTCTACATGTCGATGAGGACGCATAACGAATCCAAGATTCTCTCAGACTCTGAGGTCTTACCCTCTAGCTAAAGCTTTGACTTTTTAAAAGCAGGAAGATTCTCTTTCGTTGCTTAGATGATTCTTTGAGAGAATCTATATATGTAAAGTATCTTAATACATTGAAACGTATTTTCTCTAAAATGAAGTGAAAACTTGTGAAAGTGATTGCTACACCTTCATGTTGCTTGCTCTTATTTAGATACAGTTGCATGTATAATAAGTAAAGAGAAAATTTGATGGATTTTCCTCAATATTTGCATGTATGTCCAAAAGTTAAAAAAAATAAACTACGTTTTTCAAATTTTTTTATTTACTCCTGGAAAAGTAAGCGTTGCTAAAAACATACACCCCACAAACCACGAGTTTAACGTGCTTCATGCAGAATTTTATTTCCAAATTTTTTGCATCATTGATAAATAATTAAGATACTAATATTATAGGATTAAATAGTTATTATATTCATGATTCTCGCGTTCACTCAGTTTTAAGTCCTCCTGTTCACAAGTTTAATTCTTTTATTATATGGTGTTTTACATACAGATAATTTCAGATTTACAGACATGTATTATATTTATTCAATATGCATATAAATGAATTGGCTTAAGTAAAACTAACCAACGCAAACACACAAAAATTAAAGATTACTTAAAAAATATTTCCTATTTAGTGAGTTTTGAAAATTAGAGCGTCTGTTAAAAAATTCTAAACAACTTATGTATGATTTAAAAGCTTTAATTAAATTTTTGGAAAACGAATATGTTTCATAATATTGAGGAAAAAAATTCCTTTAAATTTTGATGATACATTTATTTTTAAAAAACTTCTTTCTAAAGCTAGTCAGAAGAAGACTGTATTAACATTTAGAATTAATATAACAATAAATAAGATAATGAAATTAAATCTTATTTATATCAAGATCTCAGTTCAAACTGTAGTTCAGCTTAAAATATTGCTCACATTTAGTTGAAATCTACATGAAAATAGTTGAATTGTTTTATTTATAAAGCTTGAATTATATTATTTATATTGTATGAAAAATTGGTATTTATTTTACTCAATAACATTAATTTTTTTCATTTTTCATCATTTTTTTATTAATTAAATATCTGGTTTTATTTAGATTTATGTTTCATAAATAACTTTTGTATAAATTCTGTGTTTAATTTAAAAAAAAAAAGCTGTATTAAAGGCTAAAATTAATATTACAAATTTTGTTTACTTCTCAAAATTTATTTTTCGTTAATATTATTATTTTCCTACAACTTACTTTATGATTGTAGGTACACATTAAAAAATTAGAAACATTATTGTTTCAAAGTGAATTAAACAAATGTTTTCTTTTCTCGTTAGAACGTTATAATGGAGAATAATGTATTACAATGAAATATAATAATAAATACTCTTACGGATTTATGAATAAAATTGATTTAATGTTACAGACAATGTTATTTTCCCCCTTTCACTATTAATTCTTTGTCTTTGCTTTTCATATAATTTACTGTTTAAAAAAATAGTAAAATAGTTTAACAGTTTTTTTTAGTTTAAATAAATATTTAAAAATTTATAACTTAAAAATCTATATTTCATTATATTTTCATTAGTAAATAAAAGTACGTAAATGTAAATTAAAGAGAGAGAAAAAAATACTGATAATAATATCATAACTTTTGACTTTGTTATTTGCTCTGAAAATTTCTAAGCATTTACATTTGAATATTTATTTAAATTTCCTTTCAAATATTTAATTCTAAATTTAAGCAAAATTCATTATTTTTAATCTGCTTAAAAACAAACCTCATCCTAAAATTATCCTTCTTACAAACTTTTCTATGTACCATGTGGTTTTCAGAGGGTCTTTGAATTCCCAGGGCATTTTCTCAGTGATCTGTGATTAATCAATCACTTACAGGAAATGGTCAAGGCATATCGAATCTCCCCTTTGCAGTTGGAGAGATTTAAAATATACCAAAGTTGAGAATGTTATTGCGTTTAGAAATTTTAGATTGGTGAAATAAAGAAATTTTGTTATTGTATTTGAGAATAATAATTTCGTGTATTTGTATCGAAAATTATCTTATATAGTAAAATAAGTACTCTCTTATACATACCCCCTAAAATTTAAAAGCTTTATAATAATGGATGATTATGATATAGAAATTAAAATTGGGGAAAGAAGATTGGATTAATGAAAATTTGAGTCAGATGAACAAAATAATACAGTTAACAAAAATATATCGTTATTTAGAAGAATAAAAAGAGAACAATGTTAGCCAAAAACTAAATTTAAAAAATGGATATTGTCAAAAACAGAATCTAGAAAAGTGATATTATAAAAAATGATCATACGAGTATTTATACTTATATATTCAAATTCAAATGAAATAATGATTTGTCAGTAAAATATATTAGATAAAACAGATTCATTAAGGAAATAGAAATAAAATTAAAATAAGCTGAACTGATAATTTCAAAAGGCATGCAAACTACTGTACTTCAGATGCATATCAAGCTTCTTTTTATTAATAATTTCTCCTTCGGAAATTTCAATATGAATCAATTTATTGTATTGACTTCATATAAAAAAAATCAAGTGAATGTATGAGGTCTTCAATATAAATATTCAATTAATTATTTATTCAATTCAATTAAATTGCTTGTTTAATTTTTTTATATCGAAATGAGGTCCTTGCTTGTCAGTGTGTATACAAGGTCCTCGTTTGCCTGTATGTATATAAAGTCCTCGTTTGCCGGTATGTATGGGAGGTCCTCAGTTGCCTGTGTGTATATAATGACCTCGTTTGCCGGTATGTATGGGATGTCCTCGGTTGACGGTGTGTATATGATGTCCTCGATTGCCTGTGTGTATATGATGTCCTCGATTGCAGGTATGTATATTATGTACTTTGAGGTAAGAAATATTAATGCATTAAGTAAAGTAAATTAAAATTATAATATTTATAATTCAGTGGGCTGATAAGTGTATAGTAAAGTTCTTTTTTATAAGATTTTATATTAAGAGTTTAACGCATTGATATAATGTATTGAAAATTTCAATTTCTGAACAAGTATAATTAAAACCTTTTGATAAGTTTTTAATTAACATTAATTTTAATTTCTCAAATAATTTATACATAAGTTCTGAAATAAATATCAATGAAGCAACAGGAGAATATAAATATATTTACATTTTATTTTTTAAAAATGTAAATAAAACGAAGCTTAACATATTGATTAAATTAGAATGCAAATTAAAGAAATGTACAATTTGTTAAATAAAATTAAAATTACACTTCACATTATATCATTAATTTTTTTTTCGAAGGAAGAAAATTTTTTAAATAAGAAAACTTTTCAATAAAAATATAAGCATGAAATTTTTTTATAACATATTACAAAATAATTTTTATATTTAAAAAAATGAAATTTGTATTAAATTAAAAAAACATTAAATTTCAGAATGTACTAAAGAAGCTTCTTTTATTCTCAACGAATTTGCAATTCTACAAAAAGTAAACTCAAATTTGATGTAGTTAAGTTTACTTAAATTTTTAATTTACTTAATAAGAATATAATTAATTATTTAGAAATATAAAGAAAAACAATTTTGTATCCCTAATAATACACTAAAGAACTAAATATATTAGTCTTTATAAAGTTATCACAATAAACGATATTATTATAAATCTGTTTGATATACACAATGTGTATTTTATTGCCTAACCGAGGACATACTCAAAACTAGGATTTTTCCGAATTACCGAGGACCTCATATTTTACAGGATACGCACTTTTAACACAGTACACAAAAATCTAATATAAAAGGTGTAAACCGAGGACATCATTAAATTTCAATAAAAAATGACAATTAAAAACTAAAATGTATAATTTAAATGTAAAATAAGAAAAATCAAATCAAGAGCATTCTTAAATTTCAATGAAATTTAAAATTTAAGTTTAAATTATGTAATTTCCGCACAAAAATAGCAAAATGGAACCGAGGACGTCCTCGGTTCCGCTGAGGTCCTCGGTTAGAAGGTGTGTATACACTGTTTTGTCCTCGGTTTCCTCCTATTACCAACACACACACACACACACACACACACACACACACACACACACACACATATATATATATATATATATATAATATAAAGAAATAAATACAAGTATAGAAAAGGCAAATACAACATTAAATAATTAAGTATAATAGGCAATCATACCAGCGCAAAAGCTATTGTATTTACTGTCGATATAAATTAAGTAAGTTAGATTAAATGGATAAAGATAAAACAATAAAGAAACAATACAATTTAATTTATAATCAAAAAGACATTGTATTTTTGATATATATATATATATATATATATAATACAAATACAATAAGGCAATTAGATAAGACTATTTAAATATGCAATAAGATAGAACAAATAATCAGTATACAAAATAAAATTTGAATGAAAAAATTTGAGTCATTTTAATAAATTATATAGATTAAAAGGGAAAAAAATAACAATAAATTTTAAATTAATTATGTTTTTTATGTTGTTTAACAATTAAATAGGGTCAACACTCCCTGATGAAGCTGACCATATTGGTACTTCTTATAAACTAAATAACCATTTATTTCTATTTTATTTTAAATTAAATTATATTTTAAGCAAACTAAAGTAAAAAAAATAATATTTGTTAAAATAATTAACTCACTTAACTGATATTTTAAAAACAATTGGATCAACATTATATGACTGCTTTTCCTTTCAGCTGAAAACTAGAATTTTAAATAAGACTCACTATCACGTGGGAAACAAAACATTTGTAAATGGAAAAAATAAGAAAACAATGAACGTCGGTGCATTATGATGAAGATAAAATTATTCCATTCACTTTTTACTTATCTAATAAACACTTTATTCGCACAAGAGTAGATAAATAACGTTATAATTATTAGTAAAGATAAAATTAATTGCTTGTGAAAAATTAACAAACGAGATTAGTATAAATGTATTACCAAAGTACATATATTTATTGGAGTCTGTAAACAAGATTATCATGATCTTATTATCGTGGATCCATAAAAAGTTATATAAGTTGTTTATTATTCTAAATTATTGTTATTTTTTAACAAAAGACGAAAAATTAAAATGTAAACTAAAACTCATATTTTTTTAAGCACTTTTTCATAGAAACTCTTATTTGCTTTGACATTTGTTGACATACTTAACAAAGTTTGTTTAAAAAAAAAAAAAAAAAAAGTCCTATAAATTGAGTAATTTCTCAATAACCGTTTTGTCGTTACTATCTGAAGTGAACAGTGTTCCAGAATAATCGATTTAATGAAAAATAAAATAATCAGATGTCAGTTTGATCTGTGTGTATAGGGTACTTCAAATTAAGATCCTGAATTTTTTCAATAGTTCTTGAGATACTTTCAGCAAAAGTTCTGAGAAAATAATACAAGAATTTAAGTTTTCAAAAGAATGTTTTATTGTTCCGGCGGCATTAACATATTTTTCCATTTGAATAAACTATTCATTAAAACAAATATTCCATTTTGAATAAAACATTGTAGAAATGTGTCGTATATAAATATCAACAATTTTTTTGGTGATATTTGTATAGGACAAATTTGTACTATGATACCTTCAGCTTCGGATATTTCTCAAAGAAACAGCAATGATTTCGTTAATGATGCTGTTTCTTTGAGAAATTGGACATATTTGTACTATAATACCTTTAGCTTCGGATATGTTTAGAAGAAACCTCAACGATTTCGTTGTTGATGTTTATATAGGACATATTTGTACTATGATGTTTTCAGCTTTGTATATATCTCGAAGAAA
>JAPDSC010135539.1:1118240-1135549 GCA_026290005.1 Latrodectus geometricus | reverse complement strand
TGAAGTGCTTAGACTAGGCCTATGTGTAGGAGTGAATTTCTCTGTTCGCGATGAAGTTGGCGACGTGAATGCAGTTGTTCCTTCTGATAGGCATGAAAAGAAATGTATTATTTTGATATACATTTTAAAAATACACAAAACACTTAAACGATACTTAAAAGAAAAAAAAAAACAGTAATATATGACAGACAGTAAAATAAAAATACACTACTGGCCATTAAAATTGCTACACCAGGAAAAAATGCAGATAACAAAATGATATTTATTGGACAAATATATTATACTAGAAATAACAAGTGATTAAATTTTCAAAAAATTTGGCTGTATAGATCCTGAGAAATCAGTACCCAGAACAACCACTTCTGGCAGTAATAACAGCAGTTATACGCCTGGGCATTGAGTCAAACAGAGACTGGATTGCATGTACAGGTACAGATGCCCATGCAGCTTCAACACGATGCCAGTCGTTCGGCAACCATTGACCAGATGTTTTCTATTGGTGAAAGATCTGGAGAACGTGCTGGCCAGGGTAACAGCCGAACATGTTCCGTATCAAAGAAGGTCCGTACAATACCGGCAACATGCGGTCGGGCATTATCATGCTGAAACGTAGGGTTTCGCAGGGCACGAATTAAGGGTAGAGCCACGGGTCGTAACACACCAGAAATGTAACGTGCACTGTTCAAAGCACCGTCAATGCGAACAAGAGGTGACCGAGGCGTGTATCCAATGGCACCCCATACCATCACGCCAGGTGATGGGCCAGTATGACGATGACGAATGCACGCTGCCATATCGATACGAATGCATGTTCACCACGATGCCGCCAAACACGGATGCGACCATCATGATGCTGTACACAGAACCTGGATTCATCTGAAAAGATGACGTCTAGCCATTCGGGTGCCCAGGTTCATTGTTGATCACACCATTGAAGGCGCTCTTGTCTATGACGCAGCGTCAAGGGAAGCCGCAGCCATGGTCTCCGAGCTGAGAGTCTATGCTGCTGCAAACGTCGTCGAACTGTTCGTGCAGACGCTTGTTGTCTTCCAAACGACCTCGTCTCTTGACTCACGGCTCTAGACGTGGTTGCGCGATCCATTACGGCCATGCGGATATTATGCCTGTCTTCTCGGCTGCTAGTGATAGGTGGCCGTTGAGATCCTGCATGGCGTTCTGTATTACCATCCTGAACCCATCGATTCCATATTCTGCTAACAGTCATTGGATCTCGACAGACGCGAGCAGCAACACTGCGATAAGATTAACCGCAATCCTGGTACGCTACAATTCGACCTTTATCAAAGTCAGAAACGTGCTGGTACGCATTTCTCCTTCTTACAGGAGACATCATAACAACTTTTCACCAGGCAACAACGTTCAAATGCAATTTGTGTATGAGGAACCGGCTGAACAATTTCCTTATTTAAACACAATGTAGGTGTCGCTACTGGCGCCTGCTTTGTCTGAATGTGCTGAAAAGCTAATCATTTGCATATCACAGCACCTTCTTCCTTTCGTATAAATTTCACGTCTGTAGCATGTTGCCTTCTTGGTCTAGGAATTTTAGTGGCCAGTAGTGTATTTATACTATTTGTATTTTTCGTAACACAATACCCTAAAATCCGCCATGTAGCACATATACTCACTGGATATTAATATAAACATCATTTATGTCTTCTTTCAGTCATAGATATTAAGTAAGAAGAAAACTTACCATTTGGCCTTCTTCTTGAGCCACAATGAACGTCTTTCTCAGCTTTGCATTCTTTTTTGATGGCATCAAAAAGCTTCCGCCTTGGACAGGTTCTCAATGCAGGTATGAAAAATGCACAGCTATAGTACAAGGAACAATCGTCAGGATGTGGAAAATCGCCCATTAAACTTGGGCAAGTAAATGTATGATCTGTAAGAGAATTGCACATTTTTTTTATTTAAATTGAAATGCGTTTAAAGAAGCAAATACGGATTTCTAAAAGGATAGTTATTTTATTTAAAAGGAAGTATTTTGTTATTTTCTTAGACTGAACTTACTAAGACTATCATAAAATATTTTATGATAATCTATTTTATCACAAATTATTTTGTGGTAAATTTGGTTTCCTTGGAAAATACCATTCGCTCAAAAATTAATGGAAATAAGTAAGCACCAGAAAATAATGTGTGGTTACAAGGATATATTAAGTTTAATTCGAGGTGAATTCAGTATTTCTGTAACTGTTCGCAAACTGTTTAGTTGAAAGTGAAGGAAAATTTCATATAACTAAATAGTAATTCGAAGAATATCAAATCGTTCCACATCTATTGGATATCAAGTATTATATTTTCTGAGCAATTAGAACAAGTAAAAAGAATCATGAAAAATGTTCAAGCATGATTTTAATGTGGAGGGGTTCTCAAGACTAAAGCTGAAAACTAATTATAATCGATTAAATATTTTTAAAATAATAAGTATCGATTTGAAATCACATCATGCATTTTTCGAATGTGAGAAGATTTACCCAAAAATCTCGCCATTTTGCCCAATATTCCTGACGGGGAAAATGGGATACCAAAAAATGTTATTTATCACCAAATGTGAAAAATTGCGCCAAGGGTGACCGTACAGTAAATCTGACCCTAAATTGCTTCCCCACCCACCATATTCTCAAGATTTGGTCCCCAGACATTACCTTCTTTTTGCAGACCTGAAAAAGATGCTCAAGAGAAAGAAATTTATCTCAAATGAAGAAGTGATTTCTAGTTTTACATATATGATATCGAAAAGTTAAATGAATGTTAGAATGAATGCATCACACTTGAAAGAATGTATGTTGATGAATGGAGCAGAATTTTTAAAAAAGAATTGTTTTTCTTAGTTAGATTTAAGGAGGGATGCTAGCTGCTCTCCGATTCCTTGACGTCTAATACATCGTTTCCAGCAGCTTTATTTTTAAGTGATCATTGAGGACTACATTTAATCTGCTCTTCCATGAAAATATCTGATATTTAACATATTATTTGACACTTTTTCCTCACCTTAGTGTTTCTTTCTCTTACTATTTATATAGCTTGAAGAATGATTGGTATATTTTATGTATCTTTCTTTTAACGTAGGTTTTAGATTGTATAGACCAGTAAAAAAAAAAAAAAAAAAAAAAAAAATTTCATAGTATATATATATATATATATACAAATATATATTTACAACATTTTTCATACAAACATTTTTATGAAATTATTGGTATTGTGAAATGAGAAATATTTTCTTATTCGTGAATCTTATGTATAATATTATCTTTGTTTTTATCATATCTTGATATAAATAATACCACAAAAAAGAGAGTTCGTTATATAATTTAATAAGATATTACAAATTTGGTATAAAAAATATTTATAAAATATCTGCAAACTATTTCAATTAAAAATGTCTGGTATATACAATATGAAAATGCTATTTGGCAGAAATTATAAATAGAAATGTGTGTTTAATTTAAGAAAATTTATACATTCACATTTGTTTCACGTAAGGAAAACTTTCACTGACTGGAAAATTGTGTACATGAATAATCATTTCCTAGTAAAAATTTTTATTTAATTAGTAAAATATATTAAAATTGAATGCAAGAAACATATTACAAGACAATTTAAATATTTTTATGCGGTGAAAATGTGCTTCCGGTCCCCTACTTGACATGTTTTCAAAATCGCCGATGCCATGGCGAAAATTCTATTTCAAAGTGAAACTTAATTAGTGACCAATGAAAAGGCTAAAATAAAAGAGTAATTAATGAGCATGTGCGAAAAAGCGATTCAAATTCACGAGTTGGTGAAGTATTGTACCTAAAGCGCAATTTAACCCTTTATGTTCTTTCAAAATATAAGTATTTATGCTTGTAACTGAGACATTATTGGATAAAATACTTGCTGTTAGCTTAAAGGGAGAATTGTGATATTAAAAAATGTGCTTTTAGTAGTTTTAGGGGGGGGGGATTAAAAAAGTAATTTCTTACTTAATGAAGCATGATAGTTTGGCTTTATAAGTATTCTGTTTTAAATTTAAAAGTTTGATGAAAGATATATATTAAATAATTCAGTTTGATTAAATTTCCTTGAAGAAATATTGAATATTTTGCACAGCATACATTTCATTTATTTCTGTTGTTTGAAAAGAAATTGCAGCAATTATGAGAATCTGATTAATATGGTATTGAAAGTATATGAAAATGAAATTTAATGATTTTTAATGAAAGAAAGAATCACATATTTTTAAATCACAAGAAATTATCGCAAGAAATTATCACATATTTTTAAATAATAATATAATTTTGAATAACATAACTTACACGGATACAAATCACTGGTATGTTGGAAGCCAATCTTAGTTTAATAAACATTTACATTGATATCATTCAATCAAATTTGATTGATTAAGAATCGTTTGATTGGTGAATGATTAAAAATCATTTAATTGATTAAGAAGTGTTGGATTGATGATTGATTAAGAATCATTTGATTGATGATTGATTAAGAAGCTTTTTATCTTTATTTACAAAAATAATAATAATTTTCAAAACTTCATGGTCATTTTCACTGATTATTATTTACATGTAAAACTATATATAAAAGCAATATTCTGATAGTAAAAGAATTGTACCTTCTGTAGTAATTTTTCCATCTTCCACAGTTGTGCCTTCATCATCTTCAAACGAAAAAAACAAAATTATTAAATGTATATAAAAATTTTAGATAAATATATAAGCCATATTTTTGAGGCACTTTAATGAAAATGAGAAATGCTTAAATAATTCTAATGTTAAATATGATATTCAATGGAAAATCTGTATGTCAACATTTCCTTTGCTTGTTGAAGGGTTATTGGTATTTATAAACATTTTATGTTCACATTAAAATTTATTTGACGGGAAGTTCAAATTATTTCAAGTGTTTTGAACAAATATGTCATAAATGATTGGTTTTGGACATGTCTGGTTGGTGCATAATGATTGATTTTGGATGGTGATTGAAAAACCATATATGTCAGAAGGTACAAACTTTAAAAGCGATTGACTGAAAAAAAATAATAATTCGGTAAAAAATAACCCATATAAATTAATAAAAGTAATAAGAAACAGAACCAATCAATAACAAGAAGGTTACTATGTTAATTAAAAAAACACTGTTTTATACTCCTGTCATGACATGAGGGGGGGGGTGGAGAAGGAAACGAATATATTCTAAAATTTTAAGGGAAGGTTTTTGTTATTGCAGTATGTTCCAAACTACCTATTTTTATTTACGCGGAAGCCGCTAAATACAAACAACTTCCTTCTAATTTTCCCCTATGGTTCATGTGATGAGATTGATATCTGAGCTGTCAATCTCTTCTCAACTTCATGGAACAGCAATGGAAGATAAATAATGGACACAATGGAACTTTGAATGCATATAGTCACTCAAAGCACGATGGCCATTCATTGTATTTTGAAAATACTTCCTTGTGATTATTAAAAAAACATTTATTAGGTATAACATTACACAATATCTAACAAACAATCAAATTTAAAATGAATTCAATATGTGCAAATGTAACACGTGCTTGACATTGTAATATATTGATATTGAAGTAATTAAAATTCAGTAAAAAGTTTTTTTTTGCAATAAGACACGCATTCAAATGATCCTTAGGTTAATAAAAATTTAAAATGCAGAGTTATTATAAATTAATAGAGTAGTTTAGCCCTTCTAACGACCAATGTATTGGATGAAATGGAAGAAAACTTTAAAAGCTTATATTGTGCATGAGATTTTGGTTTCTAAGCCAAAATACTTCTAATATCAAATCAGGAAATACCTTGGTGTCACACGTAACTGTTACAACAGTGTGAATGATAAATTGTTTGACCGCACCAAAGATTGTTGTGCTTACAGTGTCTATGTCCATTTTATTTTCATATGGTTTAATATCCCTTGACAGGTGTAATTCAAATTTTGAATAAAAGGTTGTAGTTAAGGCATCAAAAATCTTATCCCTTAGTTAAAATTTAACTACAGTTAAAAGTTACAATGCAATTAATTATGTTTAATGACTTTGATTATGAAAAGGCAACTTGAAATGTATTGCAATAAAAGAAACAGACAAAACAAGTTGACAAATTAGCTGAACTGGACATACTTAATTAGATTCTTAATAGATTGGTTAAAATTCCAAAAAATAGATTAGATTCTTAATAAATTAACTAGAGTAAGTAGGTATTCATTTCAGTATTCAAAAATGTGAACGAGTTTCTTGGAACTTTTTGTAGCTACTATCACCCCAAGGAAATTATTTACTTCACATATTGACTTGTCCCACAAAGTTAATGCCTACATTCTTTCAATGGAGGTCGTAAAGAACTACATGATACAACATGATGTTTATCATAAATTACAAATTGGGGTCAAAATGGTATTCATTTCAATATTCAAAAACATGAACGAGTTTCTTGGAACTTTTTGTAACGACTATCACCCTAAGGAAATTATTTACTTCACATATTGACTTGTCCCAAAAAGTTAATGCCTACACTCTTTCAACGGTGGTCGTAGAGAACTGGTCGTTTTTACTATCGAAAGGTAGTGAAATTTAATCACACTCAACCTTAGATCCGTCGTGTTCATTAAAGGCGGCTGGGGCCGGTTAAATAGACCGTGGTCACATTGTCCTCCCAGTGAAATGATACCTTTTGGTGGGAAATTAAGAATTAGGGGTCTTCTGCTTTGTTCTTGCTTTTAAATAGCGGAGATTCCTACCCAGCGGCTATCAACTAACTGGTAGAGTCCAACTCAGAGATAAGTACAGGGAAAATTGCTGTTGCACTCACTTCCATTGTTACATTTCTTAAGATATGTAATTAAATTACGATGTGAGGTGGCTCACCCTCTTGTTTGAAGATTGCTGTCACATTAAAGTAATGAAACAATGAGGTTTCGTAAAATATCATCATACCTGTATACATTGATGAAACGAGTCATTGGCCCAATTGTTTTTCAAATTTTTTCGTAAAAGGAAGAATGGGCTATAAAAGATTTCGTAAACCTAAACCACCTTATGATTTTTAGCATGTGGAAAGAGTTTCGAACACAAGTGCATTCATTAGTATTTTTTTAAATATGGTGGTTGTGCATGTTAATGACATTATTCAAATGAAAGAGAGATCATCCTCATTATATTAAATGGATCACGACACAAAATCTCTAACAAGATGGATTTCTTGTTGATAAAATTTCAATGTCTGATATAGCAATTTTACATGACCAGTGACCGGGATATAGGCCAAGTAGCGATGGTATCCTAAGTATTAGTTAATTTCTATTTCACAATAGCTGTTCCAAAAACTTACACTGGGGGCTCGCTGACTATTCTGTCTTTTTGAATTGGTTGATATACTAGAGTGTCAGTAAATCAGTTATGCTTATGTAGGTAACTGTTCTCTTTATTAACTCTTTTACTACAGGTAATCACAAAGACTGATTTAGTATTATGATACATTGGTAAAGATCCTGATTTATGTACGGCTTCCATACGTTGCAAAGCTGATCTTATGCAGCAGTCCCGGGACTGTTGATGTGCAAGCATAGACCACATGTTTCTGAGTAGCGATAGAACAAGAAAGCCGATTAAGAATATCACTCTCACGGGTAAAGAAGTCATGAACATTGCGTGATCCGTATGGTCGGCCACCATTCTGCTGGAATATGGTTGATGACAAGGGCTGAAAGTATGGGAGGACAAGGGCACCAATACTTCAGCGATGAGGGGCTGGTAGTTCAGTGCTCTGGCAATGTGCAACAGAGGAATGCAGGAGTGTAGTCCAGAACCACCCGAAACCATAATACTGAGTCATGTTATAATGTATCTATCTGCTCATGACATGTGATGAGCATCTAAGTCTACTATAATTCGTAATCCTCTATGTTTCAGATTGAAATTCGACTATAAAAAAACACTACGTTTAATTCAGTAAAGAGAGGCAAATTGATCCATAAAGCTAATAATTGAAAGCAGTTCTTTTTTTCCCCCCTGTATACATCTAACAAAAGGTATTGCATTTCGTCCAATACATTACTTGTTAAAGGACACTGAATTGTTATATACATAAAAATACTGTTTTCACCTTCACATACTGCCATTTTACGAGGTCTACACTTTTTCTTGTTCTTATCAAACAGCTGTGGTCCCGGACATTTCTTTTGTTCATATTCCCAGTCTTTACAAACGTAGAATCGCGAGCAATCTTGAATATCAGCAAATGATCCTTTTTTGGAAGGGCACTTAAAAGTGTCTTTCGGTTTTCTATCTGGTTCTCCTAACAAATAAACCAAAACGATTGTCAAAAACAGAATTAAGCTAAAGATTGACGCACTTAAGTAGTCAATTCAACAATTCGTTTTCACCTGTACACATAGCTTTAAAGTACTGAATCTCCTCTGAGCAGTCTAATAACAAAGGCTTGAGATCTTATGGTAATTTCATACATTACAATGTTGACAACTTTTAAACAATTCTGTTAATTTACGACTTTATATTGTATCAAAACGGATTTCAAGAAAGATAGTGCATTACAAGAAAAAACGTTAAGGAAATAAACCAAAATAGTAATAAACATAGTTTTTTGGTAAAATTAGAAAAGGTCTCATGATATTGTTAAATAGCCTTGGTGCGTTCTTTGTATAAATTTGTACAATAAGTTAGAAAAATATAATATGTAAAGGAAATAACTATACCCATGTTAACAAGTATTTGTGATGATTCAAAAATATTCCGACAACTATATGTAATTATAGTTGTCAGAATTTGTTTCACATTCAGCATTTACCTCCTTATTTAAATTCAAAGAAAGTGGCGTAAAGAATATACACTACTGGTCATTAAAATTGCTACACCAGAAAGAAATGCAGATAATAAAATGATATTTATTGGACAAATATATTATACTAGAAATAACGAGTGATTAAATTTTCAAAACATTTGGCTGGATAGATACTGAGAAATCAGTACCGAGAACAACTAACTCTGGCAGTAATAACAGCAGTTATACGCCTGGGCATTGAGTCAAAGAGAGATTGGATTGCATGTACAGGTACAGATGCCCATGCAGCTTCAACACGATGCCACAGTTCATCAACCCTAGAGACTGGCGTTTGGTGACGAGCCAGTCGCTCGGCAACCATTGGCCAGACGTTTTCTATTGGTGAAAGATCTGGAGAACGTGCTGGCCAGGGCAACAGCCGAACATGTTCCGTATCAAGGAAGGTCCGTACAACACCGGCAACATGTGGTCGGGCATTATCCTGCTGAAACATAGGGTTTCGCAGGGCTCGAATAAAGGGTAGAGCCACGGATCGTAACACACCAGAAATGTAACGTGCCCTGTTCAAAGCACCGTCAATGCGAACAAGAGGTGACCTAGACGTGTATCCAATGGCACCCCATACCATCACGCCAGGTGATGGGCCAGTATGACGATGACGAATGCACGCTGCCATATCGATACGAATGCACGTTCACCATGATGCCGCCAAACACGGATGCGACCATCATGATGCTGTACACAGAACCTGGATTCATCTGAAAAGATGACGTCTCACCATTCGTGCGCCCAGGTTCGTCGTTGATCACACCATTGAAGGCGCTCTTGTCTATGACGCAGCGTCAAGGGAAGCCGCAGCCATGGTCTCCGCGCTGAGAGTCCATGCTGCTGCAAACGTCGTCGGACTGTTCGTGCAGACGCTTGTTGTCTTCCAAACGACCCCGTTTCTTGAATCACGGCTCTAGACGTGGTTGCACGATCCATTACGACCATGCGGATAATATGCCTGTTTTCTCGGCTGCTAGTGATAGGTGGCCGTTGAGATCCCGCATGGCGTTCTGTATTACCGTCCTGAACCCATCGATTCCATATTCTGCTAACAGTCATTGGATCTCGACCGACGCAAGCAGTAATACTGCGATAAGATAAACCGCAATCCCGGTATGCTACAATTCGACCTTTATCAATGTCAGAAACGTGCTGGTACGCATTTCTCCTTCTTACACGAGGCATTACATCAACTTTTTACCAGGCAACGACGTTCAAATGCAATTTGTGTATGAGGAACCGGCTGAACAATTTCCTCAATTAAACACAATGTAGAGGTCGCTACTTGCAGCACCTTCTATCACAGCACCTTCTTCCTTTCGTATAAATTTCACTACTGTAGCATGTCGCCTTCTTGGTGTTGCAATTTTAATGGCCAGTAGTGTAAATAAACTAAGATATGAAATCCTAACTCATGATTATCATGATCAAAACCCATTTATGAATTCAACTGCTTATAACTAATAAAATCTAGTATATTGTAACGCTAGGGGAGTGTTAAATATGTTTGTAATTGTTGATTAATATGGAGCACATATTTTTATGGCTGTAATTGTAATTAGTAATTAAATCTGACTAACTTAGGCCAGTGAACATGGCTTTCTAATACAATATATTTGGTTCTCTTCAATTCGGTTATTGCTCTAAGGTAATCTTTTGCACATTAAAAATAATTTGAATGAAGTCTTCAATTTGAAGTAGTCCACACAAGACTTGAAAACACCTCTCGAAACACAAACTATTCAATTATCATCAAGGATAGCTATGTTGAAAAGCTACACAGTTGGTGGACATCTAGCCTATTTTTCCCAACGCTCTGTAACTACCCGAATAAAAGCTGTAGAAACAATAGTAAGTTTTGTATCCATGACATTATAAGCAAATGTTGATTGTTGATTATATGCATAAAAACAAATGTAGTGCTCAATATTTAAGCAACTCTTGTATAGGAATTTCTTACAGTTGTGGCTTAGACAACAATATTCATACATACATAAGGGTGCAGGTGAACCCAGGTGCAGCTTAAAGTTAAAGGGTTTAGAATACTCACCCATCACCAAGCGCCTCGCCATTCTAAGCCCCGGTCTGGTGACGGGGCTTCTCTTGATCTGACACCCTCCTTTCACACCCACACAGAAGGGCTTTGAAGGTCACAGATTAACGTGGACTCGTATCTAACCCACGGGGCTATAATGACCCTGTGAGGGAGAATGTGGTCACCCTGCCAATCGCTGTCCGTGGCAAATGATGCTTCACTTTGCCGATCTTAACAGTAAGCGGCGTGAAGCACAGAGACACTGGAACTCTAGACAACAATACAGCGCGCTTTGTTAAGCATGTGATTTCAGAGCACTTCAAAGAATTTGAGTTGTTTATTAATCGTGTTTTAAACATGGCACTCAAGGCTCTATGAAAAAGTTCCAGTGAGAGTGTTACATAATTTGAATTAATTTCACAACGACATAGACAGCTTTAAGGGATGTTCAAATCATCTCTACTTATATTTTAAGTTAATTACTCAAAATACAGCTAAAATTTCGAAGTGAAAAACATTCATTATTTTAAAGAAGACAGAAACCAATATGTTTCATTTCATGCACAAGAAACGATTTCAGTTCAATTCCAGGCAAAAATTCAGAAGACACGCAAAATAAGGATTTAAAAAAAAAAAAAAAATAAGGATCTTCTTTATGTCAGCTAAAAAACATTTTACTCTAATTGAAGATTTGATTTTTGATTAGATGGGTATTTTAAACTAAAATATAAGTTATGTTAACTATTTTCTAGTGTAAGTATTTGCCAGATGAGTACAGGAGGCCACCCTGATACACAATTGAATCAGATCAAGTTTAAAATGCTCGAAGAAAGATTTTACCTTTTCCGTCATCACATACGGCAAATATGTAAGGCAGGCACTTCATCCTGTATTTATCAAAGAGTTGTTTTTTGGAGCATCTTTTGTGCTCAGCTTTCCAGTTCTTGCAGTTGTAATATCTTGAACAATCTTCAATGTCTGAATATACTCCCTTTTTGGATGGGCATTTGAATTTGTTTCTGTCTCTCCTATCTGGCCAATCTTTGTCTCTACCTGGTCTCCAAGGTCTTTCTAGTGGAGAAAAAAATAAAAACACACAAAAAATACTAAATCCAATTTTAACAGAAAAAAAAATGTTTTTAGACATTTAACATTTTATCTTCAACACCACAAATTTTAAAATTCATGTTGATATAAAATTAGACTTATTGTACGCTTAAATACTAATTGCAATTCTGAATTCACTGAATGGTAAAATTTGAAATTATATTTTAAAAATCAAACATTTGTTTTTATTGAAAAATATATGATTATGACTAAAAACGGCAGCGGGGAAAGAGCAAGATAATTAAGATTTTCCACTAAATTTATACATTTTAAATACATTATTTGCAACAATTTCACTGAGAAACAATTACAATCTGCTACCTAAGTTTTCACATGTTGTCTTGTAGCATTTTTTTCTAAAGAGCTAGATATATTTGTATAAACATTTTATAGTAAATAACTCATAGTTTATAATTGTGATAAATAAATTATCATATTTCATTCACAAAAGCATCTTTTTAGACAAAAAAACTAACTTAAGAATTTTTTTCGCTGAGATAGTCTGACAAGAAAAACATTGTTTTTGTGGCTTAAAGATTTGAGCTTCGAAAGTTGGGCGTATTGAATATAATCTTGTTTACTTATGAAACGTAAGAACATGAATTAAGATCGTATTTTCAATGTTGTCCAAGTGAAATGATGCCCTAAAGTTGACTCCTTTAATTTAGAAGTTTTCCCTCTATATGTAACTATTAGTTTGAGACTTTGGTGTGCAAAAAATCTTTGGTAATCGAATATTGCAAAAAAAAAAAAAAATACATAGATCATCTTTAAAGTTAACAAATACAGTAAGACCCCGCTTAACGCTGTTTCGGTTTTGCGCTGTTTTATTTCAACCCGGGGATTCTACGAAATCGCTTGCAGCATACGGGGATTCCCTGAAATATTATGCAGCGTTTCAAATACATATCCGAAAGAGTGTACTCGTGTTTATTGTTTGCTGCGGAAAGAAGCAGCGGCTAGTCTTTCTAATGATGAGCTCAAGGAATTAACTGAACAAGAAGAAAACAAAAATGTTGACAGCAGTGATTCAGAAGAAAAGCAAAAATAACTTTCGATGGCGTTTGTAAAAAGGAGTTTGTATACCATAACTGAAATAATGGATCAATTCATTGAAAATGATCCGAATTTTGACAGGAGCTCAAAAGTAAGGCATGTTGTTAGAGATGCTCTATCCGTTTATGAAGAACTTTTAAGAGAACAACGCAAAAGACAAAGGCAAACAACATTAGATGCTTTTGTCACAAAAAGGCAGAACACTGAAAATGCGGAAGGCTAACTAAATATGACTGATTTAGAATTTTATTTGTTTTCTTTTAAGAATATTCGTTTCATTATTTATATTTTGTTTTTATTTTTGCAAGAAATAATAATGTGGTATTAATTTGGGCTTTAAGAAATAATTGTTTGGTTTTATTTTTATTAAAAAAACATACTTTTTAAATTTAATTTCTAACCAATTTCCTAGCCATCTTCCCCTAACCCCAATATTTTTATGTAAAGATAGCCTCGTTTAGCGCTGTTTCGCATTACGCTCTACTTTGATGGAACGTATCCCCCGCGTTAAGCGGGGTCTTACTGTAATTAGCAATTTATAAATTGCCATAAAATATTCTGGTAATATAGATCTTAAATTCTTATAGGGTTGATTAAAATTAAGTAAATTGTGTACTTACTGTGATCTACCTCTGAACTACTTTCAGAACTTTCGGAGGACTCGCTCGAATGAGCCTCTGTTTGCATCAGCTGCACCACGACGACAGATAACACGATGAAAACTGAAAGGAAAATAAATTTTCTCTTAATCCTTGGGATCCCATGTAATTACTAAATGCTTTTAACAGAATTTTTGGATCAGGGCTTTTTGGTATTTAAAAAAGTCCTTTCCCCGCTGTCTTCCTGGTGAACATTTTTATAGTGTATCTTATTCTCACATTGATCGGAACACCTTATCCATTCTTATTGTTGAAATCTGCGAATGATGAATCATCAGACGATCGTTGGTTTCTGGAGTATTGCTGATGATGGGCACAGATCAGGTTCCACAAGGAACTCTTAAGCTCTTCCTCGTTTTGAAGAAGTCTGTTTTCATTGTATTGGGGTGAAGGAGTCTCTGACGAAAAGGAACGACATTTCAACAGAGGGATTTTCAAGATGGCTTCATGCTGATATGAGGCTGTGCAACTGGTCTTATGATTATAAGAGGTTGTGCAAGGAATCTTTAAAGATGAATAAGACAAGTTACTGATCCGTTAGAACCTATTTCACCACCTGCACTCATTCATGCCCATTGTATATTCCGATAGATTATGGTAATTATAACAGAATAATATGATACCAGATACTTCAAAAATTGTTTTTGTTTGGCTTGAAGATTATTCTTCTGAATTTAGACAATTCAATTGGCAAATGAAATTCCAAGAAATGAACATTATTGAGTATATTTGGAATGCCTTACAACATTCCATCCTTAAAAATATCTCCTATAAAGTTGGGAATCACTCTGTAGAATTCATGGTGTCATATCTTTAGATAGTTTAACCCATAGCACGTCTTGCATGCAGCAGGGGGCGTTGTATGATATCAGGTACATAATAATATCATTTCTAATACTATATGTAGTTTTGATCAGCAGTGCTTAAGAAATAAGTTTTGGATTAATTTTGGCTTGTAATAAATTTTTGCTGAAAAATTTTATTCTTAGGTAATCATCAAAAGTAGAAAAATAATAATGTAAGAAATTTTAAAATAATTAAGCTAAACAGAAATAATTATAAATCTTGTAATATTTAAAATAATTAAATTTAAAATGTGGTCATAAAACGAAGATCATTTTGAGCGTGCATTAAAATGAACAATAATCAAGTCATGGTGATTTAAAATGTGTTAAAAAGATGTAAGAATGTAATAAACGTATAAATACATGGATTTTTATGTATTATTTATTACAAATGCAAGAGTTTGTTCTCAAAATCTGACTGTGAGATATTCTTGGCTAAAAAACAGTCCTACCAAGGTTTGTTCCTTGATTTATTAAAACTAGTGTTTAATGACTTTAAATATACATCGTTTTAGTTACATTGCAAAACATATAAACATAAGTATTTACATGCAGTTATTTATTTTTTCTTCGAATTATAAGTTATTCACTCAACAAGCGAATTGAGTAATGCAAATATCATCAATATCAATGTAAATATCAAAGGTTAGAAAGAGGACGTTTCGACCTCTTATTATTTTTTGCATAATACTTTGCAATATTGTATAATGCAATTTCCTTAATTCAATTGTTAGAGAGGTATTAATTGTTAAACGAAGATTTGAGAATTTTGTTAACAATTCTTTTCAACTATTTTTATTTGAATTTCATAATTGTAAGTAGAGCTTGGTTTTCAATTAAGAATGAACTATTTAAATTAAGTATTATGTGAGGTTAGCAATAGTCAAGAGTTTTCTAATTTAACAGAGAGATTAAGAATGATCTTTGTAAATTTGATTATGAATAATGCGAAAAATTAACAACTGCAACTACACTGCTCAAAACAATTAAAGGATATTGTGGTTTTAGGTAGATCTTGTGACTGGGAAACTTTTTAGCTGATTGTCAACAGACGTAGTAGGTTATATGAGAATTAATTACACATGTTTGGCAGAAAAAATGCATTTTATTGCGCATTTGTGTACACAAATTGTGAATATGAGAGAAAAGGTTTCCACGGACGTCCAGCAACGTTGAACCTTTGAGGCTATTCATCACGAGTTGTCCCACTCTTCCAGAAGAGCTCTTTCCAGTTTTTGGAGAGTTTGTGAGGGTGGTTGGTGGCCAGCAACTCGTCTTCTTAGAACGTGCTCTATTGGATTCCTGTCTGAAAAACACGCTGGCCATTCCATTCGTACGATTCCTTCATTGAAAAGAAAATCCTCCACCAAGTTAGCACGATGTAGCCTGCAGTTATCGTCCATTAAAATGAAGTCATCTCCGATTGTTTCAGTGTAAGGGACTACAATAAGTCTGTAGATCTCATCTTTATATCGGCGACCAGTCAGTGGTCCATCTCGAATGATATAGAGGTCTGTGCGCCCATCAATGGAGATGCCACCATACACCAACACTCCCCCACCTCCAAATATGATACTTTCGTGCACGAACGCAGAATTATTTCTACTGCCACTGTCACATGAAAATACGCCTATTATCAGGATGAACAGAAAAACAGAACTCGTCGGAAAAAGAACATTGCTCCATTCATTTCTCCTTCAGTTCACATGCTCTGTTGCCCACACCCTGCGGTCGCGACGATGCCTTGATGTTAGTTTAAAACATACCATAAGTCGGCGAGCATACAGACCTACACCATGGAGCCGGTTTCGGACAGTCTGAGTTGAAACCATGGTCTCAGTAGCCGAGCGAATGTGTTGTTGGAGAACAGTAGCGTTCATATTTAGGTGTAATCGAGCCGTTAACACTAAATAATAATCTTCATTAAGTGTTATTGCCCGTCCTTGCCCTTATCTGACCTTGCCCTTATCTTTGTCTCCAAAAAACCAGATCCTGGAAATCACACTTTGTGACACTCCAATGGCTGGCGCTACTTTGGCTCCTTCTAACCTACCAACAACTCTCCAAGTTTCTGAATCGGTTAAATGACTTCGTTGAGACATCGAAACAAAGCCGTCAATGAATGCCGATTATCCTTGTTTTCATTGTCTTTTATTCAGTTGAAAGTCAAATTTCATTCACTGCCGTTGAACAGACGTTTTTGACTTCGAACTCAAAATTAGCATACTCCACAGTTTGAAAATCAGAAAAAATTTGCATTTGTAATTCTCTTTTCCCATTTTCGGCCAAAAAATTCACCTTATATCTTTATTTTATATAAAACTTACAATATCCTTTAACTATTTTGAGCACACAGTGTATTTATTCCATTTAAATGTACTTAAAAGATAAAAAGTTTATAAGTATTTTCAACAGTGTCTGATGTTTATGTAAACAAGAATCAATATTATAATTGTCAATGTCATATTAATGATGGTTTTGTGAGAGGCTACAAAAAACGGTTGTTTTGATAAAATTAGAATAAAATATAGGCAATTATGTCAATGAAGTATGCGTTTATTTCTGATATTAAATCTGAAGCTATATAATCATGGAAACATTTGACGAGAAATAAAAATCTCATTAAAGTTCTTTAGCAAATCACAAATATTATAAATAGACAATTTTGATTCTATTTGATCTAAAATTATATTGTAATTAATTTACATCGATGGTCTTTAATTAAAAT
>JAPDSC010135539.1:1095550-1117840 GCA_026290005.1 Latrodectus geometricus | reverse complement strand
TTGTGATGCAAACGGGAAAAGTAATTTTTAAAAGAATACATTTCTCGAAAAATCAATTTAAAGCTAAACATGTCCATTAAGTTTTAAATGATTTATAAAAAATGAATCATAAATTAAAAAAAAAACCAGAGTTAATTTTGATTTCCAGAAATAATTTTTAAATCAAGAAATACCGAAAAAAATTTCTTTTCCTTCCCATTGCTTTTTGAGGATGTTGCTTTTAGTTTACTAGAAAATTAAATTTTACATAATTTTTCATTTTACTAATATTTTGATTTATTTTAAGTAATTTTAAATCTGAACAAATTTTGAGTAAGTAGCTGAAAAAAAGGAAATTTTTGAATTGCAGATGCACACAAAATTATTAAAAGCTATCATATTCAGTTAAACGAAAATATAAAACAAAAAGCAAATTAAAAGAAGTTCACTTTTTAAATAATTTTTGCTATTATGTCGAAAAATATTTATAAAATTTAATAGCTTAAAATATAAAAATTCAAGCTGATTTATGAGTTTCTGACTTACTTACTGAAGAAAAAAAAATCTTTTTTAAAATATATATCAGTCATTTAATTTAAATAGGAAATTGTTTTTGTATATTATTTAAACCGAAACAGTAATTTCCTTGTTAACTTCGCTTACAATAATTCATTTATTATTGAAAAGAATTAATTTGATTGACAAATTCTGACCAATTGGTGAAAATATTTAATAAAAAAAGAGTAATTATAATTTCTTAGAGTCTCCTTTAATAATTGCTCATAATTCCCTGAGAATTGTATAAGTAACATATAATTTAATAGTAATCATTTAAAATATGAAAATGATTAACTTACTCAAATGATATTTGATTAGCATTTTCATTTTTGAATTGTACCTTTGACAGTCACAATCGAAAAGGAAATATCTATTCTTTTACTGTCCTTTAGCAATAAAAATTTAAAACAAACGCAACGCAATTTGAATTGGTTAGATAAGAAACAATGCTTTTTCCTGAAATTGTTTGGTGATAAGCAGATTTGGCTCCATTCTTTAGCTATGGCAATGAAGTCAAGATCTTATCTGAAAGCTTTTATGAAAAAATCAATCTCTGCACATGTGCATTCGTCAACACTATTTAATCAATAAAATTTTATCATGAAACACTCCTAATTTCTCATCTTTAATAATCTGTCTCTTATTATTCTCTAAATTTATTTTCTTTGTACTTAGGTATTATCCCGTCTAACATTTTCGCCAAATTTAAAAAAACGTAGCCAAGATGTCTTCAGTAATTTAAAAAAAGAACATTATCCTGCAAGATGAAACAAAATAACCTTTTTCTGAATGATTCTCTTACTTTTATGCTCCAAATTGTTTTACGAAAAATGACCAAATGTTGGGATTTACTTTTTACGGAAGTTGCGAACTATTTCCAAAGTTACGAAAGAAAACTTTCCATCAAAGAAAACGTGTGTCGTTAGTATACATAACATGGCTTTTTATTTATTGGCAGAAAAGCTGTGGAGATGTAACATCTAAGAGTGTGATAAGGAAATGTCAGTTCGAAAAGAAACATAATTAAAAGGATCAAAAATTATGTTTGTGAATAAGCTAAGATTCATTTACAATTGGTCAAAAGAATTATCATCAAATGATTGATAAGGTTTAACGAAAAGACAATGATTGGTTGGAAGAATTACAAGTGAGAAGTGTGTACTCATAGCATCTAATCCAAAGAAAAGTCCTAAGATCTTGGAAAACTGTGGAAATTGACGAAGATCTCTTTTCGAAAGGGGAAAAACAAGTTAGTAGGCTCTTGATAGAACAGTGCAACTCCGGTTGAATTTGCTTAGAAATGCCTTATAGTTCGATCTCCAAGTAGAAAGGCAAGTACTATTTTGGAAGAAATAAAGCAAAATATTAAAAGACCCACGATATTTTCCGACTCTTGGAAAGGTATAAAACTCGCGAAATGATAGGCGAAAATTTCGAATATTTCAATATCAATCACAGGTACAATTTTGTAGGCGGCTTTGTAATACTAGTGGTCTATTGGAAATGAGTTAAAATTTAATCAAGTCTATAGTATACTAATGTTATTTATTTGGAGTCGATGAAAACTATATAAAAATATCAATATCACAGAAGAGGTCTATTAGAAGTCAATGCAACTTTTATAAAATCTGTAATATACAATGGTTTTATTGGTGGATAAAAATTTATTAAAGCTATAGTACATTAAATGTTTTTTTTGAATCGATGGAAATTTTTAAAAAAGTGTATCGCATACTAGGGATTTAGTGTGGGTCAGTGCCACCTGTTCTGTCTAGTGGTCAGCGTGCCTGACTGCGGATAGGGCGGACTGGGTTCGGGCATGGATGTACTTTCTCTTTCTCTCTCTCTCCTATCTTTGTCTTTTCCTTGTATAAATGGAGTATGAATGGTTGCCTACCCTATAAACAGGAACCTATGGCATGCGTGTACTGAGGAAGTTGGACTCCACACCCAATAGTGGTTCAGTTGAAAAAAAGTGGAGCAGCTCACCCATACTGCCAATCTGGCTGGCACTCGACAAAAAAAATTTAAAAAAAAAATTTAGGGTTAGTGAAAACTTTTTTTATATTAGTAGCCTATTTTAGGTTGATCATAATATATCAAGAATATATTTTCGTAAACAAAAATTTGTGAAAATACCTATAATATAATAGGCAATTTCAAATATGGAGGTTGATGAAGCTTATACTTATATTGAGGTTAATGAAGCTTTAATAAAATGTATAATATACCAGTGGCTATTGCAGGTTGATAAATCTATAGTATATCAAGGATCTATCGAGGTAGGTAAATATTTGAAAACGTCTATAGTATACCAGGATATATGGAGTTTGATGAAATTTTTCATTGTCCCCAATAGACTCGTGGCATAAAAAATGATTTAAAATGCCACGAGTCTGTCTATTGGGGACAATGAAAAATTTTAAAAATTTGTAGCATTGCAGTAATCAACTGAAAATTGATAAAGGCATACCACGGATCTATTCGTTTAGATTAAAATTTAAAAGTATCAATAAGACACCAAGCATTTAGGGAGGTTGATGAAATTTTAGTAAAGTCTATAATATACAGGGATCTATTGTGAGTCGATAAAAACTTCAAAATACTATAGAATACATAGGTTATACTGGGGTTAATACAAAATTAATATGCTAAAATGCCTCTAATAAGAGTAAGATTTAAAAAGGGAGCGCATGAAAAGAGTGAATTTACTTCAGGTGCTCACATAAAAAAAAGGATAAAAGATTTTTTTTTTCTGTTACTGTCATTCTTCAGCTTCTTTATTGAAAAGTTTTAACAAAGAGACCAAAAGAATATAAAAGAAGTAGTATTTTCGGAATATAATAGGCGTGGGTTATTTCCAAAAATGTAGAGAGAAACGATACAAGAAGAAGCAATAAGATTTGAAGACCGCGTGTCAAGGTTATGTTTTTTTTTTAAACTACGTCCTTATGTTATCTTTTTCGATGATAAGTCTTATAAGGAAATGAAGCATCTCCAGGAGTGAAGAGCGACTTGAAAAATGAAGAAGTGCGGGATTCCTGGAGGGCAGAACAGTTCCGCTCGCCATTCATGTTCATTACATAAAATGCAATCGGCTGAATCCACTAGTTTAATGTGATCTCTCTGAAGATAATCATGTGCAGTAAGTAACCTGAAATATTAGACCCCGATAGCTCTAGAAAGATCTCTGGGAAGTCCACCACGAGGCATCTTCTCTTTGTAATAAGTTTATCGCTGGTCAATGGCCAGTTTTAATAGGAGTTTGACTTTTGTCAGGCTAGAAGGAGTGTCTGGAGGGGTGAGAAAAGAAGCCTCTTTCATAAGATTATCTGCCTTAACACTACCGGGCAAGCCACAATGGCAAGCGATCTGTGTCAAGGTTAAGTTGACGGGTAGATTTAAGCACTATATTATTGCTCTAGGTTTTATATCACGTAATTGTGTAAATGTGTTCAAGATTAACTTGAACAGTCATGTTTAAAGCACGTGCCCCAGCCAGATTTGGGACTGAAATTTAAAGCGGATTTTGAACCGTTGTGTTCATCTATGCACGTAGGTGATCTAATATATTGATTGAATGAACCTAGTCAAGGAACTGGAGCTCCAGTAACTTAGTAGTTCCAAGCCGCTTCCCGTAAGATCAGCAAATTGAAGCATCATTTGCCTCAATGAGTTACTGCTGGGGTGACCACTTTCTCCCTCACTGGGTTAAGAACGTGTCGACGTTAATCTGTGATGTCTGAAGTCATTCCGCTGGTGTGGTGTGGATGTAAAGAGGAAAGCGCCAACGCAGAAGTGACTTTGTTACTTGAACGTGGTTCAAAATTCCGAAGCATTTGGTGATAGAAGAGTATTCCATAGTACAAAATACTTGATGATAGCGAGTATGTCTTTGGATACAGTTTGCGGTACACCTGTATCACTATACATGCCATGAAATTATTTGTAAGTGAATTGTGTGTTTAGTTATTTTTTATAACAGTTTTCCATTCTTCCTTCTATATAGCAAACTAACAAATAAAAAGTTTTTAAGATTAATAAACTGAATTATTATTTTTGATACCCATATATTAGTCCATCGAACATTTTTGACAAAAAAATACGCCAAAAAATATTTTAAATTTGATTAATTTTTTCAGATTATGAGAAAAAAAACCCTATTTAACTTGAACAAAAACACCAGATAGATACAAAAACCCTTACATTTCATTAAAACAGATGGATAAAAAATTTGTTTTTAATTCGTATTCAACATTTCACATCTTTTGTTTCGTATGAGTAATCGACAGGATAAAATAAAAATCCATATTTTAAAAAAAATGAATTCACAATTCTTTTTTAAGTAGTAGAAATTATATTATTTAATAAATATTGTGATAAATAAAAAGAAATATAATACTTATAATAACAGGAAATTTTTTTTTATGAAATATTATAATTTACGATATTTAATAAAAACCGGTGAATAGAAATATATTTAAAATAGACGGAGTTTTCCAAGTTTTATTAAATATAATGATAATATTGTTTCATAAAAAATAGCAAATTGAAATATATAATAGTCTATTGTTATAGAAAAATTAATAAATTTTTATCAAATAGTATGATTTAAAATACATGTTTCTATTAACAGAAATCTAATTAACATTTCTAATAGAAAAATGAATTCTTCATTTTTTGTTAAATTTATAATAATTAATAAAAAATATTTAAAATATATAATAAAAACAGATGAAACTCTAATAGAAATCAAATAAATATTTTTAATAAAAAAATTAAATGCTAATTTCTGGCATTTAACCTATTTTATATTATTATAAATTATGTTACGATATTTGATAAAATGAGTGAATAAAATTTTATAAGAAATTTAATAGAAATACTCTGCTTTTTAATAAATAGTATGATCTATAATAATAAGACGGCCCATGGCTGAGCGTTCCTCTTGACTCATGGGCTGTTGGTCCCGGGTACGAATCCCAGTTTGGCACATGGATATGTTTTTTTTTCTTTCTCTCTGTATCTTTGTCCTTTCTTCTGCTGAGATGAGGGATGAATGTGGTCTGCCCTACAAACAGGTTTGTAGTGGTGTGACGTGGGTAATGCCTCCGTGAGTTGGTTCACAGGTACCCACAGAGTAACACTAAATGAGTAGCCGGCCTCATTGTTCGCAATGTCACCCAGTACCCCACCATTAGAAAAAAAATGTACTATAATATGAGTTCTATGTTATCTAATATGTTAGTACGAAGAGTCCTCAAATATTTTTTCGATTTTAGTAATTGAATTAGTCGTGTTGAAATTAGTTTTAGTTGCCCGTGCATTATTGTTGTTAATGACACTTGGCAACGTCGCCCGTCACAGAGACTAGGCGAATGAAGTCAGAGAGAGCGTCTTCCGTTTTTCAATAGAGCATCCTCATACGAAGGTTGAACTATGACTTTTGGCTCAGAGATGCCAGCATCATCTGAATCTTCCAATTTAGAGATTGAAACCAGTGAAGACCCAAAACCTGGCTCCAGCCACCCCCAGAGGTATTAATTTGTAATGGGAACATGGAGGACATTGTGACCCGACGGATTTAACATGCTCCATTCGCCATTAATGAACACGACGGATCTTTGGCTAAGTCACCACCGTTTGGTAACGAGAACGATGGCCTAACCAACCAGGCCACCGCGGCCACGTCCGTACGTTATACTGTATACAATGTATAATAATAAGAGTTCTATGCATAATAATCTTAATTTACACATAATACGCTATTAATTGCATGCAAATTAAAATAATTATGCTAATGCAAAGTGTCATCAAATAATTTTTCCATTTTTCTAATTTTATTAGTTGTTTGAAATAAGACGGATCTTTATTAATTTTCGTAACACGTGCGCTATACTGTATCCCGAAAAGATAAGCACCAGGAAAATATTTTGATATCCACGGAAGTGATAAGTGCCGCAGAAACAACTGCTAGATAATTCTGAAGTCTTCTGTTATGATGGCGAGGAAGATAGAAAGGCTTCAGTAGATAAGTGCATTCAGATATTGTTTTAGAAAAGCATTCTTTGGGGTATTTTTATGCGCTAAAAATTTTAATATCAAGGTATTATTGATTACGTCACTGTAAAGCTACCGAACCGT
Source organism: Latrodectus geometricus (assembly GCA_026290005.1). Lineage (NCBI taxonomy): Eukaryota > Metazoa > Arthropoda > Arachnida > Araneae > Theridiidae > Latrodectus > Latrodectus geometricus. The sequence goes on along the minus strand of JAPDSC010135539.1, from coordinate 1,111,159 downwards.
TCACATTGTTAGACTTTCTCCGTTAATGGGTGGAATCAAGAGTTTTCTACTATTTATCTGCACATTAACGGCTTAATCAGCAGTTGGTTGCTGAAAGTCATTAATTTTGCACTTCATTGAAGGCTGCCTAAAGGCTCATAATTGCCTGGCAAGATGACTTTTCATAGAAAAAGCACGTGTGGGAAGGGTGAATGTTCCCAAGCACTCACCATGACAGATATGCATTCGGAAGACATAAGTACAATATCTATTTCCCGTACTGGTATTGAACCCGGAACCTTATAATCCGAAGTGCACTGTCCTGGACTAGGCAACGGTAAGACACATTAGCTGATTATATTTGAATGGATTGTTGTTGCTGCTATCTTCTCCAGTCAGGCTGGCAATATGGTGTGCACTGCTCCGCTTTTTCAACTGGACCATAATTTGGTGTGGGGAGTCCGACTTTTCAGAGCACACAGTCCATAGGTACCCATTTATAGGGAAGGCAACCATTTACAACTCAAGCATACAAAGTAAGGAGAGAGAGTGAAAGTACATCCATGCCCGAACTGGGATTCTAACCCAGAACCTCCCCATCCGCAATCAGACACGCTCACCACTGATATTAAAGTTGGCGACATTTGAATGGATGAACTTGATTCATTAGACATTGAAAAATAAATTATATAATTGTGAAATAATTATTTAAATCACTCGATTTTTTTATTTAAGAATTCTTTAATTGTTTGTTGATTAACTTTATTAATTAATTTACTGATTATTTAATTGCATTAACTTGAGTTTTTGCATAAACACAACACTATCGAAAAATACATAAACAACTTTATGTAAATTATAACAAGCAGAAATATTTCTGCTCTTTCAGCAAAACTGTCATTTTTATTGTATGCCAAATAGGTAATTTGCAGATCCATGCACAATTTGAAGAGTGGGGGCGTCATTAGGTAATTTGTGAAATGAAAAAAATGTTGTATTTTTGTTGACATTTGTAGATTACCCAGATTATATTTAGAATAACTGATTTCTTTACTTTTATGGTAACAAATAAAGTGCAAGTTTAAAAGATTCATGTGTAATATATAGTCGAAAGAATATATAGTCATATTAAATTATATATATATATATATATATATATATATTTAAATTTATATATATATATATATATATATATATAATTCATAATTTAATTATTTAATTCTTATTGAATTAATAAATAATTAAATTTAACGCTTTTTAGTTATTAGAATGACACTGTTTATGAATTATCCAACGGCAAGTAAAGATGTTGATTCATATGAAATGATTATTTGGATTTTATTTCATCTTAGTTTTAGCAAACAGAATAAATTTCAAATTTTAACATTTTTTCTATTGGTTAATTTTTTTAGCATCTTTTATATATCGTTTATTTTAATCTAGAATATACAATAAAATTTATTGAAAGTTAGTTTTAAGAAAGATAAAAACTGTATCAAGTTCCAATTTTTACTTGATATTGTTTTTTTGAGAAAATAAATGATTGGTAAATTTCTCCCATTGGTACAATATAATGCAGTAGATTTTAAATGTTATTGAATTTATTTTACTAATGCTAAAAAATAATAAATATTGGTGAGATATAATTTATAAATTATTAGATTGTAATTCGTGTGGTAAATTTTACTCTAATTTTAAATTTTTTACATTTTTGTTATTTTTGATATTTTAATTATAATTTTTAATTTCTATATTATATATATATATATATATATATATATATATATATATATATATATATATATATATATATATATATTCTAAGAGAAATAATTGCATTCAAATATATATACATTTCATCTTCTGTGGGATAAGTATGAGGAAAAATCTACACCACGGCTAGCATTTTTGAAATCCTTTTTTATTATTTAACAACATCTATATTCCACAGAGAGAAAAATAACAAATCCACACTATATAATATAAAAACAAACATAATCAAAGAATAAAGCAATTCTGAAAGACATCTTCGAGCAGCAGCAGTCTCTAGTGCTCAAGCTTAGAACATTATTTGTCAGTTCGTTTTTCCCGTTAGAGGGCGTTGTTCTGTTACATATATATTTGAATGCAAACATTTCTCTTTACGCTTCATAAATGTTTTTCGAACACTATTCTAAAACTTTTTTTTAACTATTCTGTTTTTTAATTATTAACAAATCAATATAACATATTGTGTGTGAAACCATTTTTTTTTTTACCATTTTGTTTTGTGTAAACCAGTGTAAATTGAAACAAAAATTCTTTTCTATAAATATATGTAATGGAAGTACTTCTTTTTAAATGCATGGATGTCTACGCCCGCATTGACATGCATAACATAGCACTTATTAAGAAGGAATTAAAGAAAACACTTTCATTTACTATCACTTATTTAAACACGAATAAAAATAAAATATAGACAAAATTTACAATACAACAAATGTATTGCATAATTTTTTAAACAAATAACCTTGCCAAAATTGCTAATTATTATTTTTACCAAATAATACATACATTAAATATCTAACAGCGTATCAAATGATGAATAACATTAATAAGCTAATATTAATGGGAAACAAAACATAAATATTTTTAGCATTATCCATCGAAAAAATATAAATTTTGAACTGCAAATAATTATTGATAGAAAATCAATATGAAAATATTGATAATTATATATTTTTCCAATAATGAATCAAATGATTTATTATAATTGCGACACAAATCAATAAGAATAACAAATATCAGAATTGCAAATTTTGAATAAAATTTAAACATTCTAAGTACCATATGGCATTTAAATTCTAAGTAGTATTATAAATTTTATATATATATATATATATATTCGAATAATTATGTGAACTGCTGCAATATTCTTTTAAAACGTCATTGTTTCAGAAATACATTAATTCATTGCATGGTGAAGAGTGTGGAATAATTTTTTATTGTGCAGTAGAATCTCTTCAGTTTGCAGTTCAGTAGCAGCAGCTGTTGGATGCATTGATATGTGATAGACTTGGGAAGAATACCACACATGAGGCAATTTCTATGAAAGCAAAAAAATCTACATATTATTGCTTTTGTAGAAATTTTCCATGAAGAAAATGCCATTGTAAATAGTTAGTGATCTTAGAACAAAATAATTAGTTCTCTGGTCTTTGTTTCAAGAGTATATGCATTCGATTCCCATGTCGGTAGTTGATGTTCACAGTACTTTTGGAATCCATATAAAGCTATACGTCCAGTTAGCTCTCCGATGCAAAAGGGGAAATGGAAGAGGCCTTAAAAATAGACCTGTAAAAACAATGCATTCGCTGTTTTCAAGGCAACATCAAATTACACTTCTGCGTCTGCACCTCTGTCCCGGATCTACTAATCAGATGAAAGCTGCAGTTTTTATTATTTGGAAGTAAATACCAAGCAATACCTCCAATACTTCATTTGCCACCCCCATAAGTATCATTTCACTAGGAAGACATTGCAACCTATTGAACGTGCTCCAAACAGCTAGTTTGGAGTTTTGGTCAATTCAAACTCAATTTCAACAAAGAAGGACACCCAAACCACATGAACAACATTATGCTTGTATTGTTATTATTATGACCAGAATTTATTATTATAAATTACTTTATGTGAAGCTTTAAGATATACATTATAACAGTATTTTCAAAATTATAGGGTCTTGTAATATTTTTGTAATTTGTTTTCGCTGGGGAAATCAGTGTTTGTGATCTAGCAATAAAACAATTTGCAATATGTTAATGTTGCTCACATACGTTAATTGTTATAACATAAAAACAAGCAAATTGTACAATCACAAAGAAATAATATATATTTAGCGACTGCACATTGAGTAACTAAAGATTTGTTCTAGCTGTAGTAAATCAGTGATTGTGATCTAGCAGTAAATCAAACTGTCGATGTGATCCAGTCGATCACATAGTCAAGATATGATAAATGTTACAGTATAAAAACAAGCAAGCTGTGTAAAGTCGTAAACTTCAATAGATTTGCAAATTTATAAATGATCATTAATTCTTTTTAAGTTTGAAAAGTTTTCCATTTGTTTTGAGGAAAGTATCAATATAGTTAAGAAAGAAATTGAAATAACAATGGGATAAAGTATATAAGTTTACATTTATACGTTCTACTACGGCAACACAAAGAGTACACATTATTGAGTTGTGTGTATACGTGATTAAAGAAATGGGTTTTAAAATTTTTTAGAATTTATATACGTTTTAGACCATGATTTACTCCAATATTATGCATTTTTCTATCTATGTTAATTATTTTGAATGAAAAAAAAAAAAAAACTTATTGAGTCTGAAAATTTGAAATTTGTACAAGCAATGGTAAACTAGGAACTTTGGAGCCTATTTGAAGTTCAATTTTCTAAACGATAGGGTTACAAAACTAAAGAACTGCTTAATAGAAAAAAACATACAACATTGGTACTAAATTAAAATTATGCTTGATTTTTTTTTCTTTTTGTAGCGTGCAAGCCAAGATTGCAATATGGGGAGCGCTGCCTCACTTTTCTAACTTAACATTAATTTGGTGTCAATTCCGACTTCCTTAGAATTCCCATGCCAGCAACATTCAAACTCCCTTCATACACGGAAAGGACAAAGACAGGCGAGAGAGAAAGAACATCCTTATCTGAACGGGGAGTCGAACCCAGGACTACATTCTCCGCAATCAGATACGCTGATCACTAGACAATGGGGGTGCGATGTATCATTTTTTTGAAAAGATGAATAAATTCTTCACTTAGAAAAGAGACGATTCACTGAAAGCAGACAAAAGTAATTATTGTTTTACTAATTACACTGGAAATAATTAATCACACGCAGATATTCGTGTGTTTAATTCTTATATAAACTAGTTCTATTTAATAGCATAATTATTATGTACATTACAATACATTAAATTTTATCACCAATATGTAGTTATAATTACATATAATGTAAGAAATGAGTCTAAAAATATACATTTAAGTTTTAATATTTTCAAATGAAATGAAAATAAAGAATCATTATCAAAAGCTGAGATTGAAAGATAGTTATTTTTTGACTAAAAACAATAGCCTAATATTTAAAGTTTGAATGTAAATCTGAATTGTTTTATTATTTATTTAAAGTTTGTTTGTCGTGATTTTTTGTCATTCCACGAAACGATATGGTTTTTGTTTTTATATATAAATACTTCTTAATTCTAGTTTTCAGTTCTTTAACTTCTTTACATTTTAAATACAAACTATCATTTTTAATGATGAGTCAGGATTATTAAATATATCAGGATGAGTAGTTTTTGAGAGAAGAATGCAAATACCTTGTAAAACAATTAATCTATCAGAATATTTAATGAATTCAAGTAAAAAAATCTCATATTAATTTTATTGAAATTTAAATGTGACATCTGCCATTTTTTGAGTTGTTGCATAAAATTGTTGAAATAATGTTAACATTTGCATCACAAATTATAAAAAAATTGGAAAGAATACAGAAAAGAAAATGCTTTAAGAAGAAAATGATAATTTCATTACCTTTTCGTAAGCAACCATTGATGAATAAAATGAAACTTAATTTCATGCTATTTAAACTTTATATTCTATATATTTATATTAATATATGTATATTCTTTATTTTAAAATGTGTTTTTATTTTATGAATGCATTTGTTATAAATGTTACATAAATTAATATGTAAATTCAGTTAATTTTATTACTGAGTTTATTCATTTGTAAGAATGTTATGTAGCAACAGATGGAAAATGTTCTATTTGATGACACGTTGGATTTGACTGAATGTCAGTAGTTAGTTCATTATATATATATATATATATATATATATACTACGACAATTAAAAATTTATTTAAATAAAATTTTTAACTGTCGTGTTATTTAGTAATTTTCAAAATTTCAGCAACATGTTTTTGTAATTACTTTTTAGGAAGTATATTTCTATCATGTTATTTCATTATTCACTGATGTCGGAAAATTGTTGAATAAAGCATTTTATTTTTTTTAAATTTTCTGTGATTTGTTAAATATTAAAATTTAAGAAATACCAGTCTATTTCTAAATAACAAACTACTTTTATCAGTCGACAATAGTTTTTATTACAAAACTGTTTCTAGTTCATAAATATGATAAATGAAAATATTTTGCTTGTATTTTATGTAAATAATTTTTTATTTCGTTGAAGAATATTTTTCTCTTTCATAGGCAATTTCATAAAATTTGCTGCAAAATGTGTTGGTGCTGCTATCTATTGCAGATACAGGAAACAAACACTTCACTTTCGTTATTATTTATGAATGTAAGCTTGAATAATAATAACTGTAAAAAGTTTTATAAATTAATTTTTATTAGAAAAAATATGTACTGAGATAGTTACTGATTTTTTTACAGAGGCGCTTCATTCGAAAATTTCTTTTTGATAACGATACTAATGAAAAATAATAATGGAATTTATTTTCATTAGTTTTTTATTAATCCTTTGTTTGAAATGCAAGTAAATTTTTAGAATTCTCAAACAGAATTCATGAATGATTGACCCAAGTAGAATTCTCTCTCTCATTCTCTCATGAATGTAGAATCAAAATTCCTCCAATTTTTTTTTTATTCTACGTAAAATTGTTTATTTATGATCTTTATAATTTAGTAATTTACTCGATATTTTGAGTTGGATCCTAACAGAGCCAACACCCTTAGCGAAAATAATTTTGATTAGCAATAAATTTTGCCAGTCTTCGTAATTCTATGTTGATACACTAGATATTATAAAAATGACTATTTCGCCATATCATTCTGCCTTGGCGTTTTTTTTTTTTTTCAGTTTGTCACCAGGGGTGTGGGCTCTGCTAGGATTTAACCGATATTTTGTTTAATACTGGTAATAATATTTTTTACTAATTTTATAAGAATGAATAACTTCTTTAAAAGCTACAGTTTCGGATAAAACTGAAATTTCAACCGCATTATGATTATTAATAATCAAACAAATTCAAATGAAAATATTAAATTAAAACAATGTAACCACTTAAATTAAATTTACCAATGATTACCTAAACTAAAATAATGACACGCATTATTTTAAGTGAAGGAATTTAATATCAACAAAAGATTTTTATGCAGGAGCATATTAACTGATGAAGTAATAATCAAAAGTAAAACCTAAACTTTTATCCAATGTTAAAAATCTCAAATTTAAATGAACAAGAATTTAATAAAGTACTGGACAGACCAAAAAAAAATGCGTCTGAGTCCTAGGAAATTAGGTTAGTCATTAAATAAACCTAGGGAATTGTGCTACAAAATTTAAAACTAATAAAAGTAAACATCTAAACTGGTTGATAGACTATTAAAGATTCCGATATCTATTTTGCCAACCAAAGCTACTAAGCTCTGACAATTGTTTCGTTGCGTCGTCAAGTGACAAAGGCGACATCTGAGCTTCTTGAGGCTTATGATCTTAAATAAATCATTTCTGATATTTAATTGAGAGAAAAAGATGGAATTCCTATTAGACTGAATTCACTGATTTTTATAAAAATTTGTTTTTGCTTTAAAATTGGCTGAGTGATTTTAGGTTAGGTTAGGTTATGATGGACATTTTTGGAACTCTATGCTAATGTGCTTGTAGCTCACATTGAAGAGGGTAATTGGATATGATTTTTTTATACACTTAAACACACATGCCATAGGAACCCGTTTATAGAGTAGGCAACCATACAAGGAAATGGCAAAGATAGGAGAGAGTGACAGAGAAAGTACATCCATGCCCGAGCCGGGATTCGAACCCAGAGCTCCCTATCCGCAGTTAGTCAGGATGACCATAACAGATAGTAAGCGACAGTTATTTTAAGATTTGATGAATTTGATTGCTTAAATAAGAAGAATGGACAATCATTTTTTTTTCAATTAAGTTTCCAACGATGATTTTAATAACGCAGGTTTATATTTTTGAATACTTTAAATATCTAATCCACAAATTTAAAAATTCGTTAAGCTTTCAAGATAATTAATATCTCATACTAAACTATTTCTCATAAAGTTTAATAAAATTTGAAATCGAGTTCATTTAAATTTTTTTATGATTTGAAGAGTTACTTTCATATTGGTTATTTAAAGAAAATTCTTTTTGTTCAGTGAAATTCCATTCGATGTTTTTAAGATTGTATGTTGAAGGATTTAGGCATACGCTTTTAGGCACTTAAAACGCCAAATCAGCTCACCTTAAAATTCATCAAGCATTTGAGATTAGTATTTTTATATTAAAACATATCTCAAAATTATCTAAAAATTTAATATGATTAACATCTTTGTATTCACACTTTTTTTAATAATCATTAATTGTTTTGAATATAAGATTGTGAGTTCTTTACTTTGTTCATGTTTCTAACGTTATCACATCCTGTTTCTCATTTCTTTCTCTGATATCTGGAAGTAGAAATTCCTGCGGAAGATAGTATCAAACCCACGAAGGAAGCAACACCTTCCTCTTCCGGAGTCTAGAATGCACTTTGGCAAAGTCAGTGCCCCTCCCCCACACATTCCTTCGAAATAAGTAAAGATTTTATACAAATCAATGTACGAAAACGATAAAACAAAATCTACATAAAATTGCTAACCCCATTTCTTAAGTACGTCATAAGAATTTAGTAATTTTGGAAACAAACACGAAGGCTAGGCTTGTTAAGGACAAGAAAACAGATAAAATATTTTTTTAGGATTCAAAGATGCTCAGAAATTGGAATTTTATATTTTTTCAAATTTCGATTTACAATATTGGGCACGCGCATTGATAACTTTAAAATATATTCAAAGATAAATTTTTTTTTCTAATGGTGAGGCATTGGGTGACTGGATCCATCACCAACAACAAGGCCGGAAGCTGCTACTTATTTTAGCAGTACCCGGTGGACACCTGTGAATCAAGTCACGGAGGCGTGAAGCATCATCACAAACACTACTTAAAGGGTGGGCCTATTCATACATCATATCAGAAGAAGAAAGGACAAAGATACACAGAGAGAGAAAATAAACATCCATGCCGAAACCGGGATTCGAACCCTGGACCTACAGCCCAGGAGTCAGGAGCGCGAACTACTCAGCCATTAGTGGCTGTACATCATACTATTTATTAAAAATCGAAATGTTTATTTTTCTATTAAATTTCTTATTAAATTTTCTTATTAAAAGACACACAAAGAGAGAAAGAAAGAAATGAAACGTCCATGCCGAAACCGGGATTCGAACCCGGGACCAACAGCGCGGCAGTCAAGAACGCTAACCATTCAGCCATTCGCCGGTGTCGGAGATCAATATATATCTATATGCATATATAATTAGAAGATGATTTGATACCTATTAGACTGAACTTACTTCCATTTTTTTATAAGAGTTAATTTAAATTTTATTACATTGTTTGAGTTTATAGAACTAAATTAACCGAAATTCACCACGTTTTAGTACAATTCGGCTCGATATTTTTTCAAGTATTGTTCCCAATGAGAAATGTTTCTCAAAAGTTTTAAGATTCGATACCATTTCCGTAAAATGTGTGGTTATCGCTATGTCCCCCGTGTTCTTTTTATAAATTAATACTTTTGGGCCTTGGGTCTTCTCTGACTTACTGTCTCTAAATTGGAAGACCCGGATGGTGCTGCCATCTATGAGCCTCGTAGGGGGCGGAGTGCTTGGCTAAAATGCGAAATTTAATAAAAAGTAATTAAAATAATATTTTGCTTTGTTGATCTAAGTTGGAATTGAATTTAAATTTTTATATTGATTATTATAACTAGCACTTAAAAACAAAACTATATCTGATATGTATGTCATATTTATTTTAAAAACATTTATGGTCATTTATATTATACATTCTTAAAATGTACATAAATTACTAATATCGGAACCAATACAATTGTTATACTTATATGTGCTTATTCTTTTATTTAAATTAAGAAATATAGCCATCGTTTAAACCTTCTTTAGGATAAGAAATATTTATAAAATATTTCCAACTCCTTAAAATTACAAAAGTCGCATGAATTAAACAATATTGTGCTGAATATTTCATAATTTTTTCATCTAAATTAAAATCTAGTTTCCTTAAAATGTGTTGAAATTATTGAAAATAAAAATTCTTTCAAATAAATTTGTTATTCAGTTTATTTTAAAATATGAAATAATCAATAATCTTCATGTATGTAAATCAAAAAAATGAATACGATCACAGTTTTGTGATTTAAGCTCAGTTATAATTTATATATTTTTCTAAGAGCCCTTGAGAACGTTTTCAAAGATTAAAAAAAATGACATTGAAATAAACCCGCTTTTTTCATTGACCAAATGAAATCGATTTCTTTCTTCCGTGAAATCACGAACATATTCCCTTAGGAGAAAAAGAATTTCTCTTCTCTCATTCAAGTTGATTCTAGAATACAAGTTTCGTCAGATTTCAATTTTGTTTTACAAAAATGAAATTTTTGTTAAACAAAATTGTGAACTAATGAGAACTTTTATTTTATAGTCCCTTAAAATGCTTTTTATTTATTTTATTAGTTATTCCAAATCATGGTATTCACTTTCTGTGATAAAACGAAAAATGTTTTAAAAATCGATTGGCATTTCGAAAATTTTTCAAATGCCTATCTAAATCTAAGATTTTGAAATCATATTACAATGAAACATTTTTTCTATATTTCTTAACATGTATTTACAATAAACAATTTTGGGTACGATATATATAAATAATATTAAAATATCATTATACACAAGTACATCAAACTAGTACGAATGAATATTTTCTGTTTAAATGAATGAAAACCATATAAATTAAATCACATAATATACCATGTATTTTTTGTATCATGAGAAATTTGTATTTTTAAATATAATCATAAACTGCATAAATTATAATTCAATCACTTTATATTTAAAGTTTAAAATATCTCTTAAAATGAAATATGATATGAATATTTCGTAATAGAACGTAATATACATTAAAACAATCACATTTTTATTAAACTGTGACTGTCGTGAATTAAAAAATCTCAACTATCAAACAATCAAAAACTAAAATAAGTTAAGAAGCCACCGAAAAATTGTAAAGACAACGTATTTGTATAACTTAATTAATAAAAAAATTAAATTAATTATTCTTATAATTTAATTAATAAAAAATTCATTAAAATAAATATTTGAAAAATTCTCGAAATTACAGTTATTATTATATATTTATTTTTATCATCTTTTTAAGAAACACAATAATAGATGTAACTGTAAAAATTTGATAAGAATCTAACTTAATAAAAAAGAAAAAGCAAATTTACAAGTTAGAGAATTTTGATATTGTTTCCAGGAACTGGATCTACGAAGATCGGATATTGATTGGAACTTCCTCCTACCTTTAAGCCGTTACATTTTGATAATTGAGATTATTTCGTGACTGCGCCTTGTAGCTACAACGTTCTTTTAAAATTCCGTTGTTTGACAAATAATGATTCTGATTGCTTGATTCTTTGTTCCAGAATTAGTTTAATTTCCCTTCACCAGTATTTGAAATAGTTAAAGTTCTTACCTTTTCTTTCCATACTAGTAAGTATACTTTTGTGAATTTAATGTTGTGGAAGTAACCTTTGTGAAATTGGTAATAATGATAAAGAATACATTTTATTTGTCTTCTTTCAAGTTTCTGTATTTTGTGTTATGTATCATTTGTGATTTTTGAATTTTTTCTATTTCCTTAGTTATCGTATATTTTGTTTCTAAGCAAATATATCTTTTGAGGTTTCAGTTGATTTCAAGTTATGATAAATGTCAAAATGATTAATAGATGATTTAGCGAAGAATTCTTTAAAAATATATTTTTTAACTCAAAACAAAAAAGTATTAAAAAAATAATAGTCTTTTTAATACTTTTTTTTATAAATAGCTGGAAGTTTTGCAATTAATTCTTGTCTTATTAAATATTAATAGTTGTATATTATTAATTGTTGGAAGTTTAATAATATTTTTATAGATGACATAATTACATAAAAAATTATGGTTTACGGAAAACATAAGAATTTTCGTTTATGCATGTTATAATTTTTTATAATATACTGTTTAAAACTATTTCAGTTTAAAATCAATGATTATATTCTGAAATTAGTTCAGTTATTGAAAAAAATTAACTATATTAAAGTTAAAAGAGACATAATTAAAGCATAATTTACTCTGATAAATGTATTTATAATTACGATCGAAATGTAACAAAACTATTAACAGAATTAATTTCTTATGCATTGATTAGAAGATAATATAACAAAATATTTTTTTGATCTAAGTTAGAGTAATGAAAGTTTTTTAGTTTTAGCAAGCTTTAATATTGTGATAACGTTTTGTATAACCGCGCTAGTAGAAACAGTTTATAACAGAAATTAGAAATAAATTTTTTTATCTATTAGTTTGAATAAAAATATAAGTTTATGCATGTTTTTTTCTTTACATTCTTAAAAAATAACTAAAATTTGCAACAATTGGCGATATATTTTTTGGGCGAAAAAAAAACAGAAAGGGAAAATGCGTAAATATTAAATTTCACTTTCTACATAGCATTTTGAGAAGAGTTTTTTAATTTAATTATTTTATTTTATTTAGAGATCATTAATTGAAGAAGATGTTTTCTTCAAAAGTGATATATTTTATTAGTGTTATTGTGATACTTGGCGAAGTGAGTGACATCACTTTGGCGAGACCTGGAAAAATTGAAGATGAAATAAATAGAATTGATTCCGAAGATTACCCTGAAGGTATGGTTTTTTACTAGAACACTACAAGTAAAACATTTTTGTATTACACGATTGTTTTTGTAAAGTTAACAACTGAGCTCAGTGAGTTAATATATTCTTTATTCTCTTCATGGAAACTTTTATAAGCTAATGAAATTATAAAATTGGAAGTCTAAATAATTTTTCTACCCAATTTTTTAAATTATTATTTATTGAAGATTGAATTGAAGTTAGTATTAAGATTGAAATTCTCTAATATGTGCGTGTATAAGTCTAGAATAGAAAAAATCGCAAAAGTGGCGAACATATAAAGCACATAAAATTCTTAATATACAGACGATGGCCTGGTTGGTTAGGGTTTCGTTCTCATTACCGAAAGGTTGTGAGTTCGAATCCCGGCTCATCCGAAGTTCCACTTATTCACTAATGGTGATTGGGTATTAGTGATCACGATATGTCGTTTCAATATAACGGTCGTGGTCGCAATGATCTCCATGTTTCTATTCCAAATCAATGTTTCTGGGGATGTTAGGGGGCAGGCCTTGTATCTTCTTTAGCTTCCTATCTCTAAATTGGAAGAACCAGATGGTGCTGCCATCTATGAGCCATGTCGTACTTTCACCCTCCTAGGGGGTGTTCCGTTCAAAAATAGAAGACGATGTTCCTTACTTTAATCGCCAAGCGTCATAAGTAACAACAACGCAACAACAGTGCTGAAATACCTAAACATCTATTTCAACACAAATTTAACATGCAAATCATACGTTTTTCAATAATTTAAGGTTTTCTTTCAACTTCAAATTATAGTTGTTACTTTTTATTCCTCTTTTAGTTTTACCCAACCACAAAAATAATTTAATATTTATGTTATTGAATTAATATAACATCGGACTTCAGATTAAAGAACAATCAATCATTCATCATAATATCGAAAATAAAAAGGGAAAAACTTCTCTTCAGAAAAATAGGGTATAACAGTCATATTTTTAAACATTTGAATATTATCTGGAATAAACTATTGATTCATAATTTTAAGAAATGCTTTCATGACATTCATTTTCAAAGTCCATAATCGAAATAAATAAAAATAGTATAAAAACTAAAAGCTATAAAGCTTACCTTATTGTCATAAGAAAAAAACCGCGAGCGCGTTACATGTAAAATAAATTATTTGATATTACTCGTTAAAAGTTTAAAATGCTTTACAATTAAAGCTTCTGTAAATATATTGAGATAAAATATTAAAATTTTATTGTAAAATATTATAAAAAATTATTAGAATCATGTAATACGCAGGAAAGCAATGTTAAATAAACATTTAAAATTGGGTAAAAGAAAACCTAGTTATATTATATATTATCTTCTAGATAACAATTAAGAAAAGTTGTATATTACGAGAAATGTTTCCTTCTAAATTTTAGCCATATAACTCGTTATTAAGTTGATGCTATATTTAAAACTTGGAGTTGTCTTTTCTTTAAAAACTATTATCAACTTGAATTACTTTAATAGTGAAATTTCATTCCATATATGAGGCGATAACAATGTGTTTCTATGCATTTATCGACGAATTTTCTACGTATCAATTTCCTTTTTACTCTTGCTATATTATTAGCAGGAAATAAATGTTAAAATGTTTATTTTATTGATATTTTATAAATTTTTTAAATTATCACACCAATTTTTTTGCAAAATGATAGTCATATGAATTTACTGTTCACAAAATGCATTATTTTTAAATGGAGTTGTATATTTTCGACAACAATGTGTACGATTGCTAAAATATAAATTATATATTTAAGTAAAATAAGTATATAGTTTGCATAACTACACATTATATATTTATTTAAATAGAAGAATAATTAATTTTTATACCGGTTTGCATTTATTTTTTGTATGTCGTGATAGAACTATTCTGTGTAAGATTAATATAATTTTTTCGATATTTAAAAGAACGATTATTCAATCTAAGAAGATGTTTTCACATATTTCGTTAACTTAATTATTTCTATGACATTGTAGGCTGTCAACTTATGTCCAACGAAGTCATTTCATCATATATCAAAATTACGAAATGTAATTCGTAATAATAAAGTTATTTTAATTTGAAGTCTGATCAAATATTTTAAGGAAATTTACATATTGATGACTATGCTCTAAATTAATATATCTTCATTTAAGAATCTTTCTCTTTAAAAGCAAGTGTTTTAATTTTACTTTTTTTTTTTGCAATTAACTTATTTATCTTATGATTAAGCTTACTTATTGTGTGTGTGTTAACCTTTGTTCCAATTGTTAAATTAGTACTCATGAACCAAAGTCGACAGCAAAATGACGAACTTTTAAACCAATAACAGAATCTAGGAAAGATTCCAATTTTCTTTCAAATAATTCTGTTTATCCTTTTATTAATTCGAATACAACCATTGACTTACCATTTGGCATCAGATGTTGTATAATACATCACGCCAATTTTTGATATTTTTGATGGATATCCTTGTTTATCTGGCAACCTGATTCTTATGACGTCAGTGGTGAATAATAAGAATAATGTACAAAATTCTATTTTGTGGCAACCCTGGTATTTACGTCATCAAGAAGAAATTCGGAACATTTTGTTTCGCTTTCGAATTTTAATTAATATTCTTATATTTCCTTTTTTAAATCTTAATATTTCAAATATATATATATATATATATATATATATAAGCAAGAAAATTGGAGTGAATTTTAAAAAATTTATACCAAATTGTACACTGGTACAAAAGTTAATAAAAACTAAAACAAATATTTAATTTTTAATAAACGTT
>JAPDSC010135539.1:1070957-1081604 GCA_026290005.1 Latrodectus geometricus | reverse complement strand
TAGGCCATATTGAAGCGGGCCAATTAAACATATTCACGCAGATTTAATTTTCTAAAATTTAAGAAACAATAAAAATCGTTTGATACAAAGTTGTTAACCATAAGAATAAAAAAAATGAAAACGTGAATAAAGTTCGTTAATAAACTGTAATTTTAAAACAAATTAAAAGCCAAAACTTTAATTAAAAGTTCACTTAAGTAATTTATTTGTATATGCAGCCGCATACTCTGTCTAGTGGTTAGTATGCCTGACTGTGGATAGGGAGGACTGGGTTCGAATCCCGGTTCGGGCATGGATGTACTTTCTCTCTCTGTCTTTGTCCTTTCCTTGTCTGAAGGGAGTATGAATGTTTGCCTACCCTATAAACGGGTACCTATGGCATGCGTGATCAAAGGTCAAGTCAGTCTTCTGCCCTGGTGGTTCCTCTCCAAAAAAGAAGCTGCAAACTACCCTATGCCAGATCTTCTGGACCTAGTGTGGGCTTTCCTACACCAGGGGGATAAGCAACAACATTTATATATGCAATCATATATAAATAAGTTACTCAAGTTAACAAATATAAATTTAATATATTACTAAAGTAAATATTTGGATTAAAATAAGTTAAAATATTGATTTTAATCGAAATAAAAATATAGAATAAATATGCAAAAACATTAAATTTGTGTTTAAGCAATACATTAATATTTATATATTGTTTCTACTTTGTATAAATGATTAATACTTACGCAGAAAACACAAGAAAAATATAAAACGTAAAGAAAATAGAAACGTATATATATATATATATATATATATATATATATATATATATATATATATACGTCATTACATTCATGTATATTCATACATTAATAACAGAAATCAAATATAGTTTGTTGAAAGTAGAAATTTTATTCTCTGATATCCTTTGTAATATTCTATGTGCAATTGACGAAAGCTTCGTTGCTCACATAAGAGTTTCTAGGAGATGAAAGGTCATTCATTTCCATTTCAAATTTTATCTCTGGTTTCAGAAAACCATTCGAATGCTGAACTTCATTTGTAACTGAGTTTTCAATCTCTGATTTCTGGAAGAGAACTTTCTCCAGAGCTATTAAGGGAGATTCCAGCATTAAATTAAGCAGCAAGGCTAGCAATCCCGATATGATTAACATACCAAAATGGAGAACAATCTAAAAATAAAAATAATAATGTTATATATATTTAATCGTTTCTGACAATTTATTTAATTGAACAATAAATGTGCCATTTAAATTTGTAAGTCTAATCTATAAAATGTTTTGAGATAATGACATTTAAATATTTTCCTATTTTGTTTTGGTGAAAATGCGCTTTAGGTCCCCTACTCTGCCAACTTGGCGAAAGTGTGCTGTGGGTCCTGTACTTGGCGCGTTTTCAAAAATGCTGTTGACATGGCGATAATGGAATACGATTTTTAACGATTTTCAAGAGCAATTAGCAACCAATGAAAATGACCGATTTTTCAAACTGAAACTAATTAACGACCAATGAAAATGCTAAAAGAAAAAATACCAATTAATGAGCATGCGCGAAAAAGCGTTTCAAATTATTTCCTTCGGCGGTTGTCATAAAAAGCTAATTAGGGATAAAAACGTCCGGTTTACCACACTTGGTGCATTTATCGCCAAGTTGGCAGAGTAGGGGCCCTAAAGCGGAGATTAACGTTTGTTTTTATTGTTTTTTTATAATTAAAATAACCAAACAATTGACATTAATGCTTTTAAAACGAAAGTAATGTGAAGCTTGCACATGCAATGTTTCACATTACTTTTCTCATATAACACCTATAAATTTCTTAAAAGCTTCTAGTATAGTTAGCAGTAGTTATTTTTTTTTCAAAAATTTACAAGGTGAACATGTAGATTGGTCTTCTATTTATAAACAAAGATAATTTTATAGTGAATAACAGGTTACACTCATTAGGTAACCTGTTATTGACCTACATTATGTAATAAGTATTAGCATTTTAATTAAAAAATATTTTTTGCTTTGTGAAATAAATTGCTTATCGTTTAAGTAGAAATTTACGAATTTTTAGAATTTAAATAAGTGATGTCTGAACATGTAGATTGTTCTTCGGTTCATGAGCAAAGATAAATTTATAATGAATAACAGCTTACACAGATTAGGTAACCTGTTATTCATTCACCTGTAACAGGTATTAGCATTTCAGTTTAAAAATATTTTCTTTGCTTTATGAAATAAATTGCTTATCCTTTGAGTAAATTAGTCAGAATTTTTCTTGGGTGAGAATGGGAACCATAAAATGTTGAAAAGAAGGCCCCATGACCATTTAATTGGCAGCTCTGCTTTTATAGCTTTATCATCCAATATCAACAGTTTAAATTCTTGTAAAATATTCCGCAAAAATAATGACCCTGTCAGTTGTATGGTCAAGTTTCCATATCAAAAGTGCAATCTGATGATGTGAACATCACGAGTCTTTTATTGGTACACGTATAAAATTTTGGCAATCGGGTTAAAAATGAAGCTCAAAATTCGTTTTTTTTCACCTAGAATAGAAACTATACGCCTACTTACCTATTTATTAATTTGATAAACGAAAATCCTATAGGCTCATTGTGGCCTAGTAATTGGATAATTCTCTTCTAAATATGAAGGGTTTTTTCTCTTCCTAACAGCGGGCCCTTCGCCACAACAAGGCCGGAAACTGCTACCCATTTAGCGTTACCCGGTGAGCACCTGTGGACCAAGTCACGGAGATATGAGTAGCACTACCCACGTCACACTGCCACAAATTCGTTCATAGGGTGGGCCACATTCCTCCATCAGAAGAAAGGACAAATAAATACAGAGAGAGAGAGAGAGAAAGAAAGAAAGGAAACGCCCAAACCGGGATTCGAACCCGAGACCAACAGCCTAGGAGTCAGGAAACGCTAACCACTCAGCCATTGGCTGGCTTCTGAGTACGAAGTCTTAAGTTCTATTCCAGCCACTGCTAAAGAGCAGGAGATAGATGTTGCGCTTTAGCTATCTGTATGGACGTATATCGCAAAGAATGTTTGGGAATTTTTCGGGTTTTCTCCCTTGCTATACATGAAAAGTCCTCAATTACGGTAATTTACTCTGTGAATTCTGAAAATGCTTAGTTCATCAGGCTGTTTATTAATCGCTGTCAAAATCCATTTATTTTTTCCTAAATAATATTTCCGTTCTACAAAGTATTTTTAGCTATCACAATAAAAAGTGAAAATAGTATGGAACCTATCTGCTACAGAATAGAATATGAATTTTAGACAATATAACTTTATTTTTAGATTTTAAATATTTTTTTTTAATTGTCGTCCAAATGATTGAAAGAAAATTATGGAATGAGTTAATTTGGGGCAAAAATTCTCCTGTTCAATAAAATTGTCTTTCTATTCTTAAAATAATGAACTACATTTATTAAAAAATAATTAGAAATGTTTAATACGTAGAAAATTAAGAAAAATTTTAAAGTACTTTATTTTACTCAAGAGGCTTTATATATTTTGCTTTAGGATTTTCAAAAGTTTGTCTTGAGAACTATTTTCAATAGAGGTAATATAAATTACGCATAACAGTTTATAAATTATAACATGAGGAATTATTGAACAATATACAATATTAACAATGTTTTATTTCCAATTGTTCAGTAATTTTTCAAATCATCAAACATTCTGCTTTCTTCACGAGAGCTATTTTTATTAGAAATGAACTGTTTAGATGTTATATTAGGTTGGGAAAAAGAAATTCATTATTTTTACGTGAACTTTTTGTAACTTCTTTCAGATTCGCTTTGTAAAAAGGTTTACAACAGTTTTCATGTAGATTTTTAGGTCTTGTGCGAAGCTACGTCTGCTGACATGCTGCCAAGTTTGATAATTTTTGATATTTTATAGACATTCTCGACGATGTTGTATCCATGCGAGGTGCATCTTTAGCATCCAAATACCCAAACGGAATCGACGAAACCAAAATTGTGCGTGACTGGTTGTTACAGTCTCATATAGGACGATAAAAACCTTTCACAATTTTAGCCACCTGGTTAGCATTTTCGCCATTATAAAAAAAAAACTAAAATGTATCGAATTTTCTGTTTGTTGTCTTCTATTTTTAAAACCTTGAACCTTGTGAGAATATTTTAGTGTCAAATGTCACCTTTCCAACGAGCATAAATTTGAAATTGTTTGATAGATACCTCACGAAATTGCGATCACTACAGACGTCTACCGAAAAAATAATGGATAACTTTTTCCCCAAACTAAATTATGAAAGACTATTGTGAACAGTTAATTATTAATATTATAATTTTACTTGCTATTGTTGAATAGTTTATCAAGTCATCAAACGCTCTGCTTTCTTCATGAGAATTTTCATTAGAAACGAACTGTTCATATATTATAATAAGTAAGACTACTGTGTGAACAATGTTAAATATTAAGTTTTATTTCCTATTGTTGAATAGTTTATCAAATCATCAAACGTGCTGCTTTTTTCATATTTATTTTCGGTAATAATTAAGAGTTAATAAATATAATATGAAAAACTGTTGGACAAAATATGCATATTTGTTTTGCATATTTAATTATATTTATAAATGCATATTTGTTGCATATATAAATATCGGAAAGTATCCCTTTTTAAACGTTTTAAAATTTTAAAAGCGGTTGGCAGTACCTGATGAAATTGAAGCTAAAATGGTTTATAGTTGCGGAAAGAATGCTATATAAAATAAATGAAAAAAACCATACTCACTAATTGGTAATGCGTAAATTCGTGCGTTGTTTTAAAAACAGCGATGTACATGGTTAGCGCTATGGGTTGGAGGATGTAGATGAGGAAGGAGAGCTTAGCAAGAGGTATCCATGGTTTCCAGTTCAAGAAAGTGTTGATGAAACCTGTTAGGAAGAAATTAAATGTTGTTTTATTTATGTATCTAATTGCTTTATACAGCATGTTATATTTGTTGTTGTATAATGTTCAGCTAATGAATTTCCACCTGTCAGCAAGCAAAAGAGATGGCACTCACTGGGTGTAAGCTTCAAAAGTGGGTCTTCATAATTTAGAAGAAGGGATCTCCATAGGTATCATTTCACATGGAAGACATTGCGACTCTGACATATTTAACCTGTCCTAGCCACCATTAGCGGACACGACGGATCTTAAATTGGATCGAAATATCATCCGATAGAGAAAACGAATGTCCTAACCAACCAGTCCAGTGCGTCCATGAACTTAATAAATTTAAATTAGCTTATCTACAAGTAAAAAGTAGAGATAGAATATTGTAAGGCTTGACAGAAAAAAATTTAAATTTTTAAAATATATAATTGATTAAAAAAGTAAGAAAAAGTAATATATATATATATTAATGAGACAGTTTCACGCATAAATATATTTTTCTTTTGAAGAAAAAGATATGAGTAACAGAAATTGCATATCCATGTATTTCAGAACATGTTGATGAAAATAAAAGAGTAGATTAATTATTTCTGGCAGTAATAATTTTCTTACGCCATTAAAAAGTGTTTCTTCAAATAGTTCATTGTCAAATTTTGTTTTGCGCATTTTTAATTCACGCCCTGAAAGTGAACGAAATTATTACGGCACTGATAAGAATATAATAGTTCTGCTTTCTTCTTAGATAACATACTAATGATAAATAATATACAGCCAAAATCTGATGTAAGGCATCTTAATATCCACTGCTTAAATTCCCTTACGGGAAGGATTTTCATGGACAGTGGACCATATTCGCATGTAATGAGAAGGTTAAAGAAGGTGAGAAGGAGAAAAACCAAGAAAACTTGACTACAATGCATACAGAAAGCAGAAGTGGAATATTCATTATTTCTGGTCTCTCCATGATTTAATGACGAAATAATATTCTTTAGTATGAAAGGTCTCGTGTAGGATCGTAGGCACTGGTAAATAACGGGGATTGGCTGTTGTGTTTATGAATGCATGTCTATCGGGGGTTGTTCGGGGTTTTCTTGCTTGTGACACATAAATACAACCTACTTTCTAAGAACATTTCTCCCACAAGGCAATTTAATATTTCGGATGGCCCTTTTATTGGTTGATTGGTTTGTCACTCTACAAAATTGTGATTTGTTTCCAGGGGGTAAGAAATACTCAGCGACACCAATTAAGTGTTGCATTGTACTTTGCGGACACGAGTAGGTGTTCTGTCGATTAATGTCTTCATGTTATATTGCTTACTAGTACGAGAAGGTACACCTTATTTCTTTTTATATGTTGCTGTTTGTGTGTTTAAAATTTATGTAGTTACTAAATTTTGTGTGTATTTTAAAACTGTGTATTGCTTAATAATCCACTGACTCACTCTACAAATTTACGGGGGTTCGGCAGAGATATAAAATCAGTCTGCGATTGAAAATATCTGAAGTGATATTACCCGAATTAATAGCAACTGTGACTGAAGTGATATACCAGTGAAATAAAATTTACCTGTGAAAAATTCTACGTTCTCAGCTTACCTACAACTACTGAGGTAAAATACTTTTTTTCTGTTTCATTGTGATTCGCTGATCTGTTTTTGGAAAAATGAGTAATTTTATGAATTACATAAAGAAACAAGAGCTTAGAATTATAGCAGAAGAATTGGGTTTAAACGTTCCAGCGGATGCTAAAGTTATAGAGATTAAACATTTAATTGAAAATTCGGATATTTTAAAAAATGATCCCGAATTTGTGAAAGGTTGAGGATGAAAAGAATAAAATATCTACTGAAATCAGCTAGAATTAAATTAGCTTAAATTGGAAGAGAACATTGAAAATGCTAATTTAGCAGAGAACAATTTTGAATCAGCGTCGGAAAGATTAGAAAATTTGATAAAAAGTGTTAAAACTCTCTGTACCCAAAAGCTCTGCCTTTGTTTTTCAGTCCCTTGAAAAAGCTTTTAGCACGAAAAATGTCCGATTTAAATTAAAATAGGAAATTTTGATTAACTTAAAAGGCGATAAATGTAATTATGTTTTGATTTATGCTACCGAAGCAGAAATTTCTAATTATGATGAATTAAAAGCTTTCATTTTAAAATTAACAGTTTCAAACTACACCGTGTGAATGCTTACGTAATTTTTAAAATGTACAGAAATATTCAGCAGAATCCCATGTACAGTTGGCTTCACGGCTGAGCGCGACTTTCGATTATTGTAGATTAAGAGAAGTTAATAATTTTAAAAAATTGTGTAATATCTTATGGTTTCCGATAAATTGTTTGAAACTCTTGATTTTAAAACTAGAGAACATTTTAGCATTTGAGAAGGTCAAAATTGGTTCACCCCGAATGAATAAGGAAGGGAATACGATTTATATTTTTCGTCTAAGGCAAAAACAAAAGTGCTTAGTTCGTGAATCGAAACTATTAAGAATAGGAGGTCTAGTTTTAATAAAAACCAAATCAAAAGAAAACAAAGACGTAATTCTGTATATTAAAATACTAAATCCGAACGATGTTGTTATATTGGTGGTGAAAATGGTGAGAAAATTTTCACTATTCCCAGAAAATCCGATTTCCACGAAAGTATGAATCAAGGTCGTGTGACGTCAGCTCCGTCATTTCATTGACTAAGGAGGATTTTTCTTTTGTTTAGAATAATTTCTTGTCTTTCATTTCTAGGGAGGGAGACGATATAAATTTAACGCATATTGTTAGCGAAGAATTACGCGATAATGTTTGATTAAAAATTACAAACCACTGAAAAGAGCTTCGCAAAACTGATTTAAAAATGAATATTATATTAAAAGATGATTTGCCAGTGTTGTAGAAGTTTTTCGGAACAAAACATAGTCGATCAACAAATTGACGAATGGTTACGGGATGGGATGGTAAAACCTACTTCTTCTGAATATACTCCAGCATTTAAGCTCAAATTTTATGTTTTTCCTTTTTATAGCCCCGGCAAATTTTAAGTTGAATTAAAAAACTGTTATACTCTTGTTTATGAAGATGGAATTTAATTACGCTGTTTATTTCCTCGTATTCTGGAGAAAAGTGGTTTAACTCACAAAATTTAGCAACTTTTTACAACGCGAAAATGACAGCTGGGATAATAGCATTTCTCTAAATATGCTTGAAACAAGATAGTTTTGCCACCAAGAATAATATAGACATTTCAAACAAAGTTAGTATTGAATTTTTTTTATATAATATTTATTTTTTTATTTAATTTAAAAATTATTCTTTAAAATTTTAATGATTTTATATACAATATTAATAAACTAGTAAAATTACATTTAGGACACCTTGTAATATTTTTTACTGAAAATGACTACCTTAAATTACAATTTCAAAATATTAGTTTGGGGAAAAAGTAATCCATTATTTTTTCGGTAGACGTCTGTAGTGATCGATATCTCGTGAGGTATCTATCAAACAATTTCAGATTTATGCTCGTCGGAAAGGTGATATTTGACACTAAAATATATTCTTGCGGTTTTTTGTTTGATTCATTCAGTTAAGAGTACAAGGTTTTAAAAATGGAAGACAACAAACAGAAAATTCGACACATTTTCATTTTTCTCTTGTAACGGTGAAAAAGATAGCCGGGTGGCTAAAATTTTGAAAGGTATTTATCGTCCTATATAAGACTGTAACAACCAGTTACGTACAATTTTGGTTTCGTCGATTCCGTTCGGGTATTTTTGATGTTAGAGATGCACCTCGCATGTCGATACAGCATCCATCGTCGAAAATGTCTATAAAATATTAAAAAAAGATCGAAGTTAACCGCATGTCAGCAGTCGTAACGCGCAAGACCTAAAAATCTACATGAAAGCTGTTTTAAACCTTTTTACAAAGTGAATCCAAAAGAAGTTACATGAAGTTCACGTACAAATAATGGATTTCTTTTTCCCCAAACTAATATTTACGATTTTTATTTAATTAGTTAATTATTAATAAGGATTAAAAATTGAAATCCTTTAAATAAATTGGTAAAGATAATTAAAAATATATTTATTATATATTAATTTAATATTAATAGTAGTTAAAATTAATTTGCGATTAAAGAAAATAATGTAGCGTAATCACATTATGACTGAATATTTTTACCTCCTTGGCCATTGATGCAGGAAAACATGAGCCAAGCTACAGCAATAGCCCACGTGACTCTGTACAGACTCGAATATGTCGCTGTTTCCAGTGAGCTAGGAGTGTAATGTTTCCATAATGCTGTCCAGAACATGGTATATGCTCCACATATTATAGCCGTACACCATCCAAGAGCTTGAATTTTCTAGGAATGAATAGATCATTGAATCATCACTTTCAATTAATACTTTTTTTGAAAATTTTATCTTTGTTTTTCACTGATATTTTAAATACATTTAATGTTTATTCTAGAAATATTATTGCCCAATATTTTTAGAGAATAATATTGGGTAATATTAGGTCTCTCGAAAAACTAAAGGAGCAGATGACTGAGATGAAAGCTGGACATGAAGAGATGAAAACCGAGATGATGAAAGAGATAAAATCTGGACAGGAGGAGCTTAAGAAGGACATTGTAAGTGTTAAAGAAGAATTCTCCCACATCATTCAGGAGAAGATGAATGCAATGGAAGAAAAGGTAACTTCAGTGGAAACTAAAGTTTTGGAGATAGAAGAAAACGTTGAAGAAGCATTAGACAATGTGGAGATTGAAAACTTGAAGAAGCAAATGTCAAACAGACACGAGGAACCCATTTATGCCTTCCCTAGCCCCGATTAAACTTTCGACCTTCGATGGAAAATCCTCCTGGCAAGTATTCAAGACCCAGTTTAGGATGGTAGCTAATGGATGCAATCCCCAAGTTTTGCAGCTTCTTTAAGAGGAGGCATGATCAACTGTACGCCTGTTATCTCGGACTTCTCGGATTCTTCTCGCCAAAAGTATCTAATGTCGTGAACCGAGCAAATGAGTAGAAATATACGCCTTCCGATATTTTCGGAATAATAGCAACTCGTGTTATTCAAATCAATTTTTCCCGCGTCATCACAAGTTTTTATCACAATAAGCGGTTCGAGAATGCAAGTAATGACGACTAGAATGATAATCAAAGTGGCTCGTTGCGACAAGAAGCTCGAAATATCCATTTTAAAAAGTCAGTATTTTAATTTTTTCGTCAAGAATTTAAAGCAATATTCGTACATTTTGCTTTTATGAGTAGTATAGTTGTCTACGAGCTTTTGACAAAATACTAGAAACATTCCGACGTTATAGATGCTAAAACCGTTTAAAAATACTTCATCACCCACTCCGGTGAAAAACTTTTTGACGAAAGTTGGTCTAATCTATCTCCGCAAAACGAGAAAATGTCTTCCATCCTATAATCGCTAAATTGTTTCTTCGAACAAGTTTTAAAATGCATGCGTTTAAATACTACTTCACAGTCCTTTTTAAAAATAAGCAAATAAAAATAACGTGTGCAGCGCCACCATCCTATGATAACCTCGCAGATAAAATAGTTCACCATTCATTCTTTCTACAGTGCACACATCGCATGCTATCAAAAATCTTTCCGTTGCCGCAAAGGTCTACGCGACCCTATGCGACCAACATATCATAGCATTTAACTACCAACATCTTCATAGCAAACGGATTACGAAAAAAGACTCCGTCACTACTACT
>JAPDSC010135539.1:1042801-1070947 GCA_026290005.1 Latrodectus geometricus | reverse complement strand
TCAAATACCTCGTGTGCTATAGAAAATCTTCATAGCAAACGGATTACCAATTCACCGCACTTATTCCGCGTCGCTCCTCACCACCCGCCCCCACGTGGACGAAGCACGTCTCACATCAACTCCACTTTTCGACCTCCCATTACGCCACGCAACCAACCCACGCGCCATTCAGACCGCCGCAAACGTACGCCTTCCACAATTGTTCTATTTTTAGTAAAAGTGATACAGATATGAACACATATACACTGCTAATATTCACATTTAAATGGTTTTTTTAAATTAAGAATTCTTTCACAAAAAAGGAAGAAAGAAAAAAAAAGGGGAAAAAATAATTATATTTCTTCTCTTTTAAAAAAAAAAAATTACTGAAAATTTGGAGTGAGCCATTATAAAAAAAACATTAATTATTGAATAGGCGTAATTTATAAAAATGATTTCAAATAATTTTTCACTGTAAAAATATTGTAAAGCCTCTTTTCGTAATTTATTGAATGTAATACGTTTGGGACTCCATTGTGGACATTTTTCTCACCACGGAAATTAAGTAGTAATAGCACTCAGTATGACCAACTTCTGGTTCGATACTCCTCATTCATCAAATTAACAATTTTTGTGTGGTAAAATGGCAGCAACATGAGAAATCAAACTTTCTGCCAATTTTAACCTTTTGATTCAGTTTGGTTGTATCGAATGCTATGAAATTCCTTATTTATTCGATTATCTAATCAATAGCTTAGTTGTTTTGAAATATAGAGACGAGCTATTAGAATTTCCGTTTTTGTTAGAGAAACATTTGAAAGGAAAGTTCTATGTGAAACTCTTTACCATTATTGGTAATTATTCTAGAATTGTGAGCATTTACAAACTTAGAAAAGGCAATACTTTTAATTCTTTTGAAACAAAACTATTGATTTTCTCGCCATACCAAAGAATAAGTAATATTCGAATATACTCTTCAATGTAATTCAAATTACATTGATTTGTTTTTATATCAAATGTTATAAATGTTAATATTAAAACAACCCACTGAATTCAAAAATACTCAAAAATAATATTTTTTAGTTGATAGAATATTTACTATTTTAAATTTTTTTAATTGATTACGGATTATGATTAGAATTTTCATTCAATTCAAACAAAAGTGAATTTACAATGTTCTAGTTAATATATTTTTAGAACGTTGTGTACAGTATTGAACACGTGTACTGCTAGTCATTTAAAAAAACATACTATTATTACATTTGAACTGATTGCATCAAAAACTAATATTGCTGCACACACACATTTGAGATATATTTCGAAATTCAAGCTAATTAGTATTCTAAATAAAATTCATATTCAAAATAATTCAAAAAATAAAAGTTTTAAATTATTCAATACAATTCAATCGAATTATAATATATATAAATAAAATCTTTTCATATGAACTTTGTAAATTTTGCTATAATATTTTTTTTTATATCGACATTGTTTACTACGAGAGGTCTACAAAGTTTGCTATGTTTTTTCTTTAACGAATATTTCTTTTACAGACTTCAACGATTTCTTCAACGAATATTATTTATTTATTTCTCAAGAAAAAAAAATAGCTATAAAGTAAAGAAATGATTATCTTGAAATACAATCTTTATTTTTTAATGCCAAATATATGTATATAAAATAATTTTTTTCATTCTCTATTTTATAATTTTGTCACTATTGTTTTATTACTTTTGTTCATTTTTATTAATAAAAACGAAACAAATTCGAAGAAAAAATATTAAGCACAATGAGAATGCCATAAAAATACTCAATTTTGTTTAATTGTTCTATTTCAAGACAATATCCTTCAGACAGCGAAAATGAATATATTTCTCCTAAGAAAATAACATTTCATCCTAACATTATCTCCAAATCAACTGACGTAAAATATGTTATTTAAAAGTCTGAAAATAAAAAAAAGCATTTGAAGTGACATTTGGAACTCACCTTTGAAATCTTCATATCAGGTTTCTTTATTAAAACATAGCCTATTAAAATACCGGTGAAATAAGGCCCTGCATGCGTAAGTGGATTTGCATAAGTTTTAGCGAAAGAATTGCTGATAAATCTGAAATAGATATATATATATCTATCTATCTATCTATCTATCTATCTATCTATCTATCTATATATATATATATATATATATATATATATATATATATATAATACCAAAATTAAAATAAAAATAAATTCAGATATGGCTAATAAATTCTTTTCAAATACAATGAAATTCATTTTAACATTCATATTTATATGCATACAGATATCTTTTGTTGCATTTTAAAATATTTTGATAATTACGAAATTATTGCCAAGCTGGGGTAATTATTATTACTTCATTTTATATATAGTTTCATTCTAAATAAGTAAATTCAAATCCGTTATATAATAAAAGACAAGAATGAAATAAAGAGATATTACGATTTTTGTAAAAAGAAAATTCACCTGAATTATTCTCAAAAGAATTATAATAGGTTAAATTGCGGTTTAGGTCCCAACTCGCAAATTTGAAGCGCTTTTTCAAGCATGCTCATTGATTACTCATTTGTTTTAGCCTTTTCATTGGTCGCTAATTCAATGTTTCAGTTTGTATAGTTTTCACCATGGCATCGGCGTTTTTGAAAACGCGCCAACCAGGGGAATCAAAGCACATCTTCACCTTGCAATAAATATGTGTAATTAAATTTTCGTGTTCGACAGTAACTATCGGTCAGTGACTTATTACTAGGTTAGCCGAAATAGAATACTATTGAATATTATTAATGTTTTCGATATTTCTGACGTAACAAAAAATTCAAATTTGTAGGAAAGCAGTATAATCCACAATAAAAAAATCTCAGTATGTGCTAAAAAATGATATATCTATCTGTGATTTTATATATATATGTGTGTGATATATATATCTATCTGTCACCAAGCCCTTGGTGACAAACTGAAGAAAAGCGCCAAGGCACAACAAAATGGCGAAATAAGAATTCCAGAAAAAATGAGGCTTATCATATCTAGTGTATCAAAATAGGATTGCCAAGACTGGCGAAATTTATTGCCAACGAAATTAATCGCGCCAAAGGTGTGGGTTCTGCTAGGATCCAACCGATTTATGAATTAAATATAATTAATTTCCGCTTATTCTTTATTTAGAACTAATAAAGTTGAAATACAACACATCGTCATATGACTATTATAAAAGATTTCATTAATGGCATTTCAAATAAATGTATTAAAATATTTATTTAAAAAATTATCAAAATTTATTTTTAGGAGTTTGTAAAAAAACTTTAATGAAAGAGAAATACAAGAAGGCAAAACAGAGGTTTATCCCTTTACATTATTAAATACACAGAACAAAAATTGTTTCCTGTGCTATATCAGATAGAAATTATTTGGTGGAAAAAAATTATACGAGACATATCTTATTGGAATAAAGTAATAATAATCTTATATAGTTTTTGTCTATTTATTCTTTAATTATATATAGACAAATAAACTTTAGTTGCCATTATTAATCTCATCCGAAAATATTTATTTTAGTTAATTATCTGTTGTAGTATTACAAAAAAGTTCAAAGTATGTAACAGAAAGGTGTTAAAAAAAACAAACATTCATATTTTTCCAATAGTTTTCAACGTATAAATGTTATATTTTAGGATATTTCAATCAGTGAATATTAAAATTTCTATGTATTAAATGAATAAAAGAAATCTACTTACTCTTTATCAAGATAGACAATGTAAAATCCAGGTAATAAGTCGTATATGTAAGTTATAACAGATGTGTAAACCGTTGAAATTACAATAATGAGAATGTTTATTGTTAAACCAAGTGTTTGTGATCTGAAAAAAGTAATAAAGCTTATTTTTATTATTGTTGTTGACAGTTGAAAGTAAAGTAGGTTATTCATATTAGAGCATTTTTAATTCTCGGTAGTTAAAATTCTTCAATTGTAATTAAAATGTACACGTTTCTCCAATTTCAACCTAAAGCTTATAAATGAATTTTGGGGTAGGTTTCAACAATACAATATACAAGCTCATTCCATAGACAATTTCTTTATGAGTTTTCAGCTTTTTTTTAATTAGTAAATGAAGCTAATATTTTTATACATTTGTAATTATAATATGTATAAATATATCTTATACTTTGTAATGCATTTATAAACAAGTCTTAACAGTCTAAAAATTACAGTTCTATAAAATAAATTTAATATTATATATGATTTTATATAAAATAATAAGCACAGATGCGCTATAATCCATCATATCAAATTTTAGTTTGGCAATATTTTTTGCGAATTTCCTTATTCATTTGGTAATCTGGTTCTTATGACATTTTGAGATGAAAAATAATAAGAATTATATACAAAACCTTATTTTGGAAACCCCAGTCTTTATATCATGTGAAAAAATTTAGAGTATTTTGTTCATTTTTTCGTAATTTTAATACTATATTTTCTTTACCTAAAATCTTGATAGTTCAAAAATATATATTTATTCTTTTTATTTATCAGAATTAAATTTATTATTTAGATGTGTAATTTTTTTCAAGAATGTATTACGTCATGATCGCGACATCTTCGCAGTATTACGTCACAAATACGATAGCTTGCCAATATTTTTTCTTACCCATAAAATTTCAAAAATTGGCATGATGGATTATATGGCATTTATGCCAAATATTTTTCAAATAAATTCTTCAGGAATAACATAAGGTGCTAGAAATTTATGTGCATTGTGGCAATATCATAGAAAGCTATAATTTATCCTTTTACAAAATTCCCAAATTTACACTTATACTTATGCATTTTTCTATTGTGGACAAAATTATTTCACGGAAACACAGTATACATCAGTATTAATATCAGTAAATGACAATCACAGATTTTATTAACCATGTCATATAATTTGTCTTTGGTATTTTAATGATATTGAATAAAGAGATGTTTATTTAAAATTTTTTTTCTCCATTATATATATATTTAATTTTTTAAACCTTTCTTCAAGTGATTTTCTATATGACAAAAATGAGAATGCTTGAAGCCGTTAGCGCAGTTTTAATTTTTTGGTGATTAAAAATGCCGCCAAACTGACGCAATTGTTGCATTAGTTGCTTTCTAAATAAGTCAATTAAATTAATAATAAAAAAGCCAAATTATGAAATACTAGGACTTTTAAAATATAAAATTTGAGGAATGCTTATGAAAATCTAAAACAAAGTGTTTATGATATAATATAATAAAATGTAGAATCCAATATGAAAAAAAGGCTGAAATTCACTGTACGGTCACCCTTGGCGACTATTTCCAAATCTCGCCTTTTGACAAGCAAGTAAGAAAAAAAAAATTGAAAAATAGTGTTTGTGCGAAAAATGGATTGTCAAAAAATGTTATTTTCACCAAATGTGGAAAAATAGCGCCAAGGGTGATGTATAGTAAATCTGATCCATATAATAAAAATATACTGACCTCATCAAAGGCAGAATGACAAGTAAAGATGAAAGATAAAGTTGTAGGTCACATGACACGTACCATGTATGCATCAAACACTACAATCAAAAAATAGAATTACTTAATTATAAAATGATTCATCGAATTTTATTATTGACTAATATTTATATACTTCTAGTACAATAAAATACTTGAAGTTTAAAGTTATTAAAAGGTAATTATATAAAATTTCAAGAGGCATATTTTAAATTTCTTCGAGTGAAACTCACAAATCACAATAAAATCCCTTGGAGAAAAATGCAATGGGTGTATTTTTACAAAGTGAATTTACGATTAATTTGTTTTCTAGATTAATATAAGATTGCGCTGATGGGCCAGCGTGATTGGTTAGTCCATTGTTCTCATTACCAGAAGGTAGTGGGTTCGAATCCCGGTTTATCTGAAGATCCGTCGTGTTCACTAATGGTGACTGGGGCACGTAAAATATGTCGTGATCCTGATGTTCTCCGTGTTCCCATTCTAAATCAATACCTCTGGGAAAGTTAGGATCCATGCCTTGGTTCTTCTCTGGCTTCCTATCTGTAAATTAAAAGACTCAGATGGTGCTGCCATCTATGGGCCAAAATCGTACTTAAGGGGGTGATATGTTCAAAAATGGAAGACGCTCTTTCTGATTCCATTCGCCCAGTCCCTGACGGGCGGGCTTATCTTCGCAAAGTTCATATGTAATAACAACAGGTTGTGCTGATAAATTCTGCATATAGTAATATATATTTTAATATTATTAATATATATTACAACTATATAATATTATTAAATATATATCTGATACAAAATATACAATCTGAAACAATTCATTTAATTTTTTTTCCTTATTTAAATAGAAAATTATTCCACTTTTTAAAAAGAATGAATTTTTTTTTTTTCAAAAATGTAACGATTTCAACCTAATAACATTAAATATTGCTTTAAAAATCAGAATTTTGTGCTTATTTATCATCCCGTCAAATAATTCTACAAAACTAATATCGGTAAATATTGTGATTTAGTGTTAAATATTGCAGTTAAACACACTCTTTAATATTTTTTTACTTTTAAATTATGCAATTTTTAAATTAATGTTTAAAAAATTGAAATATAAAATAAGTATAAAAAATTTATCTATTCGTTACAACGGTATATCTTCAAAATAAATTTATTATCTTGTTGTTTCACACATTTTGAGAATAAATGATGCAACTTTTGGAGATTGGATTTTTCAAGTTTAAAATAATGATTAAGTACCGAAAATTTCAATACAAATTTTCAAAAGTAAATTTATTACATGTTTTTAGTATGTAATTTATTTCAACTGTTCTTCCTGCTTTTTAAAAAATAAATTTTGATAATATTTCAAAAGACGAACCTTTTAAGATATGAATTTCCAAAGTGGATACTTAGCTTTCTCAGACAAAAAGTACAACATTATGTACTCAAAATGGTACAAGATTGTTTTTACAGACATAACTCATTGAAACTTTATATTCATTTGCTAAATTAATGACTAAAACTATTACATTATTTGGAAACACAGTTGCCGTATAATCCCTTTGGCGAATTTTTGGATTTTTTCGCGATAAAGAAATGTTGCCAACCTGATGTAATAAATTCTTACGCATTTAATAATAAAATTAAACCAAATAAATAACTTTTGAAATATTAGAATTTTCAAAATGAAAACATTATCCGCACAAGAATTCTTTTCTTCGTAACTTAAAGCATTCTAAATGACGTAATTACTAAGATGACATAAATACTGCCAAAATAGAATATCCTTAGTATTCTCAAATTCTATGACGTAATAAAAATGATGATATCCACCCAAGGGATCATTTCGAAAACTTTTAGACGCATGAAAATTGAAACTCACACTTTCATCAGATGAAAATAAATTGTTGATAAAAAGCAAATTTCTCCACCAATATCTGTAGCAGTTGTCGGTGGATAGCCGCATGGCATCTCTGAATGTTGGGCCGGACCCCATCAATGCAGTTAGAAGGGAAAACAATACGATGAAATAGTACAAAGGCACTAACCTGGAAATATACAAGTAGGAAATATTTAATATTAATAAATTCATCCACAGTTGAATATTTGGAATCTGATTTTTACCTACTTCATAATATTTGCTTATGTAGTCAATCCTTAAAATATTGATTTTGAAGAATTTTACTGAAATTTGTTAATTTAATTTAAATTATATTAATTGTTGCATTGCATTAATTTCCAGTAATCACCAAATTACTGTTTAAAGCTTAATTTTAAATCTTTTTAAAAACTTTTTTTTTGTCTCGTACTCAATTTTACTTGCATAAGACTCCTAAAATTATAGTTCTTCTGTTTGAAAGTTTCACAATATTTGATTATTAAGAGTCTTTAATAGAAGTATCTATTGACTTAAGCTCTTTTAAACCAAATTTAAATATATTTCTCACAAAAATTATAGCGTTCGAGCACCTTGATTACATACTAGAGAATAATATGTTACAAGTTCTTTTGCTTGACTTCTGCCAAGATATAACTTAAAACTTCAATTATCGAGATACAACATTGGTATTTACGTGCTATAACTTTTGTTGAGGTACACAACAAAACGTTTTCCCATTATTATGTATGTACCACGATATTTCACCAGTTTTTAATCTGGTTTGAAAGACCCGAAAGCCTTCTTCCATTCATTTTTATTTCATATATTAATCTACCTTTTTTAATTGAAACTGCTAAGTGAGTAGCCTTAAAGCTAAAGTTTGTTTTTCTTTTCGCTCTTACATATTGAGCATTTTCATTGGGAAAAAAATGTTGCGATATGTTTACTTTAGAGATAAAACGATTTCCTAAGAAAGTAATTTTATATTAACGATGCGAGGTCACGGTGACATGGTTGCTTAGGGTGTTCGTTCTCATTAAATGAAGGCAGTCGTTTTGAATCTCAACACAACCGAAGATCTGTCGTATACTCTAAGGACAATTGGAGCATGTTAAATATGTCATAGCTGCAATGTCCTCCATGCGAAATGATACCTCTGGGGCTAAGATGATATGTCAGGGATCTTCAGATTATTCCCTGTTTCTAAATTACGAAGACCCTCTTACTTTTGAGGCTACGATGACACACCCACATGTATAATCTTTTAGCCCCTTGTTGTACTAAAAACAAAAAACCATGATGCTGGCTGTTATA
This sequence comes from Latrodectus geometricus, assembly GCA_026290005.1. Classification (NCBI taxonomy): domain Eukaryota; kingdom Metazoa; phylum Arthropoda; class Arachnida; order Araneae; family Theridiidae; genus Latrodectus; species Latrodectus geometricus. The sequence continues at coordinate 1,062,260 of JAPDSC010135539.1, read as the reverse complement.
TATATAAAAAAACATTAAATGAAGGCAGGATATTTGGCATGAAATCTCAATATTAGATAAAAAAAATTCACAACATATATTTACCAATTATATGCTTAAATTTCATGACAAATATAATATTTTTCAAATTGCACTTTTCATCAACTTAAATTTAAGCACCAATTTTCGGCACACAATAGCTACTAAACTATTGAATCAAAAGAATAAATTCTTTTCTTGAAATGAAACATGGATTCCTTATGAAGAAAGAGCTTGGCGTATTTAGAGTCTTTGACTACCAAAAAATGTCGCCAAACTGAGAGGATAATTATCACGCAATAGAAGTTTTCTAAATGAGTAAATTAAGTCCAATTAATTATAAAAATAGGTGTGTAAAATTTTGAAGTATTAAGATTCTTTTTTTAAAAATAAGTTCACTAGAATTGTCTTCACAAGTATTGTAATAAAATGTGCATTTAAAACAAAATGATGAAAATTGATGAGCGATGATGTATAAACTAAGGTTGTCAAAATAGAATGTCGCTATTAAATTATTATTACTTATTATTTTCTATCTATTTAACTGAGCAAAAGATAAAATTTGTCAGCAAAACTGCAAAGTATTACCAAAAAATTCACCACATAAAAAAACTGAGCCAAAATGATTATAACGCATTTATACCAAAAAGAAAACATTACTTTTCTGAAACTAGTCTTTTTGTTGGCAAAGAATGATTGCCAACAAAAAGAATGAATTAAATTATTCACTTAAATAAATTGTTTGAAATTTTCTTTATTTTATTCATTTGTTTTGATTTTTATTTACGAGGATCAAAGCCTCATTGAAAGCATTTCAATCGTTTTTCAAAGTGAATCCTCAATTAAGTATCGCAATTGAGAAATCGTTCCTTCTTCTCCACATTAAAATACCACACCAATAAAGGAACATGAAATATTGTGAAAGAGGGGCATGAATCGGTTTTTTCAGTAGGATATTTTTTGGCATCAAGAAAAGTCAGGAAGTCAGTTTACAGTCAAGAAAAAGGACTTTCCAAGTTTTAAAAGAATTTTTATGCAAAAATATTCATGCACCTCATTAACTTTTTATATCTTTGATATTAATTTTTTTCTCCTGATTAGAGTATACTATGTCTTCCATAGATTTATTTTATTAATTGATTATGTTGTTACTTATGTCACTTAGCGCCAAGCCCGCCCAGGGACTCCGGGCGAATGAAGTCAAAACGAGCGTCTTCCGTTTTGGAATAGAGCATACGAAGCATTCGATTTGAGAAATATCGCACGAACGTGGAAGCATAAATTTGGTTTATAGAAGGTAGCACCCTCCATCTGGTTCTTCCAATTTAGAGATTGAAGCCAGAGAAGACCCATAACCGTGCTCCAACCACCCCCTGAGATATTAATTTGGAATGGAAACATGGAGGACATTGCGATTACGACATACTTTACCTGCCCCAGTTGACATTAGTGAACACGACGGGTCTTTGGATAAGGCGGGATTCGAACTCACTACCTTCAGGTAACGAGAACGATGCCCTAACCAACCAGGCTACCGCGGCCTCTTAATAAATTTTTAAACAGACATATAATTATTTGCTGCATGCAATATTAAATGCTTGAGAAAACTGGAAAAATTCTGTACATAATTATACATACCTCCACAGCTTGTGCGTTAAAAATAGTTTCAGATCAAATTCCTGCTCATCTATTTTGACGTGCTTGATCGTCAAGTAACAAACCAACAATCCTCTGAAAATGTAGAGCATGAGCATCAAAGAATATGGTTTTAATAGCTTGAGATGCATAATGCACAATGAAATTGTTATTATTATTTACAACACAATATGCTTGATTGTTTAATAACAAACTAATACGTATCTAAAATAGAATTGGAACGTATAATTATCAAAGGAAATAATGATTTTAATAATTTGGGAGTTATATATTGCAATATGAATTTTTTACATTGCTAGATATTTGATATCAAAAAATAGAAATTTCTCTACGGCATTAAAACGAATTTACGAGAAAAGTTTGTTTTGAAATTATCACACACTCACAGTGAAAGAAACTCGCAAAATAATAATGTTAAAACATAATAATAACGAAACTTTAAGTATAAAAAGTTTAACATATAATTTGATTTATGTAAAAATAAATGCAAATAAAATTAATACTAAACAGTGAAATTAAATTAATTAGAAATAAAACGAAAATTTCAAATTACTAAAATTTATTTTTTTTCAGATGTATGTAATTTAAGATTATATCTTGTTTTAAACAAGAAGTTTAAAAATTACGACTATGCCGGCTGATGGTTAAGTGGTTCTGACTCCCAGGCTGTTTGTCCCGGGTTCGAATGGTTCAGACATGGAATTTTTCTTTCTCTATGTTTCTTTGTCCTTTCTTCTGAGATGATGGATGAATGGGGCCCGGCCTATAAACGGGTTTGTGGTGGTGTGACATGATAATACTTATCGCCTCCATGACTTGGTTCACAGGTGCTCACCGGGAAATGCTAAATGAGTAGCAATTTCTGGCCTTGCTGTGGTGAAGGATTAATCACCCAGTGCCCACCAATGGAAAAAAATTACTTTATTATTTTAGAAACATTACTATTATAATTAAGAAATATAAATTATATATAGCTTAAATTATACATTTCCTCTCTATTTAAGTTAATGAGTAAGATTTTTAAATCGAATATTGTTAAAACTATATTTAAGGGTGCCCTCTTGGCAAACTTGGCGATTTTTATTTGGCTATCGATTTTATTGGCGATTTTTGTTGGCACAGAACAATCAATTGTTCTGTTGCAATCAGAATACGATTGGGTTTTGCCAAGATCAACCGCGACCACAATTTGGCGAGAATCAAGGGGGCACACTAAAGTATGGGCTAACTAGAAGATTATATATAAGATTAAAGAATACATATAAGAGTAAACTATAACATTCTTAAACTAAAAATATAAATTAAAGATTATAAATAGAGTACAGTTGCAGTGACATTAATAACTGATCTCAATATAATAGAAAAGCAAATTAATCTCTGGAACCCCAGTTTCAATAAAAAATGATTGAGAAAAATTCAAAGCAAAATTCATATCTATTTTTATATTTTCATTTCATGAATAAAATGAAAACATAAACTATGATTTAATTTCCATTTTTAAAATGTTATTAAAAAATAAGTACATAAATAAGTGTAAAATAAAAAGTATCTAAAAATCTATGACTTACGAAAGACAGAAAAGAGTATCTATGGACACATGAGCACTCATAATCATTTGACCCATTGGATATCTCATCATATCATAGACAATAAATAAAGATTCTAAAATAATAAATAGGAACACTGATTATAAAAATGAAAATATAGTTAATAATATATGAATAAAACTTTTTTATCAAAATTTAAACTATGTTCTAACTTTGAAAATATTTAAAATTTAACACTTTGAATAATACATTCATACTTCGTAAATTTCAAGTAAATTATGGGAAATATTTTAATTTAAAATTTATCAAATAGTATAAATTAAATGTAAATCTGTTAGCTAAAAGAAATGTATCTTGTCTTATAATTTCCATTAAATGATATCAGGATGAAATATGTTTTTAAACTTAAATATGTAAATTACTGTGATAAAGTATACTCGTGCACGCGGGAAATTAATTCAGTATAGCTTATATCAAACTGTAATTTCTATGGATTTTTTAACATCCTGTTTTTTATTGAGAAATAATATCGACATGCAACTGTGTGAAAAAATATCATTGTAAATGTTTTTTTTTTTTTTTTTTTTTTTTTTTTTTTTTTTTTTTAATGAGAAAGGCAAATTAAAAAATGTGTTGTTATTACTTATGACACTTAGCAGAGCAAAGATCGCCCGTCTGAGACTGTGCGAATGAAGTTAGAAAAAACACATTACGTTTTTGAGCCCTCTAAAGGGAGCGGAAGTATGACTTGGCTCATAGATGGCAGCACCATTTGAGTCTTTGAATTTTGAGATAAAAAGCCAAAGAAGATCCACACCACCAGAAGTATTAATTTGGAATGGAGGACATTGCGACCATATTTTGCGTGCCCTAGTCGTCATTCGTTAACACGATGGTCTTCAGTCGGGGAGGGAATTGGACCCACAACCTTGTAAGACTGACACCCTAACCAATTAGACTACCTCGGCCCCATGTAGGATGTAACAATGAAATACCATTGAAATTTATAAAGAAAATTTAATTTTCAATACTGTGTATTTAAGGTGGAGTATCTTCAGCAAGACGTTAATACTTCTTTCTTGACTAATTAACAATTATTTACATAAACTATTTATATTTGTGGACAAGGTGTTGCCCAGTAGTAGGTCAGAACTTTTCCGAATGAAATGTCACAATATCTAATCATGAGAAAAAAGGTATAGACTTAGTGATTCTAGTTTTTCAGCCACGTCTATGAATGTGAGTGCTTGAGTGTTTTCTGTCTTTCCTTACAGACACAAAATACAACCTACTTTCGATGAATAATACCTGAAAGCATTGCTTAAAAATTCTTATAAAAGAGCCTTTCATTTTAGGATAAATCAGGCGTAGGCAATCAATGGCACGCGTGCCAGATTTGACACGCAATGCAATTTTCATCTGCTCTGTACGGCACTCTACATACTGTTCTACATAGAAACACAATGCTAAGTAGAACGTTGGAGGAACGAGGTTCATATTAATATTTTAGTATTAATTGTAGGTATATGTATATTTCATGCTGTTTTTTCTTTTAATTAACATGCTAAAATATATATTCATAGTTTATTAAAAATTAATAATTTTATTTTTACCAAAACAATCCTTATATTATTATGTATCTTACTTTCATGTTAATATATATCTTTCAATGAAACACAATTAATACTTTCGTATAAGAGGTTTCGTCTTTTCTCAATTAATACTTTCGTATACGAAATATAATATATATTTCGTATAAATTCAAATTTTTATTATATTTCCGTATAATAAAAATTTGAACACTTGATCACTTTTCCTTAACATAGCTGTGGAAATCGAACTCTTTCAAAACTATCTAGTCTAGAGTATGTCATTGGATTGGTGTGACACGTCACAAATCCAAATTTGTTGGGTCTTGGACCACGCTGCGTTAATATTGATTTGATTTTAGGTAAAATTTCTTATACAGGGTGATCTTTTTTAAAGTGACAGCGTTTGGAGCGCCCTGTAGCTCCAATCTAATCACCCAAATGGCACCAAACTTGGTATTTAGACTAACCAAAACATGGGAAAAAGGATTGCGTAAAAAAAATATTAGTTCCAAACACCACTAGGGCATTTTCTGGCGCTGCTGTAGTTTACAATAACGAGAATCAGCATAAAACATGGGTATCAAAGCAAAATGCATATGTTGTGCGATGACAGCGCCAGTAATAGGGGCTATAAAGGCAACCAGTAGACAGCTCCGACAAATAATCTCAGCTGAAGTAAACGAACTCCAGGGGCCATGCCTCTCACGTTACCGGAAAGTTCATTACTGGTGAATCTGTGTTATATGAATCAATCTAATGCATCCTTTAGGAATTTATAACCAGAAAATATTTTTATTGTTATTTCTGAGAACATTGAATGTGATCTAATTCCTTACCAGGGAAGTCAATGTAGCAAATAAACATTAATAATTTAACTATACGATTGAATGACTTAGTATTTTTCTTTTCTCATATTTTATACATTGCAAAATGCCCTAGCGGTGATTTTTAGAACTAAAATTCTTTTTTGACGGAAAACTTTTCCCATATCTTGATTAGTCTTAATACCAAGTTTGGTGCCATTTCGGCTATTAGATCGAGCTACAGGGTGCTCCAAACACTGTCACTTTAAAAAAGATCACCCTGTACTTTTCCTTCTTAAAAAAGACGTTTTGCTCCATTGACAATATTTAGTTTTGTTGATTGAGAAACACTTTATACTTAAAAGAACAGCTACCAGGAGAATTACTTACCGTACATATGCATCATGAACGCAGGATATAAATAAGTGTGGGCCATCACCATCATGGTGACGCCAAGGAATTTTATCCCGTAGAGACATCCCAACTTGTCATTCGAAGTTTGCACGTTGAACAGGTGCTTGAAGTTGGAGATTACGGAAAAAGACACCAGTATTTGCTGCCACTTGCCTACATAAACAGAGAAGACAAACTCTTAAGAAATTAAATCATTACATTTATGATTTTTTTGAAGAAAAATACTTGAATTTTTTAAAGTTAAACGCTAGGAAATGTTGTTGTTATACTTGATATATTCACAGAATGTTGTTTCTATTTCTATCCTCTGCAGCGCTGCGATCGTAGTTCTGAGCATGCGCGTCAGTTACTCTGACTCTAGGACGCCATTTTAAGATTGCTGCTGCCTATTTGTTCTTTGTAAAGCTTCTTTATAAATTTAGCCTTAGTTAAAATACCACCGCTTGTAAAATCAGATCTGTGATTCGCTTTCTAAATGCAAAGAAAGTTAAGCCAAGTGAAATTTATCGGCAAATCTGGGTGATTTACAAAAAAAAAAAAAAAAAAAAAAAAAAAAAATCTATGGGTGATTATATGGTTAGAAGATGGGTCAGATAGTTCAATGAAGGACTTGATCAAGTGCAAGATAAAGAATTAAGTGGACTCCCCCCTTTGGTTACTGATCAACTGGCTCACGCAATTTTAAAGAAGCAAAACCGTAAGTTTACAATTAGTGCTCTTGCTATGGAATTTCCGCAAATCTCACGATCACTAATCACAAGCTGAAAAGACCATGTTACCACATGCTTGAAAATACAGAAAAAAAATACATATTGGCAACCTTTTATGAAGAAGGATTACAAAATCTTGTGCCACGCTATGACAAGTGCCTACAAAATTTTGAAAGTTATGCAGAAAAGTAGTTTAATAGTTATGGAATAGTAGTTTAATAAGAGCCCAATAATTTTTTTTTGTATCTGTGCACTTTTTTTATGTAACCAAATGAAACTAACTTTGTGGATGTACCTCGTCTGCTAATAGGATTTACTTCTTTCAGCAATGTAAAAGAAGGAAGTGATGATACCTTTTATAGCTAAGCATCCAGGAGTTGTGTCCTCGTGGCCCGAAAACTGGGCACGTCTTTGTAATTTAGAAACTACTCAGAAAACGCACAGAGTTATCATTTCTCATGTGAGCATCAACTGATATCTAGAATTTATATTTCCGTACTGTGATGCTTGAAATAATCTTCCACAAGGGTTTTTTTTTAAAATTTTAATTTATTCCATGAGAAGTCTAAATTAAATCGAATACAGTTACCTGGAATAAATTCATTTCTACCAACTGCTTTTATTTAATCATTGGCAGATGCTGATTTTGTTACAATAAAAATGAAAAAAAAAATCATATTTTTATAGATAAAGGAAAATAAGTATCCTTTGTTTCAGTAGGTCTTCCAAACAAACATGCCTGAGAAAGTCTTCTGGTTTTAAAAACTTCAGTAGAAATCCATCTTGCGTTTTCCATTTTCTAAATCTAAAGATACCGTTTCTCCGAGATATTGTGAACAGAAATCTGATTAGTGTTTCTGGCAATAAAGGCCAACTTGGTGATGTAGTTTTCATAGCAAGTTTCAAGGCTTCATTATCTAGAGATACCTCAAGTTTTGAAGTGATTCTATTGCTTCATGTAAATAGGACCTCATAACAATAGCAATCTCATACCTTAAAAGTGGAAATCAAGTTTTTTTCTATGTTCTTCTTTCCCGTTATCTCATACCTTAAAAGTGGAAATCAAGTTTTTTTCTATGTTCTTCTTTCCCGTTTCCATTTGTACTTTTGAGAATCTTTTAACAACAGTTAGCTCTTTCTGAGCTTTATAATGGACACAATCATTGACTTCGCCAAGAAAGCTTTTTTGTCCGTTCCTAAATAACCCCTTTTCCCGAATGATTATGTTTCAAATTCATTTCGGTCGGTTAATGGTTGGAATTATCGACACATTATTTTGTCACGATATTCACTTCCGTTTGATTTTTTCTTGTCCATTAATATAGTTTCAAGGGTCTAATTGATCCTAGGTACAATTTCAACAACATGATTTTTAAGTGTTGAAATCTATTGTACACCAATTCATCGATATACGATCACATTGAATGCCCTCTATTTTTTATTCTGACAGGAAGGTTGGTAAGATATTCATTAAAAAAAGTTGTCCTAACCCCACAAATTTCTGCTATGTACTCTGTGCAGGGGTTCATAGGTCACAATGAATTTGTAAAAAAAGGTTCCCAATTGGTACTGGACTGTACAAGAAATATGAGGTACTGTGCATTTTGCATTGGTGCATTTTGTCACCAACTCCCAGTATTTCAACTTCTAAATCAATTAATTCTTCAAATAAAATCATTAAGCTCGGAAATAGATAAAATTTTCCAAAAAACGTTATTTTTTGTTCAAACTGTCTTTGATCTAGACTGATGATTGATGCAATAATACTTTTTTAAATTCCTTTTGAACATCTGTAAATATATCATAACGTTCTAAATGGAAAATGAGTCTTCCGTTGACCATTCTTCTATAATCTTAGCTATATTGGAATTGAGTGATACTGGCCTGAAACTATCTGGAAAATATCATGGTTTTTTTTTCTTTGAATTCAGAATAATACTGATTTTTGTCAAGTTGCTGAGAATCAGAATTCTAAAATTTTTTGAGGTGTCGATATGGTTTTCCAGCTTTCTATAGTTGTTATAGCTCGAGTTGAAAGATATGTTTTGATTAATGCAGTGAGGACACAAAGAGATTTTCGTTTTACTTTTCATTTACAGCACAGATGTCAATAACAAGTAGAAGGCGTGGACAAAGAGAAAACAAGAGTTGCATTCATTCAGACCGCTAACAGCGCCACCTGTCGTATAATGGGGTAGATGCAACAATAATAAGATCTGCACATGTCCGGGACTCTTTTTCCTCCCCCCTTTCTTTCCCGATAGAAAAATTCAGCTTACTCATAGAAAATTCTTTTTAATAAATACATTTATTGAGTAAAATATTGTGATTGATTACTTTTTCTGGATTGTTTCAGCTTTTTATATCTCCAGACTTTTATTAACTGCATAGAATTACGCAATCCCACAATTTTTTATAGTTTGCAAATTATAAACTATTAATTAAATTTGGTTCAAGTTTTTTTGCTCTTAAAACTTATAACATTTGACATGAATTTATATAAATTTTTTCAGAATTTTTTTATGTGCTGCTTGTGGAAATAAAATGACTTCAATAACATTTTATAGACTAATTTTTTATCTATATATAGCTATTATAGTACCCCACTGTAGATATAAAATATTTATTCTATAAACAATTTGTTTCAATTGAACTATTAATTTCTCTGGCAATATGCAATGGATTTACAGGGTCATAAGCAGATATTTAATTTTACTCGTGTTCAGCTGCATTGTGATTTCAATTTAAAATTTAAAAAAATCAAATTCTATTTTCAAACTGTGTTGTTAATTTACTGACAAATAATTATACTTTATTTATTGCATTAAAAAAATTCAATTTGATTTAGAAATGTAGATCCATTATAATTTTTTTTATTTTATAATAAAGTACTTAAAATAAATTATCTAAAAGAAAATTAACTTACTCTTAATTAAAGTTTCCTTCTTATTTAAATATATTTCAAAACATGTCCCCACTAAAATAATATATGCAAGAAAGCAACACAGAACTCTGAAAAGAAACAGTTTGTTATCAAAATTCATATCTCAAAACTTTACGCATCAGATTATTCAGAAACATTTTTGTATAAATATTGTATAAAATTTGCACATCTTCCTACAATCAAATTTGACAGATGAGAATTAACTGGACTGAAATCTTTAAATGTGGAAATTAACTAGAATTCGATTTGAACTATTTATGTTAAAATAACAAGTAAAACAGGAATGAAACAAGAAATTCAAAGCAATTTTCTGTTATAAAAATGAAAAAAATTTAAAATAATTTAGTTTCTCTCTCTCTCTCTCTCTCTATATATATATATATATATATATATATAAGGGGTGGTAAAGACGTCGACCGCGAAGAAATTTTAGATAGTCCACGAGACCATCCCGATAATGACTTCGGATGTAAACAATTTATGACATAGAATCAATGAATTATTTAAAATAAAAATTTACTACAGTCTACGCTTTAAAACCCAAAACAAACTGTGCAAAGATTTACGATTTAAAGATTTATGATTAAAGGTTTACGAATTAAAACCTAAAACGGAGATGATGAGCGCGATGTAAACATTCAAAAAAACAATAGAAAGGTGTGCATCCAATTAAGAAAAAATGAATTGAGAAACTTCAAAAACATGGAGGAAGAGTGCATCCATAATCCAAACCGAGACTTCGAAGATTTCGCTTAATACTTACTTGTTTCGTTTGAAGAATTTGAAAGAAGATTCGCTGACTTAATTAGGTTGAAAGAAATACTCAGTTTTATGATATTTCACCATTTAATGAAAATGTCAACATTGATGGAGTATCTGAAAAAATAGGACATTTAATAGATATCACATCAGTCACGGTCGAGGAAGAAATTTTTAAATAAAGATGTGATATATTTCACTAATCCAGAGCATATTTAGCGATATTGATTTTTGGAAATTAACTTCTGAGGAAACGTTTCCAAATATTTACAAATTGATTTTGTATTTGAAATCATATTTTGGATCGACATATCTTTGCGAATCTGCTTTTTCAACCATGAGCAAAAAACAAACCTTGGTCCCATTTAACATATGAACATTTAATTTCGTGTTTATGCATTGTAATAAGCTTGTACCAGCCACAATATGATAAACGTGTCGTAGATATACAGTGCCAAATTTCAACTAAACGAAGTGAATAAGATGGTCAGTTTTTGATATATGAATACTTTGATTATTTTCGTCAGTAAATTTTCATTTTGTAAATATTAAGTTTTTTTTTAGAAAAATTACATTATTTACCATTTTTCTTGTTACCGAAAATAAATATGAAAGTTAATTTACCTGTGCCATTTGTAGACTTCCTTCGACGGTTTTTTAAATGTGGAGTAGACCCCGGATCCCAAGTGTTTGGCCACCCCTGATGTATATAGTTACATAAAAAATTTACCTGGAGAGGCTACTAAAGACCTGAAACAATTAATTGGACAGCAGTGTTGTTTCCTATTTATTTATTCGTGCAATAACAAGAGTTAAGTATAAGATAACCATACATTTTACAGTATTTTACTAAGGTCACTCACAAGTACCACATTTTGAGAAAGTTCCTGTTGGATAATTTATTAAAAATCATCTGTAAAGTCCAAAGGTTTTTTTCTAATCTCCATTCCATGATCTCAGCTAGTTTCGAATCTTATCCGTATGCGTGATCTGGCAACACAAAAAAATCAGACATAATTATGTCACGTGATACTGAACGAAAACGGAGTTTTAGTTTTTTCGAGTTTACAGTGTTATAAAAAGAATGCATCGGGCTTGCTAGTGGGAATCTTGCTTTTATAGTTTTCCGTCGCGTTTGCTTAGTATATAAGATCCGCATTCGAGATCAGATGAACCGTATTTATTTTACTATATGTTTTTAAAAGTTATTTTTCGTTATTACTCAAGTCGAGTATTTTTGCTTAATCATGAATAATAGAAGCAATAAAGACTTTTACTATAAATATCTGATCTTCTTATTGCGTTACCTTAAAACATCTACTGTGCATGTGACACTGCTAATATGTTATCGTCTTCGAGGACAACAGTTCCATTTCAGCCTAAAGGGGATGAACGAATTACAAGTACTTTCAAGCTTCCAAAATAAACTCATGTAATAATCAATATGTTTGATGTCATTTGAATCTAGAAACCGAAAGATCTAGCAGACTGATGGTTAGTCTTAGCTAGATTGATGGTTTCGTTTTGATTACAGGTTTGCTAGAGGAATAGTTTCACAGGATGAGTGTAGTGTAGAGTGGACCATCTAGCATAAAGATGACTATGGAGGAAGGAGTTGGATATATAGAGCCTCTTTCATGTAATAGACGGACGATTTTATCGCGCAAAAGATTGTGATAATTCTTACTGTGCACATTTTATAACCAGATTCTGGAGAAAATTCTCTCAAAGAAGAATGGTCTAACAATGAAAGAGGAGAGAATTCGGATTTTGTTAAATGATTCCAATGATTTTTACATCCTTAACGGAAACTATTTCCATAATTAAAAAGCCAATAAAATCAAGAAATAAATTTTAGTGAGTGTGGAAAATGCCAAAGAAGCCCCAATTTCTGTGACTTCGGCATAATCATTGGTTTACACAAATGGTCTAACTTTATCAGGCATTTGAATTGTTGATCATTTATGTTAGTTTACATCTATATATTGTGTATGTAAATATTGGTTTTTGGAATCATTTAGTCCAATTGATTGCTTCACATTTCTGCTGTGATCGATAATCATGATATGTTTACAATTACTGACGTTTGATTCGGAGTAGTCACATGGCGTATTTATCAGATCTTACTTGTTTGCACAAAATTTGGAGAACCAATTTGGTCTAGTATGCAATATGGTAACATTATAGCTATAGCTAATGTTTCGCATTATCTGTGATCATGTAATAATATGTCTGAGGTTTTATTTGTTAGAAAACCGAGCTTTCAAACGTATTTATAATCTTTGATAACTGACAAGGCTTTCTTCAAACAAGAAAATTGCGGATTACAGTGGTCGGACATCGCTTTTCGATGCAAAGGTCCCTGATTCAATCCCCGCCACTACTGAATATTGCCCACTTGTAACACTTGAATATTGCCCACTATTTATGAAAAGACCTCTCGGGAGGCTGCAAAAATTCCTTTCAAGGGCTTTTTATTGATTGGCTGCCCACTACAATATTTCAAAGCAAGCAAAATGTTTAATTTACAAAAAAAAAAAAAAATGTTGGTAAAATTCTAGGAGAAGCCACATTCTTGGCGACAAACTCAAAAAAAGCTCCAAAGCAGAAAAAAATGGGGAAATAAGAATTCCAGAAATAATTAGGTTTATCATATCTAGTGTATCAAAGCAGAATTACGAAGACTAGCAAAATTTATCGTGAACCAAAATTATTCGCGCCAAGAGTGTGGGCTTTGCTAGGAGCCAACCAAAACATTAAATTATTAAGCCAATGGCGAATAAAAAATTACTAAAATTGTAAGTACTATTTAATAGAAATATTAAGTCTAAAATATGTAAGCATATGCAAATAAAATATACTATACAAAGTTGAAAAAAATCTTATATTAGGTTGGGGAAAAAGTAAGCCATTATTTTTTCGGTAGACGTCTGTAGTGATCGCTATCTCATCAGGTATATATCAAACAATTTCAGATTTAGGCTCGTTGAAAAGGTGACATTTGACACTAAAATATCCTCTTGCGGTTTTTTGTTTGATTCATTCAGTTACGAATACAAGGTTTTAAAAATGGAAGACAACAAACAGAAAATTCGATACATTTTCCTTTTTCTCTTGTAACGGCGAAAAAGATAGCCGGGTGGCTAAAATTTTGAAAGGTGTTTATCGTCCTATATAAGACTGTAACAACTAGTTACGTACAATTTTTGTTTCGTCGATTCCGTTCGGGTATTTTTGATGTTAGAGATGCACCTCGCATGTGGATACAGCATCGTCGAAAATGTCTATAAAATATCAAAAATGATCGAAGTTAACCGCAGGTCAGCAGACGTAACGCGCAAGACCTAAAAATCTACATGAAAGCTGTTTTAAACCTTTTTACAAAGCGAATCCGAAAGAAGTTACATAAAGTTCACGTAAAAATAATGGATTTCTTTTTCCCCAAACTAATATTATTTTTTGGACGTTGTAAGAATATTTCATAAGACCTTTGTAAAGAGCTTTACTTACATAATGAAAATATTTGTCTCAGAAATATTCGTCTTTTTCTTTACTTCACAGAAATTCACTTTAGCTGTTAAATAATTCCTTTCGGATACTGTAAAATAATAAAGATTTAGAACAAAAAGTTAATCGCGCGTTTTTTTATTATTTATAATTATAAAGAAAAATTATCGCGCAGTTTTTATTTGTACATAGATACATTATTTATAATGATATTTTTTTATTGTTTATAATGATATAAGATTAATAAAAATACAGCAGATAGTACTTTTATGATTTTTTTTATTTGTTCCAATTAACTTACTCTTATTGGCAAACTGTTCCACTTCGTGTGTGTTACAACCAGAGGGAAGGCACAAACCAAATTTATAAGGGAAAGAATAAATCATATTAGCTTTCTTGGCTAAGAAATTCATTAATTCCTGTAGAAAAAGTAAACAATGAAAAAAATGCAAAAATAACAATTTTAAATCGCTTTTAAATTATAAAAATATTAAGTTAAAGATGACAACATGGTATATTAGCTGTAGATATAAACAAGTAGTACAAGAAGATAATTATTTGATAATTTTGAAAATTATAAATATTTTATCCAATGGAATCAATAATATAAATGATTTTTGATACTTTTTATTTTTCTTAAAAATTCATTTTTTAATTAATTCTTAAAATTAATTAGTTTCTGAGGCATAAATTCTTATGGAAACGAATTATTGTAATTTAAATTTATAAATTTCTGGCATAAAACTTAGATAATTTGTATTCTTTTAACGGTAGACTGAAATAACTGAAGTAATTAAATTATTAGAGAATTAAAATTATATATTATTAGGGTAGTTTAATATAATATTGAAAATGGATAGAAATAATAAAGAAGTTATTTTCTTAAGTAATTTTCTTTCTGTGGGACTGATTAGATTTCTATGTCTTAAAATTTCAATAGCTGGTAAATATAATGTTTGGTAATATATATCGGGAAAACTGTGGTTACATAACATTTCTCATTAATGAATATATTGTCTTGTGTTTTAATAAAGAACACTTGACTTTCTAAAATATTCTTCTTCTCTATATTTATTTCATTTACATTTTAAAAATGAATGCAAAAGGTTTATGTACAGTTAAAAATTATTAAGTTTCGCGTGGTAAATAATTTTTCTGTATATTATGAAAACGTAAATGATGTAGTTTTAGAAATATAGACAACAATATCATGAAAGGCATCTATAATTATGAACAAGTAATTTCATTTCTATTAAATTTATATAATATATAGTTATGAAATTATATAAGATCTTTTTCTAACTAAGCATAGTTTTATTTTTATGATATGTTACTAGTTTTAATGACATTTTCTGGCGTCTCATTTATATATTTTTTTTTAAAAAATAAAAGTATCGTTATTTTGGTGCTCTCGAAAATATAATTCAAAATGCAAAAATACTTCGAAAGATATAATAAAATACATATGCAGCCATTAAAGATAATAAATTTAATAGTTACCGTTAATCTGCGCTTTAGGTCCCCTACTCTGCCAACTTGGCGATAAATGCACCAAGCGTGGTAAACCGGACGATTTTATACCTAAAGAGCTCTTTATGGCAATCTCCGGAGGAAATAATTTGTGCTTTTTTGCGCATGCTCATTAATTGGTTTTTTCTTTTAGCATTTTCATTGGTCTTTAATTAGTTTCAGTTTGAAAAATCAGTCCTTTTCATTGGTTGCTAATTAGTTTAAAACCGTTAAAAATCACATTCCATTATCGCCATGGCAACAGTGTTTTTGAAAACGCGCCAAGTACAGGACTCTCAGCACACTTTCGCCAAGTTGGCAGAGTAGGGGACCTAAAGCGCATTTTCACCATAGTTACAAAACTTGGCTTTTATAATATCAATTGCTTACTCTAAAAGTTAGGCTAAGCAGAAATTTACTTATTGTAAAATGCCAATTAGAAACTAGAATATTTTCTCATCACGCTAGATGTAACACCACTGAGCTTAAAACAGATTAAACAATGAAATATTTTAGGTGAAAAATGAGAACTGTATAAAGAAATATATTTTAAATAAAATTTTTTCACAGAGATATCGATATTTCATAGAGCTATTTACATTAGATTTAAATTTGTTGTGTACCTCTAACATGAAAAATATTTTAAAGATATTTCTCGTTTGTATTTGCATTCTATATTTTTGTTAATTAATGTAATTTTGAAAAAATTTACTAAATAACAAAAATATAGACGCCTAAAATCTCGCCATTTTGCTCAAGCAAGGTTGGAATTGGTCAGAATCCATCATCTGCGATTGGTCAGAAAAAGTTGGGTTGCTAGAAAATGTTATTTATCGCCAAATGTAAAAAATCGAATCAAGGGTGACCGAACAGTAAGTTTCAGTCATAATTTTAAACATGCCAATAGTAAGAAATAACTAATTAGATGGTGCATATTCTGTAATTTCTTTGTCTCTTATAACTTACAGATCCTGTAGAGTTTTGCAACTCATCGTTATCTTACTTATAGATTTTTGACTTGAAAGGGAGTTAGCATAAAAATTTATCAGTATTTTAAATCTTGTTAATATTTAGGAAATAGTTGATATGGTCATGTTCATTATTTAATTTCTTTGAACTTTTTTATTTACTTATCCTTTGAAATTTTGCAACTCATCTATTTCGTCATCATAGTTGTAGATCTTTGACTTTACAAGAAAGGGAGTTAACACAAAATTAAACATAATTTTAAATGTTGACAGCTAGTAAATAAATAGTTGATTGTTTGTGGTGTATATTCTATAACTTCTTTTTCCTTTATAACTTACCGATCCTGTGAAGTTTTGCAACTCAACTATTTCGTCATCATACTTGTAGATCTTTGACTTTGTCGGCAGGGGAGGTTCGATGTCGATTTGGCAGTATTGGCCACGTAATGGGGGTTTGTTGGCATCTTTTATCGGAGAGACGATATCTAAACATTGCTGATAAGAACCAAAAGAAGTAATTGTTCCGGACAATAAACCATCGACCATTTTCGAACTAGAATCCACAACTAGAAATAGAAATTTTAAACTTAAAAAAATTGAAGTATTTTAATTTATGAATAAATAAAAAACCAATTGAAAATTTTTTGACAAAACATTATATTTATATTGCTTATAATAATATTATAAATATTTCAATATAAATTTAAATATATGGCAAAATTCTTGAAGACTTTAAGAGATTAGACAAAGATTATTTTTCTGAAAATGCCAAAAAAAAGTCGGTAACTAAGACAGTCATTAAATATACTGCTATTTAAAGAAAGTAGATTTACTAGTATCTTCTAACTAGGGATTTTTGTAAATGAATGTATCATTCTAAATAGAAATTAATTTAAAAATATGATTCTTCTTGAATCTTTTAAATTAAAGTAATATAATCTCATTTAATTTATTTTATTTTTTAATTCATAAATATAATATAAATTAGTTTAGTAAAGTATACATATTTAGTAGACGCTTGCTTTTACGAATTCGTAAGCTTAGTTAAACCAAAATTTCGTAAATTTGAAAAATAAGTGCTAAGTCTCAAAATTAAAATTCTTTTTTACCAAATTTTTCTCTCTTAATAAATAACGTATTATTAAATAATGATTTAGTAAGCTAAATAGTAAGTAATAGATGCAAAAAAATCATGTTTAAATGTAATTTTTACTTTCTTTTTATTGTTGAAAAATCAGGAAAATTAATCACTTATTTTCCGAATTGATTTGAAAAATAGCGGGAATATCGACTCTTTCGTAATTATTGCTCTCTGGATGTATATTGTGGTTAGTCCCAGAGTTTTGCACCATCGAGCCAACGAAATTCTGGTAACCCTTTTAGTTAGTAGGATCTGAAAGCGAGAGTTTGCTATTGCCTAGGATATAAGAGTGGAAATGAAAATGTCTGTATATCCGTAAAAGAAAAGACAATAAAATTGTTTTATGGAGACGAATATTACATGTTGGGGATGTTTATTTTTGCATAGCATAATAATCTCCTCAATACCATCATCCCAATTAGTTTGTAAAAATTATATATATGTATATATATATGAAATAGCAGTCGTTTTCACGAACCTCTAATTTACGAATATCCACATTTTTATGACTAGTGGCTTGTTACTATACAATAAACACAATGATAATTTTATCTCTGATGTACTAAAATTTTAAATATATGTTTTTAACCATAAAGTAGTTGTTTCTTTCGTTACAGTTTAGATCATGTGTACGTCACTTTATTTTACTTCTAATTGGTCTGTGAGTGAAACAAATAATCGTTTTCAACCATAATGTTGAGCATACAATTTCGTCCACCCATCCAAAACAAGTTAATGTTTCAATGGGATGCGCTCTTCAGTGAGCAGTTGGAAAGAAAATGTTGGCCAATATCTTAGTGGGATGGGTTATTATATAAATTGTTAGAGATGTGTCTCTCTTGATACCGCTATTAAAAAATAAATACTTCATCATCATGAAGTAAATTTGTTTCATGTAGCATGTAAAGCACATTCAATATTAATATCTGATTGTTTATGCAAACAATAAACAAATCATAACTTCCACTTTATGGTTAGTTTAAATCGGCAAGGATGATTTAAATGTTTTTATATTTTTAATTTTTTTTTACGAACTTTCATTTTTGACTTTTTAGTATAATAATAAATAATTTTCTTTCCATTTTTTAATTTGTTTTATTTTTTATGATCTGATATTTTTCGATAATTTCTTTTGATGTAAGGCTTGAGAAGTTCTTGAACAACGATGCAATCATTGCAGACATAGCGAGAACGATAGTTGAAGACATTTGATGGCTGTGTTGCTGAATTCTGTGTTTCCAGTGTGTAAGGACAAAGGAAATTCCGTCCACACGTAAGAAAAAGGTAAAGCTCCTTAAAAGTCTTGTTTTGTAGTACATCGGATTTCATTTCAATTAAGCACATAATTTTATGAAGTTTCGCTTGTCGATTCCGTTGTTCTCACTAATGAAATATTAAACAATTATAAGTCCTTATTCAGTCACGCATTTAACTGTCTGAACAGACCATTCTTTTATCATTCCGGTAGAATCACATGATGTGGTCGAACACGTTGGCTATTTATACCGGGACCTACAGTTTAAAGTGGACGAATATCCATGTCCAAAGCCAGGATCAAACTCACGAATAGTTGAACCGAAGGCTAACCATTTTTCTATTAGCTTGAATCAAGATCGCATGCAAAAGAAACGATGTTAAGATGTTTAATTTTCCAAGCTCATTGTTTTTATAGATATATACCAATTGATCGCGATATTCATTTCGCAAGAAACTGTTGCATTTCACGTCTTTATTTCAATGTCATTTGCATGAATTTCTTGAGCAAGATATTTTATGTGTTTTTAATCCCGGATCCTTCTAGGAGTTACACCTTTTAGCATTATAAAGGACTGAAGTGATGGTGGATATATATATATATATATATATATATATATATATATATATATATATA